>CALYLW010000074.1:243819-706319 GCA_944989445.1 Ampullaceana balthica | reverse complement strand
ATTCCCTTTAATTAAGCAGCGCGGCTGCGAACATATTTGACCGACGCCACGCAGGAGTTTAGAATCACCGCTCAGCAAATTTTGTAAAATATTGCACAAAAAATGGACGTTGCACACGAGTTGTATTTTTTTTTAACTTTGCACATGGACCAACGTGCTTAGACTTAGAGGGAACATTTCATGGTAGGCAAACGATTTCTTACAATGTACACAGTACCTTTATCAACATTTTGAACATTCACGTGTGTCAATAGTTTAAAACAAAAGTGTTCGTGTAATCGTCCGGAAATTAGTTGATATTTATCGGCCAAAATAATTCTAATTTTTTTACTTCCAGTACATTTATAAGTGGTGAATCGATTAATCGCTAAAAATTTTTAACGATTAATCGAGAAAGTAATCGTTAATTTCAGCAACCCTAATTATTACTATTATTTTTGTTATACTTGTATTTCAGTAAAATGGCTGACTACAATTGTAATACTTCAGTTGACATCTTGCTTATGGGTCGCACCGGCAACGGAAAAAGTGCCACGGGAAATTCTATTTTAAGAAAAGAAGCTTTTGTAAGTAACCCTGACGTAGAATCGCAAACGGTTCATGCCAGCATGGACTATTCTGAACATGATGGTTGTCAAATTAAAGTAGTTGACAGTCCTGGTCTCGGAGATACACGTTTGGACGTCGTAGCAGATATCAAACAGTTTATTGAAGCTGTTAAATATGCTATAGCAAGCAACCCAGATGGATACCATGCCATTCTATACGTTGTCAAATTCGTAGCTCGATATTCAAAGGAAGAAGTAGAAAGTATGAATAAACTAAAAAAGATTTTGGGGTCTGATTTTATTAAGCACTTTGGAATATTGTTAATGACGGGTGGCGATAGTTTTGAAAGTGACCGAGAGATAAGAAAGAGAAAGATAACATTTGAGGAGTGGGTTGGCTCTCAAACTGAACCAAGCTTCAAGAGTTTGGTCAAAGAAGTAGGTGGAAGAGTTATTTTATTTAATAACTCTACTGATGATGAAGAGAAACAGAGAAGTCAGGTGTCTAAATTATTGAAGATGATTAACAGTTTAAGTAAAGAAGGAAAAAGATATACAAATAATCAGTTTGAAAAAGCCGCAAGGGAAAGAGAAATGCTTCTAAAATCCATGACCAGGCCATTCCTCAAAGAGGAATGTGTCAAGGAACTTGGAATTATTTCTTTGAAATTCAGCCAAATAAAGTTAATGACTGATGAAATAGAGCAACTACAGGAGCTCAGCAAGCGAGCCGAAAATCTCTATGAAAAAATTAAAGAGGATGACAAGGATTCTTATCTTCTGCAAACTTCTATGGCAACAGTTTTGAAAGCAAAAGAGTCTATTGATGAACAAATAGTTCGACTTACACCCATTCGGGCTATTGAGATGGAAATAGCTGACAATGTTCTAAAACTACAAAAACAAATGGCAAAGGTGAAGAAGGAAAGGGCTGAGCTGGAAGCCCAGAAAAAACTTGAAAATGAACGAATGCTTAAAATGAGAGAAGAAGAGGCGTTCATGGCAAATCAAATGCTGAAAGAAATGGAAGAAGAAAAGTTGAGGCATATCAATGAGGAACTTGAAAAAATAAAAAAAATACAAGAAGCAATGAGAAGAAAAGAGGAAGAAATGAAACAAAAAGAGGACGTGATGAGAAAAGAAATAATGGAAGAGGCTAAACAGAGAGCTTTGATTATTGATCAGGAATATCAAGCTATTAGGAATGCACAGAATGCAAGCAGCGTTGTTACTTCTATTCTATCTTATGTTGAAAGCTTAAATCCTCTTCAAGCAATTAAGTCATGGTGGTCAGGTCAGTCGAGATAAAATTATAGTGCTTGCAACATAACACCCTTTTTTAATTCGATTTTTAATAAACTTTCAATAAATTATCTTGAAAAGTTATTAACTATAAAAACACAGAAATTGTATAATGTTGCACATTATCTTTATTTAAAAGGTATTTATGTTATTAATTTGTTAATTGTATTAATAATACGTATTTTTATGCTTGATTAATTGAATGTCATATTTAAAGTAACAAAGTATACACTTACAGACTGATAACAATATTATAAGGATAAACATCATAATATATTTGAATTGTTCTTTTTATATTAATCGTCCAATATAAACTATTCTAACTTATTCATTTCTGTATCCTTGTGAAAGTCGTAAATTAACTGTGACGATTTGTTAATTTACTTATAATTAAGATATGTTCATTTTTTAAGCTTTTAAAATTATATATCATATAAGTTATTTCTTAAACTGTTTTCCTCGATCCACCCTGACAACTCACAATTGTAGAGGTAGGCATTCACCACCTTGTATTTCTTTATAAACACCCACAGTAGCCTTTTTTTTAAAAAATGGTCTTTCATTTTTTGTTTTAAGTATTATTTCAAAGCCTTTATTTTAGGGCTGTTATCGATTAATTAAAATTTAATCGTTAACTTTTGAAAAATTATCGATTAATTAATCGATAATTTCGATTAAAACCAAAAATAGAAATCTATGACGTCATTAAACTGAACATTTCTCACGGACATTGAAAATTAAGAATATTTTGAACTAAATTTCATGGCAATGTGTTGCTACTTGATTTGTGCTGAAGGTGGTACGTCAGCGATGTATTTGATCCTTTAAAAGAGAATTGTTTATGGCAGTGGACACAGAAATTGTTTTCACCATCTTCGACTTTGCCATCCGCAGTTAGCTTAAAAACAACATATTTGCTCAACTTTCTAGTTATATGTTTAAATTTAACTGCGCTGATGCTGTCAGCAGGGCCGTCTTAACGCATAGGCCCGTTGGGCATTTGCCCTGGGGCCCACGAGCATATGGGCCCCATGGGAATATGTTTATTTATATATATTATGTATATTCATTTTTTATTCCTGCGGGGGAAGGGCCCAACACTATATTTTTGCCCGGGGGCCCAAAATGGTGTAAAGACGGCTCTAGCTGTCAGACATTTTATAATTGACGTCCGCCGGTCAACATACATTAATAAAATACATTTTAATATTACGCGGGAGATGTTTGTACGTAAAAAAATATATATTAATTTTTATTAATTATTAATAATTTATTATTTATTACTAAAAATTTTTAAAAATATTATACATATTTTCTTAAATTTTAATCGAATTTTTAACGATTAAAATTATTTTAATCGATATTTAATCGATACAATTTTTAACGATTAATCGAGAGATTAATCGATAATTTCCGCAGCCCTACTTTATTTATAACATACCACTCATAATATTGTAATGGAAGATTTTCTTGCCTCATTCTTTAGTCATTAAATTTCAATGAAGATGTGTAACTTATTTCTATTATATGCATTTAATAAATTATACATTTCACTTATTGCATATTATTTCATTGCATTTTTTGCATAGCCTGCCTTTTGACCTAGTTCGACTCATTTTACACGCTTTTATTTAAGTCACAATGTTTGTATGTTGTATCCATCCTTCCTTCCAATCTTGAAATATAAAATTAAACAACTTCTGATAAACCTAGAGATCTCAAAATTTTACCACAGATAGATCTTGCATGACAATGCATTGTATCAAAATTTCAGATCGATCGAATGTACCGTAATGAAATTAATCAATTTTTAGTTTATCTATATTTTGAGTAAGTTTCCGCCCCGCGAACGCTATGTCGAAGCGAACACTATTACATAAAGCGTTCTCTGTAATTTTATTTTCCGTCTAACACGAAAACGAACACCCGTAAGTCGAAAGTAGTTCTGTTTTCAATATCATTTTATCGTTTCGTTTGCCGGGACGGACTATTTTATGAGTCAACATTTTGATCCTTGCGCCATGCATGCTGTCAGCGTCCCTAGGAAGAACGGAGTTGATTTCCTGATTAAAGGTTGGGCCACACTATCAAATGCTCGCAAGCATTTGATCAAGCATTTGATCAAACATCAAACAAACGCACTATAAATATTTTTGTATTATTACGCAACCTCCATATCACATGGTAAATTATTACAAATTGAAGTTCAAAGTTCATCATCGGAGAGTTGTTTATGTTGACTACGATGTGCTTTTAATCAATAAAATTGCTCATGATCAACCAAATTCTTATCAAATCATTATTATTTTAAAAATGTCAAAACAACAACAATATACGATTTATTACAAAGTAGGTATGCATTTTATTTAAATTAGGCTTTTAAAAACAGAGATTTTTTTTTAATTAAAAGAATGAAAATAAATAATAAAATAATAATAAAGACTTCAACTTTAAATTCAAAATATTCAAATGAATGTGTAGAATGAGTATAACTATGACTCATGTTTAAAAATGAGTTAATATGTTTAAATATTCATACTATCTACTACTGTGGCTAAGGAGTCTGCCATCGTTCGTAGAAATTACGCAAAAAAAATTCGTTATTTCGAATCTATGAAATAGAACTAATAATTAATAATGATGTTATAAGATAGATGAAGGTACGTTTAAAAAAATATTTTGCCCCTCCTTGGTCAAAAACACAAGAAAAAATAAAAAGCTTGCCAAGAGTCTAGATCTATAACTATAACTCTAAATTATATTTCAATACTTTGTTAATCAAATTAAGTTCAGCCTAAGGCTAAGGCCTACGCCTAAGCTTAGGGGTCGTCCATAAAGTAAGTCACGCCCCAGAGGGGGAGGGGTGTAAGAAAGTGTGACAGGGGAAAAATTGTTTGACAGTTTGTGTTAATAAAAAAGTATTTTTGTTCGAAAGAGTGACGTACTTTAGGTGGGGGGGGGGTCCGAAATTTGTGACAGGGTAGAGGGGGGAGTTCAAAATAGCGTGGCATACTTTATGGACGACCCCTTATTTTAATTAGTTAATTGGGTCTATGCCTATATATATTTACATTAATTTATTTTATACATAATTACTTATTGGCAATTTTTTCCTATTTTATTACCCCCCCCCCGGCCACAAAAACTTAGACACCCCTCCAAGATGATGTCACAGAGCTTTACCGCGCGGGAACCCACACACAACAACACTCCTCCGCCAATCAACGGAACATACGGAATTTTACAGTTTGGTGTCACGCCTTGTGATGATGTCACCCGGCAGTGGCGTAGCTAGGGGGACATATGTCCCCGGGCGCCACGTTAGGGGGCGCCAAAATGAGTATTAAAATTAATTATTTAAATTAATTTTGATGAAAACTAATGTACTTCAAATACGTTTGCAAGATAGAATTTTGGAGCTCCACAAATATCTTCTTTACAAACCAGTTGGCAAGCATGATTTTGGCACCCCCATTGAGCATTAAGGGGCGCCATGTGGATTTTCAAACTAAAAAATTAACCATTAAAGAATCATTTTTAGGTTTTGTTCATATACATTCCAAAGACGCAGCAAGCCTTGAAAGGGTTATCATAGAGAAACTGGAATATGTTAACATACCTCTAGCTGACTGTCGGTCACAATAACATAACATAATGCTGATGCAATGACCAGTGATGTAGCTAGGGTCATCTGCGCCCGGGGACATGACACAAATTCCCGGACCGACAAATTCTGGGGGCTCAATGAGCCCCATAGAAATTTTTTGAAATTTTACGGTTTATATGGTTCATTTTCGAAGTATCTGGTATTTAAATGAATTACAATACAGACTAATAATTCTCTATGCGATTGCAAACAATTTTATTTTAAGGAAAAATCTGTCAGTCCGAGAAGGAGCGCAGAATTTGTGTAATGTCTCCGGGCGCAGATGACCCTGGCTATGCCACTGTCACCCGGTGCGGTCCACACACACCCCCCCTCCACCTATCCGGTTATACCTCTGATTACATTATGTCTGGCCAATACTTTGTTGAATGTATTTTTAATTGGTGCATGTACAAGAAAAACAACAATCCAAATAAAATACAAAACCTATAGCTACTTTGAATCATCTTTTTTAAAGACCCATATTTAATAAGTTTTAAAAAAATTAATACAAATAAAAAAAATTAAAAGCTAACCTACTATTACTATTAGTATTAGACTTATCACTATCACTTGAAATATTATACAAACAATTTAATCATATTCTCTTCAAATATAACTAAGAAAATGTAACTGTCCTATAAATTACTTATTCCATAAAACTTCAATTCATTTGTTATTGTATTATACACATATATTGCAAAATTCTCTGACCAATATGATCCATATGCACTTACAATTTTATTTGAGGTGAGTGATGTGTAGCCTATTATAAACAGGACTGAATACGAAAATTTCATCAAACATAAAATAAGAAATGTATAATTAAATAAAAAGCAGCAATTTATTACAGTTTAATGCAACATGGCCTAAACTATTTTATTTACTTATAAATAAATGATATGTAATAAAAACATAGCAGACACTAAGATGTAATCAGAAGGTGTATTCAGGTTATTTATAAATAAAAACCATATTACTTTTACTTGAAAAAAATGCAGGATATTAAGCTAATAATATTTTTCTTTTTTTATTCTTTAGAAAATGGAAGATTGTTAAAATTTATTGCTAAAAGCCAAATCTGAAAATGAAGACATATATATACTTTTATGAAATATTGCACTCATTAGCTTTCACTTTCTTAAATTTTTTTTCAAGTCCCAAAAACTTTTACTCATTTATGTAGAAACAAGATTATTCACTATAATTTATTGTCAACATTTAAATGAACGACACATTAAAAACCATAACTTTATTTTTGAATACATTTTGAAACTGCATTTGTGTATAGGTGCTCAAATCATGTAATTATCATTGTGTATATATATATTATTTTATATATATTTATATATATATATTCAAAATGTATGTAGCATTGAAAGGAACAAGTAATGTGTAGATTTAATTATTAGTTATAACTTGTATAAATCAAACATAGATTTAGAAACTTATTAATTTTTCAAAAAATATTCACAACAACAGATTATTTAATAATAACTCCTATTTAAACAAACATTTATTTTAATTTAATTTAAAAGCATTACTTTTGATTATTGATTACTTGTTTTCCTTTCAAATTGTTAAGATTTATTAAAATTCTTATTTATTAGATATTCATCTTTTCTTTGGTCTTATTACTATTACTCTAATCAATTAATACTCTACAAATTGTAGAAAAAAAATGTTAAATAGAGCCCTCATCTATTTTAGCACTTAAGCCTTTCAATCCTAATCTTTCAACTTCTCAATATCATTCTAGCAGTGATGGCTTTTAAATTTTTGTGTTTAGGCAAGGAACAAAAGTGCCTCAACATAAAGTAATTTGATACAACTACAACTACAATTAAAACAGTAACCTAATTTTGTATTTTGTTTTTTAAAAATATTTACAATACTATTAAACATTTATTGATATAAATTTCAGATGGTTGGTAACTAGTTTCTAATCATAATAACTACTGAAATGATCTGATGATATTTCATGATTTTCAAAATAATTTGTTTATTTTACTAGTCTTGTGGTAGTATTGAATCTAAAACATATTAAAGTCTCTTAGACTTGTAATAACAGAAAGAGGATAAAAATGAATTTAAATACATTTATGTAAGTAGTAAGAATAGTAATGAGTAATTGGTTTCATTCTTCATAATTAAATTAATTTTTTTATATCTCTTGCTCCAATAACTTAGTAGAGTGACTTGGTATCGAATAGGATTCAAACATGCTGTCATCATCTAAATGAAAGCGGTGCTATTGGATGTAGTCTTTTCTTTCTGAAAAACAAATTTGCATATTTTTAACTATCTTTAAAAAAAATATTTAAAACTCAATATATTAAAAAAGGACATGTTGCTAAAATTTGGAAATTTACACATTGTTTTCGTAATTTAAATTATGTTTTACTCTTTCATTGCTGTTCTCACTTAAATTATTCTTGACCCCTCAAATCGTTTACTGACTTTAAAAGGATATTATACACTCACAATGATATTATGACCCTGCAAATGTATTATGTTAACTTTAAACATTAACCATATATTAGAGATCAAAGAAATGTTATTAAATTATATTATATACTTACCAGGTTATTTAGAATTATTTTGCCTAAGTCACAGTACAAGATGCACAGATGGCAGGTTTCATCTATTCTGTCAGAGAACCACAACTTTGAAATAAGAACACCATCCATTTCTGCTCCACTATACCTAAATATAATAAAAACATTTATTTAACTTGTTGTTAACTTAACAAAGTCAGTTATAATAAACAATATTGTATGTGTTTTATCTTAATAAAACAGTAATTAAGCTCTAACCTAATATATCAAAATATTTGAACATTATTATATTATAATGTATCATAATTTTTAATTAGGACTGGCACTATTTTAAAATAATTTGTTCGATTAATCTCGGGGGAAAATTTAATCGATGAATGGATTAATTTCCATTAATTATATTTTATAACACAAATATAGATCACGTTAAGTTGCAATTCATTATTTTGTGAAATCAGTTAAGACACCTGTTAAGTTGCGATAATTCCATGGCTCCCAAATTTTGTGCCGTAACGCAACAATTTTTTTTGGCTATGCAAGAAATAAGGTAGAAAAACCTTTTTCTTTACGTATGCGCGTCTAAATAAATAATAATAATACAAGGGGAAAGTATGCTAGTTACAAAAAATATAAATTAATAATAAATTGGAATAAAAAATATTTAAAATAATTTCTTAAATTTTAATTAAATTTTATTTTTAATGATTAATCGATTAATTTATTGTTATTTTCCGCAGCCCTATTTTTCATATTAATATTTTAATAAAAGTTATTAGTATTATAATATAAATAAGCAAATTCATTTCGATAATAATATTAATAATATGACAATTATGTTTTGTTATTGTTATTAATTTATTATTATATTATTAATATTATTATCGAAATGAATTTGCTTATTTATATTAATACTAGGGGCAAGTACCCGGCTTTCCCGGGTTTAACAACAACAGCAACAACAACAGCAACAACAACAGCAACAACGACAAAAACAACAACAGAAACAGCAACAGCAACAAAAACAACAAAAACAAAACAACAACAAAAACAACAAAATCAACAACAAAACAACAACAAAACAACTACAACAACAACAGCAACAACAACAAAGCAACAACAACAAAACAACAAATACAACAGCAACAACAACAAAGCAACAACAACAAAACAACAAATACAACAGCAACAACAACAAAGCAACAACAACATGAAGGACATTGTCGTCGCAGGGCAAGGGATGTGGACAACAACAACAACAGCAAAAACAACACAAAAGCAACAACAGCACCAGCAACAACAACAGCAACAACAACAGCAACAACAACAAAAACAACAACAGCAACAAAAACATCAACAACAAAACAACAACAAAACAACAACAAAACAACAACTACAACAACAGCAACAACAACAAAGCAACAACAACAAAACAACAAATACAACAACAAAAGCAACAACAACAAAGCAACAACAACAAAAAAATTATTTTATGGCGATAATCGCCTTCTTGTTAATCTCGACACCAAAATGTTTATTAATTTGCGTCATTATTTTACGTCTTAATTTTCAATAATTTTTATTTTATATAGCTCATATAGGGAAAAACTACATTTTGGGCCCCCGGGCCCCAGTATCTTATATATATGGAACGAAACCTGTTTAATAACCTTTCCGGTATAATTTTGTGTACGTGTACCAAATTTCACGTTATTTGGTTGTCTGGATCTTGAGTTATTAGGGAACAGACAGACAGACAACAAATGCGTCTTATATATATAGAGATTATAATACTAATAACTTTTATTAAAATATTAATATTAAAAATAGGGCTGCAGAAAATAACAATAAATTGATTGATTAATCATTAAAAATAAAATTTAATTAAAATTTAAATGACAATTATGTTTTGTTATTGTTATTAAGTATTATTAATTAATTCAAAGTGATTCACACATTCCAGGTCCATGGTCCATATTGATAATATTAAATATAAATAATAATAATTAATATATTAATTTTTTTATTATAATTATCATAATATAATATTTATGTGCTTTCCTTAAAAACTAAGCTATAATATAAAAAAATTGATAATAACTGAACTTACCATTATGATTTTGAAGTTTCTTGAACTTGATAACTTATCAGTGATCAGTCACAGCAGGCTATTTCTAGTAGTAGTAGTAGTAGTAGTAAGGTAAAAGTTCTAGTAGCACTATTAAGACTATTATTGTATTTAGTATTATTATTATGTCACGAAGAATGATCAGAGTATTTGTTCGATTCAAATTTTGTCCTTTAAAGTGAAGACGTCGCGTAGATATTATTAGATTTTAAAGACCATTTGGTATGCTGAGGATTTGTTTTCATTGTGAATATTAGCTACTTATCAATGTTTTCACTACGGTTTAGTAGAGCTGATATATAATAATTAGACTAGAATCGAAGAAAGTGGCAGCCATTAAAAGTAAAGTCAAGTCACGTGATTAATGTTTACTTCTATTACATCTGCATTCGCCAATAAAATAGGGCGTTTGTTTGATGATTGATCAAATGCTCGCCCGAGCATTTGATAGTCTGGCCCAACCTTAAGACTACTTTTCCTGTTCGCTTTGGAAAACACACGTGTTTGGTATTGCATCATCACTTACACATACGTCAGTAACCACGCTGTTATACTTTACAATGCTATTTAATAGCAATGTTCGTTTCGAAGGGGTGTTCGCGACGAAGTAAGTTTAAAGTTGGATTTTTCTTTGTACCGAACACTTTCATTCTGCAGAAAAAGTTAGTTAAATAAGGGTCTAGCTCTTGGCCTCTAGTGTTATTTGAAAATAGTAGTGTTCGTTTTGAGGGCATGTTCGCGTTGAAGTATATTTGTTTGTTTTTTTGTAGGATATTACTTCGTTGCGAACACTTTTTCATGTAGGAAAATTAAGCTAAACCACCTGCACAGCATAAATGACAACAAATTGATTGAGTCCCAACGATAACCAAGCAATCATTGAGGCACAACACATAGAATCCGCCACAGCAGCAACCACTGAAACACAACCAATCGAATCTTACACACAGGCACTCATTGAGACACAACCAATTGCGAATGAAACACAAGTAGTCATAGAGACCCAGCCCATTATACAGGAAAACAGCCCATTTGAGAATGAAAATAAGTATATCATTTACAAATCTTCCCAACCAGAATCATTACCTGCATCATCACCACCAAAGTCCAATTATTTGTCTGCTGCACAACTTAAAGCACTACATGACTATTCAAAATTTTTATATGATGAAATGGGTCGCAACAAATTTAATAAATTTTTTTGTCAACTGACAATGACAAGTTCTACTGCAGAAGACAACCTTAGCAAAGAGGAAGAAGAGAACAAGTTTCAAGCCTTAGCTGTGGGGTCTAATAGAAACGTGAAGTCTAGAAGAACCCAAAAACTGCACAGTCAAAGCTAACTTGACAGTAGATGACATTTTGAAGTTGCCTGCTTTTGTTAGAAGGAATAAAAACAAAAAGAAAACAGCAAATGCTCCAACCATGCCAAACTTGGTCAGTGGAGAAGAGTTTAGAGAAGCATTAAAAAAAAATAGCAGACAAGGAAGAAATAGAAAAAAATAAACTGAAAAGACAGATCGAGAGGGAAGAAAGCAAAAATATAAAGGATGCACAAAAAGAGGCTACAAAAAGGAAAAGAGAGCAAGAAAGGGAAGAAAAAAGACGCAAGAGAGAAGAAGAGCAGATTAAAAAAATGAAAATAGTGGAGTCCAAGAAAGTAAAGAAGTATCCAGTAATATATCTATCTGATAGCAGCAGTGAGGACTCACAGTTGGTTCAAACAATGGAGCTTGACATGGCAGCAGATGACGATACTTTAGATAAAGAAGGGGATCTCCTGTTGGAAGGAATGTGTCATGGGTGCAAAAAAGGGGGAGGGGCAGAGGTTTGGGTCCAATGTGATGTGTGTGATGGCTGGTGGCATGCACAGTGCACGCAAAATTGTGCATCTTTGAAACAAGGCACTTTTGTGTGCACTGTTTGCTGCCCTGACTAGACTATAGATTATAGATCTACCTATAGTATTATTTTGTATATATAGATCTAAGTTATTCGGGCTCTAATTTCTTTAATAAACGTTTATTACATTATTATTGACATCTCCATTGTTATTTGTTGACTGCATTAACTAAAAATTGATTCTTTGATGATTTTGGTTATGTGTCTGCTTTGAGGTAAAAGTGTCTGCTTTGAAGTAAATTAAGCAAAAAAGTGTTCGGCAGGCGGTAGCTAACTGGGTCAGCTAAAATTGGACTTTACACTCTAACCCCGCGTAGTAATACAAGAATGCTGTCTGATTATAGTAGCCTTGTTGTCATACTACTTGTAGGTACTTTCGTTTTTACCCTGTGTCGAACGGTTTAGAAACTACGTCATGAAAGCCAAAAATGGTGCTATTTTTAGCGTATGGCGTTCGCGAGGTGGTAAATTACTCTATCACTATTTAGAATGTATAGTCGTCTGCTAGAGTTGACCTCCACGGCTCACTGGTTTCACTCTAGCCCTCGTAAATTCCTGTGTTTACATCAAGAGCAGGGGAAATCAGCGCGTTCCAGTCTGTAAATAAAAGCGTGTCCTTTTTAAAAAAATATTTTTTTACATTTTACTTATTGTTTATTAGCTATCTTTATAGCAGAAGTCTTAGAAAAGTAGAAAATGTATATAAATACAAAGGTACATTTAAGCTTAAATTTATTTTTGATCACAAATAAATGTAATAACAACTTTATTTACAATATGTTCACTTGTCAATTATTTAATTAAACAAAAATATTTATTCTACACGCTTTAATATTGTACTTTTTTTTTACAAAACTGTATAGCTAGAATTTTTTATTAATATTAAATTTAAAAAAAAACAATTATAAATTGCTAAGGTCTAAATTTTCAAGAGTAAAAAAGAAAAATTGTGAGTGTTATGTATTTGAATATCTATTTAGCTTACTTAAGGACGAGGCCTCCACTGTCATAAACTTGTCTGTGAGGGGGATGCATTTGGTGAGAAAGATGTCATTTGTATGACTTTGTGTCTAGGGGTTTTAAATTAACAATTATCTTCAAACTCACAAGGACATACTTTAGTGATCTCCACACAAATGATAAATAACAGACGAATTATGATTTAAATTAATTGAATTAAATTTGATGTACACTTTATACAAGAGCTTGAAATTTACTATTTAATCTATCTTGAAGTAGCCTTTATTAATGGTCCCTTTTGGCCGGCAATAGCATCATCAAGGCTTGCCTTTTTAACTTAGTGTTTATAGGTGGAATACTTAAATGGTATATAATAGCACAGTCAACTGGTGGTGTCGTGTCTCGCTGGCAGTCTGGTACTCCAATTCACTCCAACCGCTAAGTTAATGGCTGATGATGCAATGTTTTTCACTCCTTAGGCTTGCATGTGTACTGAAATAGGCTGGTAACTATGCTTTGACACATTCACCTAGTTCACACAGCTTGCACTACAGGTGCGTTGTTGATTTCTTTGTTCCCACAAACAGCATTAAAGGTGCTTTGATAGCTGGAGGGGTTGCCTTAACCTTGTAGTAAGAATAAGGCTAGCTCGAAGCTACGCGAATAAATATGAAACAAATACGCCTAGTGATAAGACGTCTTCGTCTTTATAAATACGGATGCAGCTCATACACTAGATGTGGATTTACTGGGCAAAATATAGCTGACTTTATCGGTTGCTAGACCGATATTGCGAATATCATCTCCCTCACATCCTTTTATATCCGAAAAGAAAGAGGGAGGGTACTGGATGCTTGACCAGGCCTGACACAGCCAAGGGACTTGTCGGGGTCTTGATCCTTGTGTTGAAGATTCTCACTGGTGCAGGCTGGCGTCCCGAGACTACACGCCTTGTTGCATGCTGGAGTAGCTCGGTTGACTTGGCGTGTACACGAGGAACCAGATAGATCTGCTATGAAAACGCTGGCTCTCTCTGACCCAAATGATGCAACTAATCCTGTTCCAAATAAGAATGACAGAGTTCGAAGTTATCACCACTGAATAATTAGTAGAAAAAGACAGACTCTCGGTCCGCTCACCTTTATATCATATGGGGTGGCGCTGTCTCTAATTGGCTTCTGATTGGTTCATTAATTGAGTTTTAATTACTTAAAGTGACGAATTGCGGCCTTCCGTGTGCACCCCCCCCCCGTTTTTTAATAATTAATCAGTTCCATTCAGCACATGTTGTGATTTTAAGACAGTAGAATTACTCCTCTTTTTGTTTATGGTGTAATAGCGAATTTAGACCATAAATTTGATCAAAATGTTAACTGGGCTCCCAGTAACAAAGTATGTATGTAAATTAATAATTAGCTTTATCGAGTTTCCCAAATGTTAAATACTATCTCTAACTATATTCGTTGCTTCTCATATAAATGATCAACATATAGCTCTGTCCAAACAGAGCACACTATTTAATTTTTTAAAATGATTTTTTAAAAAATATAAATGTACTTAATACAAAAAAAAAGGTTTCACATTGGACTCAACTCCTCTTGATAGGTGTCACGTGATAATCACGAGATGAGCGACAGAGAGGTCACATGGGTAGAAAGGGCGCTAAAGGCCCTTGATAGAAAGTAATGGCGTATGTCTGGCTGATGTCTCCACGTTGTGAAACCTCAAAGTTATACTTTTGTATATAATGTGCATATTAAAGTTACTTTGTTGATAATAGTATTTCAAGGATTTATTGCACGAAAGTTTGTATTGTGAGAACGCCTACAGAAAACACATAAGACAAGTAATCCATTTACAATAGGACTCGGGACTCCGTCCGCCTAACACAGTCCGTTACGCAAGAGCGGCTTACCCGTCTGTCGGCTTGACCGCTCCACTTCCTTTAAAGTCGGCCCACCTGCTACCATCAGTAAGCGTTCACAGTCTGTCAGTCACACAACGAGTCTCTCCGGATGCTGATTCTCATTGGATGGAGACTTATCCTCCGTTCACCTCAAGGATACTTAAATTAGACTTAACTGAACTTTTACTCTGTCAAACTCTACTTCTACTATAACTTGACTGCCTACAATTTACTGGCTACAATAAACACTAATGTGACATGCATTATCTAACAATGAACACACATTTATAAATTAACATAATTAAAGCATACAATTTATACATTCAAACTATGCTAACTACAACTTAACAGACCTGAAGACATTTTTCAGCCAGTACCTCACTTATGAGTCCAAGTACTAACGCTTACAGCCCATTGTGTGTCTCAGTATCGTGGGCTGGAATGTCTCTCAGTTCCGGTTTGTAAATACTCACCCACGACGAGTGCCTCTTGTTACTAGGCCTGTCAACGGGTACCCGGGAACCAGTTGCCGTGGAATTACCCTGGTAGTAAAATTGCCCCCGGGTACTCGTATAAATGTTACTGCAATGTCCATACCAACGGTGGTCGAACTGCGGCTCTTCTGTGTTCACATTTCGGCTCGTGAATAGTTTATCAAATTAAAACATTTTGTTTGAAATATTTAATGTGAAATACGTTTGACATGAAAACGCTTAAAAAGAAACGGTCAAATGGAAATAAAGCACGGTCCCGAAAAACTACAATGCACATGGATGCATTTTTTTTTCTCTGGAACATGAAACAACAAATCATTTAAAATATTAAAAAATTGGGTTCTTTGAATTGTTCAAGCAAGGAAAATAGAACACAGCGTCGATAACTAGTGTCGAGATCTTCGTTTACGTTTATCATGAATTCCCAAATGTTAAATATACTAAAGTCTCTATACTAAATGACTTGAAGGACAAAACCTCCAATGTCAAGTATTAACTCTGTTGTCTAGAAGTAATGCTATACAGTTAATTTTGGCTCTAGCTTCCAGTATTAAGTATTAGTATTAGTCTAGAACTACAATACTTATAACATATATAAATAAGGACACAACTCTTTGTGCAATAGAGATAATAATTTAATTAAATAAATAAACAAGTAACATAAATAATAAATATAAAACTATAAGATGAAATAGGTATGAAATATAAGTGTAGGCAATGATATCTCTGGTACATATATACACTTAGGTACGTTCCAACTTAAAGTCTAAACTAATAATCAGAACCAGTGTGGCGATATTCATGAAATCTTAGGTGGCTTGTTGTCTAGGGGCATATATATATGTATATATGTTTAATTGGATCTCGCTCACAAGGTATACTTTAGTGATCTACTCGCATACGACAATCAACAAACTAAAAGGTTGAACTTTTAACACAATTTAATTTATCATACACTTTTTACAAGGATGGGATTGCTGCAATGCAATGTCCCCTTCGCATAACAATCATCATTAGGCTAAGCTTGCAATTAACTTTATGTTAATGGTGGGTACTTATATTTGCACGGTGTGCTGTGGGTCGTCTCATCTACTCCGGGTTCCCTCTGTAGCTGGGGCGGGTAGGGGTGCCTCACGAGCTCCACGGGCTGTGCTTCGTACTGAGGTTGGCTGCAGGTGTTCTTGCCCCACCCGTGTCCTGTGTAGGGGGCGGGATGGTTGGTTCTGCAAGTCCTTCCTGGCCGATGCGGTTCACTGGCTTCGATAACACTGGGGTCAACTCTGGGTCACCTTGCCCTGCGCCGGGTTCCTTCGGTTGAGGGGGGGACGCAGTCGGTTCTGCAAGGTCGTTCCTCTGGCTGGCGTGTTGAGTAAGGATGTCACTTGGGCGTGCTCCTGATACTCGATGCTGGGGTGCGTGTTGGCTATCTCGTCTTGGGTTAAGACGGCGTTAACTTTCACGGGATGTGTGATAAGTTATCTTTCGCACTCACGTTTGTGATGTGCGAGCATTGGGGCACAGCTATGTGTGTGGCCACCAGCTTCGATTGGTACGGTGTGTGACCAATCGGGTATTACGACAAGTCAGCCTGGGCAGGACTGTGGACAGGAGTGCGTGTTGCCTCTCTGCACCGGTCCGGTATCCAGGAACCAGACTAAAACAGAAAAGAAAACTAGGGTAGTTTCTCTAATTTAGTCTGTCTATATTCCACCTTCCGACAACCAGCCTTCCGAGCAAGGTGCCAAAAGTGGATTACATATATTCATGTACAATGTGAATTATTAATTTAATAATGGGGTGTGCTTAGACTAGGTCTAAGTTTTAAACCACGGATGCAGACCTAGCTGGCTGACACCCGGGCACATGGTTCAACATATATAAATACCTTAAATGCATTAAATGCATCTTATTTTGTGAAAATCTAGCTCAAACCATCCATTCGATGGAGAGCGTGGGTAATCACACAGTTAAATAACAACATGGAATGTTCACGTGTCCCACGTGGTCCGGCATGGCGAGCTGTCGACCGTGAAGTTTAAACATTTCAACAATTTTACAACCGGAAAATTCAATGGTTCATATCTAAGTATTTACATGTAATACATATCATACAAATACGGCAAATAAAGCTAGAGCTCACTCTTACCAGATTCTGGGTTTTGGATGTACTTGTCGGCTCTCTTGACCAAGGATGGACACAGATAGAATCGCGAGGCGAATACTACACTTCGTTTGTTCTGATGCTGTGGTCGTTGGCCGGAAAAGAAGAGAACGAGATCCAGGGGCGCGCTGGTATTTATACCCTGAGGGGCGGTTGTGTCCGATTGGCCTCTAATTATTTTCCATCTCACAAAGAGGTTGGACTCTTTCACCTGACATCCTTGCATATTTAATTGGGTTCCGTTGACACAGGCGAACTAATCAAGCGTGTGTGAGTTATCCCCCTTGTTTCACCCGTAGGCTGGGTAGCAGATATTTGGTGTCAACATAAATTTCGTCACAGAGGCCCTTTTTTTGAGATAATTCATCTTGATGAATTATCTAAGAGTTGATGACAATTATCTGCGATGAGGCTCCGATCGGCTTCCGCACGTCCCTAATTTTGGTATTGAGTAGAGCATCTAGCATTTCTTTGGTTACGCGACTTCGGTTGACGAAGTAGATTCTTCTTCTGACTTCGAGACGGGTTGAGTTTGTGACTCAGTGACTTCCCCTTTTAGGTGGACTGTCCTGTTCTCGCTCACTCCTGATTGATCCTGTGTAGTTCCCCTTTGGAGGTGGGACGTCACAGTGGTATTCAATCCCGGTGTACGCTTTGGCACGGTGGTTCTCACGTTGTGATGGGACATCACGGTGGCCTTCTTTATATCTCTCCCCGAACTGATTGGTGGAGTTATATCCTCGTTTCTTATTTCTCTCAATGAGAGATTTGCCTGTTGCAATTCTCTAAGTTGCTTTGTTAATGACGCTATTTCTCCATCCCTGATTGTGAGGGCTTGATTGAACGCAGCGTCCATTAGTTTGTAATCCTTTTCCAGGACCTGGATCCTATCTTTCATTTCGCAAGTTATGGCTTCCCCCAGGCTATCCTTTTGGTTAACTGTGTGCTTAGTAACCTCGTTGACAAGTCCCTTTCGAGTGGGGTTTGCCTGATGCTTTGGTTCAATCTTACGCTGGTTGTTAGAAAATGTATTTTCCCTGTACTTAAGTAAGTTAACCTTTGATTGCCGCCTCATCATGGGTGTGCTAACCCTCCCGAAATTGTTTCGGTCGGTTACAGTGGTTTTCCCATGTTGTGATGTGGAGCTTACTACCTTCTTTTCGGCCGTCTGTTTAGGTGGGCCCCTATTATTCTTCTCTTGCCGAATGGCAAATACTTGATTACGGTTTTCCTGATACATGCCTGGATGGTTTGTGCCCTTATTCATCCCTAAGTTTACTTGAGGCCTACTCTTGTTATCCTGTCGTAATTCACCATAGTTGATATTTGCTCGGGACGAGCTGACATGAAATAACGGTGATCCTCCCCTAGCCTTTACCGGTGACGCTTTTCTCACTGTGGTGAGTTCTGGCCTCCATGGTGTGGCTACTCCTCTAGTCGCCTCCGACTTAGCTTGATATTTCCTTCTTAGCTCCTCCACTGTGAAGTATCTACTTCCCAGTATTAGGTCGAATGCTGGTGCGTCCATGACTGCCGCGTGGATTATTCCTTTGACGAAAGGAGTGTCCACTTTAATGCGTGCTACGGGAAATGTCTTTGGATGGCTGTGCCGATCAATGCCTTGGATCCTTATGGTCTGAATGGTCATGTCCCTTGGCAGGACCAATGATCGGTTGACAATGGCTGCACACGAACATCCCGTGTCATATAGGCACTTGATCATCTTTCCGTTGACCACGACTTGCTCACACGATGCTTCAATGAACTTGTTCTCTCCAGTCGCAGGTACGTATGTGGAAATGCTCTGGGCTTGGCAGTAGCTTGACTATGTGGCTGGGATTTTCTTCTCTGGCACTCTTCGATGGAATGAGATGACGTCTGGTGATATTCACACCATGTACGTTTTTTTCCCGAAGGTACGGATGTCGGGTTGGAATTCCTATTTGGTGAGAATCCGGGTCTCCTGTTATTCGGGATAACGGGCGCCGTTCCTCTTTCCTCCCTCGGCATCTGGTCATCCACGGGTTGGCCGGTGGGTTTCTGTCTAATAGGCTCCTTGCCTTCTCGATGGGCCGTCAGGTACCGGTCAGCCAAGTCCTTTACCCTGTCGAGGTGGGTTGCTCCATTTTCTTCCACAAATATCCGGAGGTCAGGGGTCATACACTCCTTCATTTGCTCTACCAGTATCATCTCCATGACGCCCTGGAATGTATCTGGGTATTTCCCCAGGGTGCGCCATTTATTCAGGTATTTAGTCAGTCTCTCCAGGAGCTGACTGTAGGTTTCAGATTTTTCCAATCTGGCCGCCCTGAACTTTTTCCTGTACGTGGATGCCGTTAGCTCATACTTTACGAGGAGGGCTGCTCTAAGTGCGGCATAGTTCCTGGCGTCTTCCTCAGCCAGTTTCGAATATACTTCATAGGCCTTCCCCTTGAGTACATGGGCTAAGCGAAGATTCCATTTGTCCTCGGGGAGCTCATACATCTTGGCGATCTGTTCGAACCTATCCAAGTATACTTCTATCGACTCTAACTTCTCGTCGAATGGGTCCAGCGGGAACAGCAGTGAATGGTGTATCTGGCCAGTCCTTGAATCCAGGACAAGGTTGCTTCCTGGGGTGGTCGTTCGTTCCGCCTGGACTCTCCCCTTCTCTATCTCTAGCTCGGCCAATCTCAGGGCGTGTTCCCTGTCTGCCTGTTCCTTGGCCATCTCCCGTTCCGCCTTCTCCTTGGCCATCTCCTTGGCCATCTCCCGTTCCGCCTTCTCCTTGGCCATCTCCCGTTCCGCCTTCTCCTTGGCCATCTCCCGTTCCGCCTTCTCCTTGGCCATCCCCCGTCCCGCCTCTTCTCTCTCTCTCTCTCTATAAATAAATCGACTTCTCGGTTCATGTACTGAACCAGTTCAGCTCCCTCCAGTCCGAGACTCTCGCCCTCTCGGCGTGCTTCAGCCTTGACCTCGGCCTTGGCCCTTACAAATTCTGCCATGTTCTACCAAACACAGTTCCGGTAAGGTGAACTCTAACTAGATACTGTAACAACACGGCTTAACTACAAATGCCAGTAAATTTCAATTCGTTAATTACTTAAAATGACTAAGTATAATTAATTCCAATTAACATAAGTTATGGCAAGCTAATGATGATTTAACTTAGCCTTATGTCAAGATATATCGCATGCGAGAGATCACTAGAACAATCCTACAATCATCCCGGACGCGGACCACATTTATATCCTTGTGGCGATATTCATGAAATCTTAGGTGGCTTGTTGTCTAGGGGCATATATATATGTATATATGTTTAATTGGATCTCGCTCACAAGGTATACTTTAGTGATCTACTCGCATACGACAATCAACAAACTAAAAGGTTGAACTTTTAACACAATTTAATTTATCATACACTTTTTACAAGGATGGGATTGCTGCAATGCAATGTCCCCTTCGCATAACAATCATCATTAGGCTAAGCTTGCAATTAACTTTATGTTAATGGTGGGTACTTATATTTGCACGGTGTGCTGTGGGTCGTCTCATCTACTCCGGGTTCCCTCTGTAGCTGGGGCGGGTAGGGGTGCCTCACGAGCTCCACGGGCTGTGCTTCGTACTGAGGTTGGCTGCAGGTGTTCTTGCCCCACCCGTGTCCTGTGTAGGGGGCGGGATGGTTGGTTCTGCAAGTCCTTCCTGGCCGATGCGGTTCACTGGCTTCGATAACACTGGGGTCAACTCTGGGTCACCTTGCCCTGCGCCGGGTTCCTTCGGTTGAGGGGGGGACGCAGTCGGTTCTGCAAGGTCGTTCCTCTGGCTGGCGTGTTGAGTAAGGATGTCACTTGGGCGTGCTCCTGATACTCGATGCTGGGGTGCGTGTTGGCTATCTCGTCTTGGGTTAAGACGGCGTTAACTTTCACGGGATGTGTGATAAGTTATCTTTCGCACTCACGTGTGTGATGTGCGAGCATTGGGGCACAGCTATGTGTGTGGCCACCAGCTTCGATTGGTACGGTGTGTGACCAATCGGGTATTACGACAAGTCAGCCTGGGCAGGACTGTGGACAGGAGTGCGTGTTGCCTCTCTGCACCGGTCCGGTATCCAGGAACCAGACTAAAACAGAAAAGAAAACTAGGGTAGTTTCTCTAATTTAGTCTGTCTTTATTCCACCTTCCGACAACCAAGCCTTCAGAGCAAGGTGCCAAAAGTGGATTACATATATTCATGTACAATGTGAATTATTAATTTAATAATGGGGGGGGGGTGTGCTTAGACTAGGTCTAAGTTTTAAACCACGGATGCAGACCTAGCTGGCTGACACCCGGGCACATGGTTCAACATATATAAATACCTTAATTGCATTAAATGCATCTTATTTTGTGAAAATCTAGCTCAAACCATCCATTCGATGGAGAGCGTGGGTAATCACTCAGTTAAATAACAACATGGAATGTTCACGTGTCCCACGTGGTCCCGCATGGCGAGCTGTCGACCGTGGGGTTTAAACATTTCAACAATTTTACAACCGGAAAATTCAATGGTTCATATCTAAGTATTTACATGTAATGCATATCATACAAATACGGCAAATAAAGCTAGAGCTCACTCTTACCAGATTCTGGGTTTTGGATGTACTTGTCGGCTCTCTTGACCAAGGATGGACACAGATAGAATCGCGAGGCGAATACTACACTTCGTTTGTTCTGATGCTGTGGTCGTTGGCCGGAAAAGAAGAGAACGAGATCCAGGGGCGCGCTGGTATTTATACCCTGAGGGGCGGTTTTGTCCAGTTGTGTCCGATTGGCCTCTAATTATTTTCCATCTCACAAAGAGGTTGGACTCTTTCACCTGACATCCTTGCATATTTAATTGGGTTCCGTTGACACAGGCGAACTAATCAAGCGTGTGTGAGTTATCCCCCTTGTTTCACCCGTAGGCTGGGTAGCAGATATTTGGTGTCAACATAAATTTCGTCACAACCAGTCCCTCTCTTCGTCGGACAACTGGCTCCGCCTCCAAATGCAAGACCGATAACTCTCATGGGCATTCCCCAGACCGGTCAGTCTTGCCCCCTCAGTTACATCTTCTACACACCGCTTCTCAAATTCGTGGCTCATGGTCGCCTTACCCACATTTGCCCACTAGCACGTCTGGTGTCTAAATATGTCCTCTATATCTAAGTTTCCTGAACTTATATTCTACACCACTTTCTTTACTGTACTAGCCGTACTTTATAGACAGTTACCTTCCTAACGTTACTAGCTGAAAACAATTGAACACACACACACACAAACACACACACATATATATATATATATATATATATATATATATATATAAACTAACTACTAACTATCAATATTCACACAGGTAATAATACAACATGTAAAATATTCAATTCTATACTCGAAACATTTTAAGTATATCTAATCTAATCGAACCTGATACAGAAATCAGCTATGCTCCCCCTCAGTCTATCACCAAGAACTTAATTCTTACCATGAGCTGAGATCTGGAAGAGAAAGAACGCCTGATGGTTTCTCCATAGCTTATAAGCACTGCTCACCCACGCCTGCCCTAAATTTATATTGGGCGCTACGTTGTCTGATGGTAAACGCATGGCTAACTTACAATTTTCTAACAGCCATGTCGTGCGTGACCGCACATTACAATTAGGTGTCAAGTCGAGGTCTAATTAGCATAATTCGCTACAATAGCCTTTGGGTTATCTCTGCAACATCCTAATTCCCTAATTTTGTTTGACCCAAGGTCAACGTTTCACATTACGTTGATTTGACTAAATATTCTCAACGGTTCTAAAATTAATACAATTCTTAAAATCTATATTGAGAGACTCAACAACTTGGAAGGGCAGGAAATGGCAGAAATGACCTTGGCTTTTGCTTTGAAATAAGCCGCATATCTTTTTTTTCGGATGAGACGAACCAATGCTGTTTATCTAATCTCCCCTACTCACACGTCTCCACTCCCATCCCAACCATACTTAAAAATAAAAAAAATAAGTACTTTATTCTTTTTTTTATATATAATAATTTACATCGTTGAATAATTTTCACTATAATAACACAAATAAATGGTGCGGGATTGGCCCACTCAGTAGGACACAAAATATAAAAAAACGCCGATAAATATAAAGGGCTAGACATGACTTTGGCTTTGAAATACGCTGCAAATCTTTGTTACCGATTGAGACGAGCCAATGTTGTTTATCTAATCAACCCCCCCCCCACTCACACATGTCACCACTCCTATCCCTACCATACTTTTAAAAAGCCAAACACCTGATATATTGTTGTTTTGTTTTTCTTTTTTAAATATAATATTTCAATCGTTCAAGGATCTTCACTTGAATAACAAAAATAAATGCTGTGGGATGTGTCCACTCAGTTAGGGAAGGTCCCGGAGAGTCCCCCCCCCCTAAAAAAAATCCCTTTGGCACCCCTCTGCTCATTGTTTTTACCCCACTGTACTATAGTAGTATTTCGATGTCATCATTTTCACATCGCTGATTCATTACATCTTAAATTTACATTTCCATAATAAACAAAGTATTAAAAGGCTAAGAGCGGGCATGAGGGCAACATTTTTGAGGCATTTCGAACGGGTAATCTGGGCACTCGTTCAAATTTTGGACGGGTACCCGAGAAGCTTTCTTCAACAATAATGACAGCCCTACTCGTTACCCGTTTTTTCATTGGGTATCCTATAGGATTTGTCATTATTTACCGGAAATCTAATAATATAATTTTTTAAAAATATGTTTACATCCGGGTAGTGTGTAAGGTCGGTTAGTAAACTTGTCTTCGTTATTCCTTATTAATTGAGCTTTTTGAGTAGCCAAAAACTTGTTTACAAGCGTATTTTTAGGAAATTTTATATATCCAAAAATTCGGATTTTTCCACAGTCTTTCTAAACACATGCGTGTATGTGGTAAACATTTTGTTGGAGTAAAAGGTCCCACAGAAAATTTTCAAAACCTTGATTTTATGGAATTTTAAATAAAAATATAAGTATATCGTTATATTATTTGATATATTATATAATGCAAAATAGAACGTCCTTGCGAGAGTGAATTTAATGTAATATGTAAATGGATCAGTGACTATGAATATACTTTTTTAGTTCATTCGATCGTTCGTCCGTGAATTTATTCATTATTCATTCATACTATGACTATTATTTACTTTACTGTCTTTACTACTAATACTAATGATGTAATTCTAATTAAAGTCATAATCTTAGTGTTAGTTTCTTACTAACTAGGTTGTGCTGCGGCGCCGTGGCGCCTGAGGCGCCAACTTTTTTTTGGGGCGCTTACGGCGCCCACCTTTTTCAAAAGCCCAAGTAACTTATCTTTGTGTGATAAATACGAAATATTCCTGAAATGTGCACAAAGTATTTTATAATTAACAATCCTCAAATCCTCTTTTTAAATCGTTCCCTTTTCCAAAATTAAAAAATGAGCTAAAACAATGACGTCATATAATATCTTTTTACGGCGAGAAATTTTAGAAAGCAGTGCACCAAATTACTGCACCAAAATATAATTCTTTTGGAACGTCCGCATGAAATTGTTCAATTAATAATAGTGTGGAGTGTGTTTAATGTTAATCTGGAAACCAAAACGATTATGATTTTTAAGTCTATATTTTCATAAAAAAGCAGAGTGATGTCCCTTAGCGTTAGGCCACATAATTGAGCGTAAATATATATATGATAAATACTATGCATATATATTTTATATGGACCAATGAAAACAATTGATATTAAATATATTTTTTATAAGTATAAGAAGTATACGTTTGCTAGGACTAGTACTATTACTAGTGTTTACGGCTCAGACTATCGAACGACCACTTACACTCATTTTTAAAAATGCTTAGGTTTATTTATTTTAAATCGTTCGATTAAAATATCAATATAATGTTAAATTATGTGATAAATTATATTATGCGAAATGGAACGCCCTTGCTAGTATGATTTATATAAATGAATTAGTGACTCGGCTCTGACTGAGGCTCTAGTTCTAGTTCATTTGCTTGTTCATCCTTGAACTTTATTATATTATTTCATACTGTTTACTACCAATACTAATGATGTAATTATAATTAAAGTCATAATCTTAGTTTAAGTTATAACTAATAAATACCAAGGCATTTATTTTTATAAGGACCAAGGAAAACTATCAATATTGAAATAAATATATTTTTTAATAATTAACTACTATTATTAAGTAGTATTGTTACGCTTAGACTTGTGTTTACCGTAGTTACGACTATCGAACGACCGCTTACACTCATCTTTAAAAATGTTTAGGCTTATTTATTTAAGTTTTAAGTCTTCGGAATTTTAATAATTTATTCAGCTGCAAAAATAAGTGTAAAGAAATATTTTTTTTTGCACACAAAATTGCACCTAGAATATCATTTTTAGTGAGATCATTGTTGTAATGGATGTTTCAGAAATGTTTGACCTGAATCTAAAAATAGCCCAATGACCGAATGAGTTATGATGTTTTCCGGTCTTAGAAATTACAAAGCCTATTGTCCCAAAGGTCGACCACAAGCAGATTTCATTTCGATTGGTCAGAATTTCACCACCATGGGGCAAACATCAAGCGTGTCTCACGCCATTATTCACGGCGTGTTTCTCCGGCAGTTCTAGGAATGTGAGTCAGTAAACCTCAACAATTAGCTACTAATACAAACATTCAAATAACTCTTAAAAAGAAAAACACAAAACTGCTGTTATATTGTTTATGTGAGACTTCAATTACTCAGATATAGATTGAAAAATAAAAATGAAACATTTGTTTCATATAACAACATAAAAATGATATTTTTAAAAATCAATGAAATTTTTATCGATACAAAAACATAGAATAAATATCTCTTGATAAAGATAGTACCTTTGATTTATTTTCAACAAACAGATCGGGACAAGAAATAGTTTATGATATAATCCCTGGTCTGTCTGAACATGATTTAGTTTGGGTTTCGGGGTTTAGGGCAGCTCAGATAATATTGTAAGGTTTTCTTTGCACATGAATCAGGTTGCACAATTTTTGATTATTTTTTGTTTAATGAAAATTTAATGAAACATAAATTAATCGAATTCATATGTAATGTTAATTCAATGAGGAAATACTGTTAAAATGACACTAGTAGCTTAAAACAATACTTGGATCTTTTTATGTGTTTTCTTTTACTTAAGTAGTATCGAAATTTAATCCCACACTAGTTACATTTTATGGAAAATTACAGATGATTTACTCATTCCCAAGAACTTTAAAAATATATAAATTAAATTTTGAAACTCTATTAAACAGATTCGAAAAACGTTTGTTTCTTTATTTTTACCAAGTCGTCTAAGGATCAATTTTATTGATCATGTGTTAGGTGGAGAACATAAAAACTATATTCCCCACACACACTTGGCCCCAGAGGCGTAACTAGGTTTTTGGCGCCCTTGGCTAATTTATTTTTGGCGCCCTTGATAAATTGACAAGTTTCAGCTTTGCGATTTTTTCATTTGTTAGAAAATTTCTCTTATTTTATTTATGACAATAATTATGTAGTCTGACAGTGACAGTCATACAATGTGAATATAAAAAAGTTCATAAGACAGGAACAATACTAATTTGCAGTTATTATTTACTAAATAATGCCAAGGGGTGTATGGGGTGTCCAGGGGTGTATGGGGTGTCCATGGGAGGGGTAGCACCTCTGGATGGGGAGCAGTCGTACTCCTCCTTGGGGTAGTTCACCACCTTTGGTCCCCACCTGGCACTCAACTCTCACCTGTGGCTCCAAGTAGCTGTAGCATGCACAGCGGCCACACCCCGGTAAACGGTCTCGACTGACCGGCTAAACCAGGTGAGGGTAAGCCGATGGGATAAAAACCTCGGTGAAGTGGGATTTGTCTACCCAGCATGTGAAGACTGGTTTTCGGCTGCCTGCGCGCTGGTTCTTCTATGGGCCAACGGGCAAGAGGCGATACACAGCAAAGCATTGTGGAGAGCTAAGAGCTTGACGAGACACATAGGACGTCCTGGTCATCCACTGCACCCAACCCCATTCCCAGCTGTCTCGACAACGTCTTGCTGCTGGACCAGATGGTTTTGGGCGAGAGAGTGAGGTCGACGTGTTGCGCGAATCCTCCTCACTTTAAACAAAGTCACAGCGCAAGTTACTCTCATCATCATCATCATCATCATCAATGCCAAATAAATTGGTGGATAAAACGGGATAGTGTTGCGTTAATAAAGAATACAGCAAAACTTGAAGTAACGTGTATTATAAATAAAAACAATAGTGTCAATGTGTCATACTCATTATCTCATACATAACGATAGAAACTCAAAATTAAAAAAGTAAATTTAAGTAACACTCCACCGACTACAGCTCAGCACTTCCATTAGCTGGCGTATTGGCGTGTTTCTAATATAGTAGGATCTCTCTAAGTCAAACTCAAAGGGGAAAAATCGACTTATCGAGGTAGGGAAACTGGAGTAATATGCGCAGATTAATAGACACATTCCCTCCCCTCCCCCACTTTACTCCATCGACAGTGGGATGGGGATAGTAAGATTTTTCTTTTTAAAAGGAAGACTGTAAAATCATATTGACATTTGTATGATAAGAAGCCACGCAAAGGCCACAAACATAATAAAAAAAAATTATAATGGTAAATGAATTATATTTAAATATATTTAATTATTCACGTTTTTGTTATCGACGATAAAAGTGAAATACAGTCGGACCTCGCTAATTCGAACTTCCCTAAGTAAAAAACCTCCCTATATCGAATTTATTGTTAGGTCCCGGCCAAATTTCATTAGACTAATGTATTTTAGATCTCCTTAAAGGCTTAACTTCAAGATTTTTTGCTTTCAACCTCTCTTAGTAGAATTTTCCAAGGCCTTTGGGTTATTATTCTGGAGTGACATTTCAGAACACGTGTTCTTTAGAGTCACGTAAATGGACGTAAATTCTTATCTTAGCGCTTTCCACGAGTGATCCTTGCAAGTACAAAAAATGACACAGACAAGAAAAAGGAGTGGTAAGTGGTAACTAATTCGCTCTCCTTTGCCGCTTGCTGTAACTCTTTTTAAAAAGAAAAATCTTACTCCCGCCATCTCACAGTGGAGGGAGTAAAGTGGGGGAGGGAGGGATGGTGTCGCCTCTCACGGGCTTGTGTCGGCATGTCAAAGCAAGTTGGCTTCCTTTCATATGACACAGAGACACCGCCTCTCTTTCCTGTCAAGCCTTTTAGCCGGTATGGCTGTTGCCACCACCTCTCAATATCTACATTGTCCTTGATTAATCGGCGCCTATTACGCCATTTTCCCTAACTCAAAAATTAGTGGAAAATTAAATTTTTCGGGTACTTTTGAGTTCGAATTAGAGAGGTCCAACAATTTTTATTTAAATACAAATTTAAAAATTAGGGATTTAGTGGCGTCCTTTTGAACTGATGCCCTTGGCAACTGCCCCGATGCCAATCCGTTGTTACGCCACTGCTTGGCCGTTTTATAGGCTAGGCTCCTTGAAGCTAGAAGCTTACCTTGTAAATTCAGTCACGCGTTCAGACGTTTTAAACCCACAAATAAGTTTGGTGTTTTTAATTACAAAATCAAACAGTTTACAATATCATTTTAGATGTTCGTTGATAAACAAACTGTGTAGGAAATGCTAACACAGAAGGAAAACAAAATTAGAATGCTTATTTGTTTTATGTAAAAACCTTTGAAAATCGAAACAAAAATAGTGTTGGGGTATTTATAACGGAAACTGTAATGTAAAATTTGTATTCTTTCTGAAAGGATTGAAAACTTTTTTTTTACCTTGCTTTGGGCGTATTAATGAAGGTGTTTTATTTATCATTTTGTTTTACTCGTTTAAAATAATATAATTAAATTCTCCCTGTTTATTTCATACAGTAAATAGTTTTTATTTAGGTTAATTAAAAATAAGTTCCTTTTTTAACTAAATTTAGCAATGGTTTAGCTTATTATAGATAACTTACAGTGTGGAAACAATATTTGGGGAATTTTAGCAATTCAAATTTACATTTTGTTCAATTACTTTTTAGTTTTAGGGCTCTTTTATAGAAAGTAGTGAAAATTAGAATTCATCTTAAAAGAGTCTTTTTTTGTTTCCTAAAGTACATTTTTAATTAAAGATTTATTTGTTATATATTGCAATAAAATTTTAATATGCTACTTAAATTTTAATCAATAAATTTAACAATTTTTCAGATATGTATCAATATATTTTATAAAATAAAGAGTATTTTATCTATTAGAGACGCCATTTTTTTACAGAAGATTATTTCGTTCTAGACTAAACCATATTACTCAAAAGCCCCCAAATTATCAATAGATACATAGGTTTCTAACTCTTCTTTTCTAAAAGTTCAATTATTGATTTAATTTCCTCTAAGGCTTGAAATGTTTCCCCTTCAATTGCTTATGGCTTAAAAAAACACTTCAACCAAAATTTGCAATAAATCATTTGAACAAGGGGGTGGGGGGTTCTTGTCTTGAATAGCAAATTTTAATTTTTTTAAAAATCTTGACACTATTATATTTTTGGCAATGGTGTATTTATAGCTTTTAAGCAGTGCCTTTATGCTTTTTTTTATACTTTGTCAACTTTCTCAATAGCTGATAGTGATGGCGTAGGACTATCTTTTTTATAACAACCATAACAATTACATGCAAAATAGAAGTGTTTTGTATGATATAATCATATTATGGTTTATGATTCGACAGAAAGATCAGTTTAATCCCTATCAGTATATTATCATGGAATCCCCATGTCAATGAAGTTATTAAACAATCAAACAAAACCTTAGGCTTTATAAAAATAAACTTTTACAAATGTAATAGAAATATAAAACTAAAATGCTACCTCACTTTGGTGAGACCTGTACTAGAATATGCAACGTCTGAATGGAACCCATCCACCAAAGAAAACATTGATAAACTAGAACAAATTCAAAAAAGAGCTGCCAGATTCATTACTGGAGAATATTCAAAGCTGACAAGAATAACACCATTAGTTAAATCATTAAACCTTGAAACACCAGAGGATAGAAGAACCAAGAGTAAAGTAGTAATCATACATAAAGCAATTAATTATAATTGGGAAATACAATACAAAGGTAACTTAATACAACCCTCAGATAGAAAAAAGGATAATGTAAAAGTTTAAAATGAGACAGGATTGTTAAACGTAGGTGAAATCAATTATCTCGTTGTTCGACATAACTATAAGGTTAGGGTGCTTGCTAAGTTATGCAAAGATATTCATCAAGTTAGGCAAAGCTATTCGTTAAGTTTAAACTGAGCACCCTAGTCTTATAGTCATGGCGAACAACAAGATATCGATTTCACTTACGATTTAACGTTCCTATCTCATTTAAAACTTTTACATTTTAATACATTTGGAACTAAGGGTCTCTTCTGACTGTAAATGCGAACATCTACAGTTGGATAAAATCGTTCCTAAAGGACAGAACAATCAAGACCCGAGTGGGGGAGTCATTATCCAACGAAGAGGGCCTGGAGGACGGACTCCCACAGGGGTCCGCCCTTAGTTTTACATTGTTCTTAGCCTACGTCCACGACCTACAAGGTATTCTGGGGTCGCAGAATGCCATTTTTGCTGACGTCGCAACACTGCAGAACCGGCTGCAGGAAGATCTGAATCGAATCGAAGACTACGCCAACCGATGGCGCCTAGTAGTCAATACGGAGAAAACGGTCCACTCCATTTTTACAAATGGACGGAATGCCCTGAAGCATGAGGTGGTGCTTCAGATATGTGGGAAAAGATTGAATTGGGATCGGACACCAACGTACTTGGGAATCAAGTTGGACCAGAAGGTCCAAACTACATAACCATGTACGTGAATTGTGCGCCAAAGCCACAGCTAAACTGTCCCTGGTGAAGAAACTGGCTAGCACTAGTTGGGGTGCGGACGCAAGATTACTGAGAGCTCTCTATCTCGGTAGTGTGAGGGGTGCCATTGACTACAGCCTCCCGGTCCAGGCCTTTGCGAGCCGTACGGCTCTAGAGGGACTGGATCGAATACAAAACCAAGCTCTACTGTTTGTATGCGGGGCGTTGCGTACGACAACCACAGCGCTGTAGAAATTATGTCAAACGTAGAACCCCTGGCGATAAGGCGAGAAAAGGCAATCATGACCACGGTAGAGCGATACCGTAGGTTGGAGCATGACGAACCCTGCTTCCAACTACAAGACCGATGGGATAAAGTGGACCCGACTGAAAAGACCATCCTTCATGGATACGGTCTACGAACTAGAAGACTCAGTCCCCATACCCAAGCACAGGGAACGAATGCGACTGGTCCCTGCTCGAGGACCACATGAAAGCTTTGACTTGCCTGAACTACGTTTGACACTGGCAAATACAGCGGTGACGAAAGCCAGTCCCATCGAGCTCCAGCGAGACGAGACTCTGAAGACAATCGAAGCTTATGGCGACAGCGTGGTAAAAGTCTTCACGGACGGCTCACAGTTTCAAGGATGGCAGAAGTGGATACGGAGTACTGATTCAATACCCCCAACCTGGACCTGACAGTATTGAACTGTCAGGGCCGTGCGGAACCGCATACAGTAGTCACGACGCCGAACTGGAGGCGATCTGCAGGGGTTTGAAGGAAGTGCGCCGACGTCTAGCAAGAAGAAAGGTTTTCCCGACCGTCGTAGTCTTCACCGACTCACGGTTTTCGCTCGAGACTGTGGGTCGATCCTCTCTGGAGACGAAAACGGTCAGTGTCATTTTGGAAACAGTAGGTGAAATCCTAGCACGAGGCGGAAAAGTAGTCCTTCAGTACATCACTGGGCACAGTGGCGAGCCTCATTCAGACAGGGTCGATAAGTTGGCGAGAGAAGGTTCAGCTCAGCCCCAACCCGATCGCCCGATGACCCAGCTGGGGGTCAGATCGTGGCTTAAAGGACCATTTCCGAGAGAAATGGCTCAGTGCTGGGCATCTGGAAGCACGGCCAGAAAAGTATTCTAGTACATGCCGCGACCGAGCAAAAGAGACTCCTGGTGGGAAATTGGACGTAGCAATCAGACGCTCATAACTAGAATGAGAACTGAACATTGTCCCATACGAAGCTACTTGTACAAGTTTAACACTAGAAGGGAACTGGCCTGTCGGCTGTGTGGCCACCCAGGAGGAGACGGTGGCCCACGTACTCGAAGAGTGCTCCGAGCTGTGCGGGGATTTGGAAGGAGAAGTCACGGTACCTGCAGGGGAGTACATCTATGGCGCTGCCCGCTTGATGAGGCTCGCATGCGATAAAATGAACCGGGTCCTAAGAACCTAGCGGCTCGACCCAAAAGAGAATGAACATTCACATTCACGACTGTAAATTTTACATTTTAAATTTATTTTCTACTTTTTAGTACATTTTTATAAAAAAAATATTTTCTACTTTTTAGTGCATTTCTAAAATAAGACTAGTTTTTAAAAAGTGTTTTTTTTAAATATATATATTTATTTATGTTCTAATTTTTAGTCTTCACATTTTATTAATTAAATCTTTCAATTTTTATTACTCTTAATTCGTTTTTAATTACATTATTATTTTGGTCGAAGAGATCGGAGTCGCTGCATCTCTGCTAATGTTTCGTTGTTGCATGGTAAATCGAAAATATTTAATTTAATTAAATCTAGCCATGGAAAAAAGTCCGCAGAAATTCACACAAAAACTATCACCGAAATTGAACATTTGTGCAAATTGTCAGAATGATTGGATAACGGGAAGGGGTTTAAAATTGGGATATTAAAAATAGTGCGATTAAACTTACAAAGCAAGCTAATATAAAATACAAAATATACAAATTGTGTAGTTGTGTAGTTAAAACAATAAATTTATTTTAAACTAAAACGACAATAGACGCTTCGGCTAATGCCTCCATCAGTACAATAACATAAAATATGTACTTACATATATCTATATTCTTAAACATATTATATGATAAAATAATTTAAAATATTCATGTAAAATAAAATGAAAGGAAAAACAAAAACAAACAAGGACACAGGATATAGGAAAAAGGAGGAAGTATCTAGAGTTACAGTTAAAACCACAAAGGGAATAAGATTCTGCAGTTAGGTAAAATTTTGAATTTGGTTAATTCCATATGGAGCATAAAGACTTTAATATATACTTATACTATGAATTAATTTTTTCCCTTTATAAATCAACTTCTAGCATGAAAGTTGATTACATTTTTCACAGTAAAATTATATACTTTTTTCAATAGATAGACCCAATATTTATTAAAATAGCATTTGAGCAAAGAATCAATGGTAATTTACTTCACATATATTTAAAATACTTTAGAAAAAAAAAGTTTTAACCTTTTTCATAAATAACCACAAATGACATGTTAATAGCACTGCTAAAAGACAATTACGTTTGTCGAAAATATTCTTTACAAATATTTTTAAAAAAAATTAATTATTCAAAACATTAAAAGAGGATTAAAATGCGGACATATTAATCAGTAAAGGAGCGTATACCCAGAGAGTACACGGGTGTCATTTGAAAAAAAAACGTTTGAGGGTTCGGCAAATTTTGAAATAATCAACGAACTGAAATTCAATACTTTGACAGGAAGATTTACATTATTAAGGAAAAAATTTCTTTCAGCGATATAAATCTTGTATTCAATTTTTTTTTAATCCCTTTAACCCATATTTTTACCGTTTGTGCGGAGAATCTAGTTCCATGTTGGGGTATCATTCCCTGCAGCATTTTTTTTAAAGAGATCCACTACCAAATGGGGCCTGGTGCATTGTGAGATCCCGTTTTCGCTTCTATATATAAATGTTGGGATGCAGCGCTATATAAATTATCAATTATTTTTATTATTATTGTTATATGCCGCTCTAGGATGGATCATTAATTTTTTAAAAATTAATTAAACATATACATATACATATGTTTTATTTACTTTTTCCCCCTCTTATGGAAATTACTATGTTTTTTCATTCACTTCTGTTATTAAAAATCAATAAATATTGACTCGGGAACTAAAAAGATAATATTTTTTTGAAAAATAGGAATTTCCAGGAAATTACTCTTTAGAGGGAATCGCTAGATGTACAATATACGGCTATTTTTAAAGTTTCGAATTGAAAGAGGTGATAAATTGTAACATTGAAAACTAAGCGTATAGACTAGAAGGTTATATTGTGGGGAACCTGGGTACTCGTAACTCGTATGTGACTAACTCTCTACTTTCACTCACTTAAAACTCAAAGACTCCAAGACGACTTGAACACTTATTAATTCTGTTTATTACTTCACTTCTTCAATTCTTGCTACTTCTCACTTAACACTAATCTCTCTGTCCAACTGTCTACAAGTCTACACTTTCCCTAGCGGTCCATCTCCCAGAGTCTCTTCTCTCGCCCCCTAGCCTGGCTCTCCCCGTTCCTTGTTAGTCCCGTCCTATAACCAACTATCAGTCCTGAGGCCACGCCTCCAAACAACTCACGTCAGTCCATTTGTGTCCAGTCTTCTGTCAGTCTCTAATTGTAATAGGTTCATCATATCTGTCAATCATCTCGTACTACCCCCCATAGATTGAATTGTGCGGGGGTGGGGCCGGTTTGACATAACCGTCTCTGGTTTCCCCTTTTCCTACCCCCGACCAGACCACCAGCACGTCTGGTCATCCTATCTACCCCTGGGAAGATTTAACACCTCCGGTCACCTCGCTCGGCAACTCCTTTCATCGCCGAATCTACTGACCGGGCCAGTTAACACCAGAATACCATTTAACGTCTTGTGGTCAACCTCCGGTGGTCAAGTGCAACTTCAAAGGACCAGTAGGACCAGATGTCTCTTTGAATGCTACTAACTGCGCGTAAGATCTCCACAATATTGCATAGCTTCTTAAGAATTAAAACGACACTGCAACGTTCTCAGAAGAAATGGGCCATTAACAAGATATGTTGAAAATGTAATTTTAAATATAATAAATTCTTTCCAAAGCAAGTATTATAAAATGAATTTTCTGGTATGAAATATGGTTTACCTTAACAAAGTGGAAAACTATAGCATTATTAACATGTAAAAAATTAATAATCATAAATATACTTTTTTATTTCTTAATCGCTTTAACTTTTCATATATTTATTTTAATCAGTTAAATTGTGATAAAATGAACTGATAATTCGAATCAATGGCACACTCGCAATTTTATAATTTCTAGGACATCAACACAGATGTTTTAAGTATTGAAATGGATGGGACTACACGTTCGAAAATTGATTTTCTCTAAAAACAAATCATGATTAAACATTGCAACTATGCGGTGTAGTTAACAACAAAAGAGACGTTGCAAGAAAAATCGATATGAAACTAAAGAATTCAATGCAGCTTAAGATCGAGCTAATTTTTTTTGTATATGCAATACGGTATTCAAATGGGAATAAGTTCTCTTTTGGAAAGAGGTATTTAAAATAGTTTTTATAGATGTTTTTAGTTTTTATTTAAAAAAAACAACTTTAACATAAAGAGTATGAGGCTTTTGAAAAACATACTTAACCTAAGTAGTTTCGTAAAAATATTGCCCATTAAAAAGAAAGGGAAAAGTTGCCCCTCTTTCTTACCACCATCACCTCCTCTCTACTACCTCTATTCCTTGTTAAATTGTTGGCTGGCTTTATGTTAAATAAAGGGGTTGTTTGAACAGGATTTCCAGCTAAAGAATCTATATTTAGAAGGACACTGAAGATTGTGCAGGAATAAATTAGCCGGTGTCACGAAATTAAGTCTTCCCCGAAGAGATCTTTCAAAAAAATCTTTGAAGCATGATATGTTTTGAAATGAAACCTAAGCGATTAAATATGATTGTCCCTTATTTATACTTAACTAGGAATTATAGTTTTATTAACTGTTATGTCTTAAAACGTATATATTATTTCCTAAGCACACATTTGCGTACGATTATTTCCATTTTATCTACAATTCAACTTTATTTAAATAAAATAATCCTGTATTACCCTTCTTCTTAGCTTACATAAATCTCAATTAGTTTATTCATTTTTTACTTTATATGCTCAATGTCGTGCCTTTTCTTAATTTCAAATCAAAACTGATATGAAACTGGCTAATGAAGTGATATAACCTAGAGATACTTGCGAGCAATTTTCTCAAGATCTTACAACATGAGTTTTCATGGCTTTACCCTATGGGAACAGCACCACTCAGGCTTACACAACCACAAGTCCAGCATATATACACCAATCTAAGCCAATATATAACACGAAGGGTGTCAAAAACATCGAGGCACGCTTTAAAATTTAAGAATACTTTCACAAATTTAAGAGGATTTTTTTCTAACACTCCAGATACTACTTTTATAAATAAGTTCATAACGTCCTACATTCTAAGTACAGACAATGCTGGCCTATTGGGCAAGTGACGAGTCGTTCAAAGTGGACGCCTATGAGGGAACTGTTTGGCACGATGTCAAGCCCCTTTATGTCAGCTACCCTTTAGAGATGGGTGGACAACCTTCAGCCATGGGAACATATCCATGCTGTCAAACAGGATTGAACCCTTGACTCTCGGTACACCTAATTCTCGGGGGTAGGGGGGGGGTAGGGGGCAAATGCCCCGGGTGGCACTTGGCTAGGGACGGAAAATTCCTAGTCGTTAATTAGTTTCTAAGAAGGAAAATGTTACCAGAAAGTTGAGCATTTTATCGAAATAAAAGAAAAGCAAAATATAAAATTATTTGAAAGAAATAAATGAACTATCCAAAAGTATGTTAGCATTTCATTAAACACCTTATTGGAAATAAATTCTTATGATACTAATGCTACTGTAATGAAAAACCAGAGGGTTAAGAAATATGAGAACGGGACATTGATTTTGTAGTAACTTATTAAATCCCTTATATTAACTTCGAAATCTTGTCTCTCTCTCTGTCTGTCGTCATCTCTTCGTCAAAAAGTCAAAAATGACCCACTTGCCGTGATGCCATCGAGCTAAAATTTGGCACATGGACTCGTGTCACATAACAATGCATCGTATCAAAATTTCCGATCGATCAAACATACCGTAATTACATTAATGCATTTTTAGTTTATCTCGATACAACATATGTAATTCAATTTCACAGTTTGTTGGGTTTTTTTTTCATGTGACAGTTCAATTCGCGCGTTGACGCCGTCCGTCGATGTACCGGCGTGCTTTTGTTTACATTTTACGTGTCACGCTGAGCTCGGTCCAGTGATAGGTGACCAGACCTTTCCCCTCTCCCATCCCCCCGGGTTATAAAGCAAAGGGGAGTTAAGACAGATTCAGTCTGTAAATGTTTGTCGCGTTTGAACATAATCAATACTGTTAGTTATGTCTCATATATATGGGATTTATAGTCAACAACTTTATTTTTACGGGTTTGTTTTATTTTATTCTTTAAATTTGATAGCCGCTACTTTTTTAAAGATTAAATTACTGTACCCTGTCAGTTTGAAACATGAGCCAATCGAATGTTCTGAGCGGCAAATTGTTTAAAGGGGGGGGGGCACGGCAAAGTCCTCCTAGTTAATTAGCTTCTAAAAATTGAAAATCTTAATTTAAGTTTAATCAAATAAAATAAAAGCTCAGATAAAAAAAAGAAATGTTGAAACAATATTAAAATACGTAAAAAACTCTAATGTCAAAACTTCAAAGTCCATATTGAATCTAAAATCTTCTGATACTAATGCTACTGAGCTGAAAAACATAGGGACTGAAATGTTGTACAAACATGACACTAAAGTGGTGGTGCATATAATTGATAAGTTTCATTTTAATGTATGTAAGCTACTGGAAAAAAAATTGATGGTGTACTTCCAAGGAATAATTATCTTAATTTTAATGGGTATTAGGTTTTGTGGCTTAAACAAAAATAATGAAAATAAATTGCTTATCTAATGGAATTAAAACATGGCTCACATCAATCCAAAATTAACCACTCATACACAAGTGCTAAAAATAACCAACATTTTTTGTAATATGAAGGAATCAGAAATCAGATAAAAGAAAAGAACTATTAATAAAGAACAATACGCTGTAAAAAAAAAGTGGCAAGAAAATCTTGTTAGAATGTTTGTTATTCTTCAATCTTAGCTAAATTTAATGTGGCTTTTTGAGGGCAAAAGGAGAACAATACTGTCACTAATAAATGCAATATTCTTGAACCGATGCATTTGCTTAAAAAGTACGATCGAGCAATCCTAGAACATCGTGTGAAAAGGGTACACAAATTTTGTCATCTCAAATTCAAACAGAGCAAATTAAGGAGATACAGCTAACAAAAAATAATCTTTCATTAACAAGATACCAAATATAGTTCCATTGTATTCTACAGCTTTTGATATATTTCCCATAAGGATCTATCAAATTCATTTGTGTGATATAGTAAAGTTTGAAAATCAAAAAGTAGATATCAATGTTATAGAATATTTCAAAGATTTCATACGACATATCTGAAATGATTTTCAATACATGATGTTAAAATAATGAAAAGCAGAAGCCCATGGTGTGTTATAACTTTTTCATGGCTAGAAAATATACAAGAGTAAGAGTAAGAGAAAAACGCAATGACATACAATCTCAATTTCAAATCTCGCTAAAAAGTTCATTAAACATTTTTTTACATAGTATTCTAATTGAAATTAAATATACACTCGAATGTGGTTACGCCATCCTGTCCATGTCTATAAAACGTTGGGAATAGCTTCTGCAAGCAAGGCATAAACAGACTTCAGAATACAAAATAGTGAATATACCATAGAGCCATTTTGAGGTTAATTTGAAGTCAATAGAAAAAACTGGTAGAGGCAGACGAAAAGCTCAACACATGAACAGATGCAGGAACTTTGTTAGTCGCATATAAATCTGTTTATTTTCTTTTCTATGTTTGACATTTGGAAATATGTACTTTGGGCCGTCGATAAATGACGTCACGTGAATTTGGCCGATTTTTGACCCCCCCTTCCTCCCCTCGTCACACTTTGTCACGAAAACTTAGAGCACCTACAATATTACGTCAAAATGCTTTGACCCCCCCCCTTAAACCGTATTTTCTAATTGAAAACAAGCTTGTTTCAAATATCATTTTTGATATTTAAATATTTATTTAGTGTAAGTCTGCAATCTATTTAATATCGTAACTAGGGATGTACAGGATTCAATTTTTTTTAAAACTGGCCGGAGCTGGGTTCGAACAAAAATATGATTTGAAATCCTGTCAGATTTTTAAAAATGGTCGGATTCCGGATTTCCCGAAGCCATAAAATATATATGTATTATGGCTCTATGGCCAGCCGAATTTAGCCAGATTTATGAAGTGAAATTCTGCCAGAGCCGAAATCCGGTACATCCCTAATCATAACTAAATATGTGGACATTCTCATTGGAAGGCTGAGTCACTTATAGCCCGGCCTACAATACCAACGGCGAGCCTCAACATAAGGGCATCGCCATGGAGATATTACTCCACAGTGCGTGGGCTGTCTGACTCGTTCGCGTCCCCAATCGCCGCAGACCATTCGGGTGCAGATGTGCACCGTACCCGCTTCCTCCATCTGTAAAGCATGAGCCGTCTGCGTTTACTCTCACTACGCCGGTTCCATAGGCGTCGATAGTTCTCAGCGCTTCTTCGTGCTGAAGCTCTACTGGTCTATTATTCCCACAGCGGCATTTGCCTGTGTCAAACGTAGATCGGGCGGAGAGAAGCACTCGTGAGGTCCCCTCACCGGGACCATGGATATTTTCTCCTTGCTTTTGGGTAAATTGACTGAAACCTCAAGGTCGTTGACCACATACATGAAGGAGGGTCGTTTCATTCACGAACGTTTTACCCACCTGTCTTGCATCTGAAAACATGGTTCGTTACGATCCATTATACGGTATCTTTCCACCGTAGTTAGTATTGCCTTCTCTCGCCGTACTTTGAGAGGTTCCACGCTTGACAAGATTTCTACCGCAGCGTTGGGTGTGGTAAGTAGCGCCCCAAATACCAGTCTTAGAGCTTGGTTTTGGGCTCTGTCAAGGTCCTCAAGCGCCGTACTGCTCGCAAAGGCAATTGTCCCAATTCAACATTTTCCCGCAGATCTTAAGCACAACATCATAACTAGGGCAGTGGATATTGTTAAAAAAGCTAACTAGTACTAACAGTCCCTATAAAAAAAGAATGCAACCTAGCCACCATCCATGCACCTTATTTTACACAGTAGCTAACGGCATACTTCCAAACACATACTATTGTGCTCTACAAACTTTTATTCCTGCAGTAAATGCATTCGCCATACTCATAAACTAAAACTACGGTAAACTGAACATTCAAGCAAAATGTCAATGACAAAATGTCAACAACAATTACGTAAGGTTCAGTCAGGTCATAGGGCCAGCAGCTTGAATGTTAATGTCCGCTAGGCGGCGGTCAATGTTCCCTCTATGGTTCGTAGGTTCGTGTGCAATGGGAAAATAAAAGAAATCATGAGCAAAATCGAAAAAGAAAAGGACGGAGATAGTTTGGAAAAATAAGAACTTAGTCTTGACAGAGGCGCAACTTAAATTTCAGGGGAATGACAAACTTCCTACCGAATTTCTAAATATGAGCTCACCCTATCAATGTTTTCAACACTTTTTTTCAAATGATTTTCTGCAAAAGATAGTTGATGAATCCAATTTATACTCAATTCAGTGTAATGTAAACAAACCACTGAATCTCAGCTTAGAAGAACTGAGACAATATATGGGCATTATTATTTATATGTCCATTGGACGATTACCCAATGTGCGATGCTATTGGTCTGCCGACTTAGAACTGAGCTCTGCCATGAATTGTATGACAGTCAATAGATTTGAAAAAATTAGACAATTAATTCATTTTAATGACAACACCAAGCATTTGCCTCAAGATGATCCTTCCCACGACAGACTGCACAAAATCAGACCACTCATAGATCATCTCAATTTAAAAAATGCCATGGTTCCTCTAGAGGCACAATTGGCAGTGGACGAGCAGCTGTGTTCCACAAAAGTTCGTCATTTTTTAAAACAATATTTACCAATGAAACCCTTCAAGTGGGGGTTTAAATTATTTGTTCTTTGTGGAGTGAGTGGTTTCGCATATAAATTTGAAGTTTATTCTGGACAAGAAAATAAAAGGACAGAGCCAGATCAACCAGACCTCGGAGCCTCTGCAAATGTTGTTATCAGACTTTCAAAAATGATACCTGTGAACCAAAATTACAGGTTATATTTTGACAATTATTACACCTCCCCTGCTCTATTGGCCAGTCTGGCAAAAAAAGGATTCTTGAGCTTGGGCACTGTGCGGCGCAACAGAATACCCAACTGTAAACTTCCAACAGATGAGGAAATTAAAAAGGATGCCAGAGGGACATCGTACGAGTTTGTTGGTGAGATTGATGGTATTGATATTAACTCCTTGGTATGGAAGGATAATAAAGCAGTAACTCTTCTATCAACATTTGCAGGAAAGCTACCAATAGATACCATCAAATGGTTTGACAAGGCAACAAGAAACACCAATAGATATCAGCTGCCCATTCATCATTAAAGAGTACAACCGCCACATGGGTGGTGTTGACTTACTGGATGCTGTAATGGCTAGGCATAAAATTATTTTGAAAAGCAAAAAGTGGTATATTAGCCTATTTTACCATTTCATTGACATGGCACTGGCAAACTCATGGATTCTGCATAAGAGAATTGCCAAAGAAAAGGACCTCACACAAATAAAAAATTTTGAATTTAGAAAATATGTGGCTTTTTGCCTCATGAAAACTGGCCAAAAAGCCTCCATAAAAAGAGGTCGCCCGAGTACCGGCACATTAGAGGAAATGATGGCAGCTAAAAAAAAGGTGGACCAGCTCAACATGCCCCACCAAAAGATGTACGATTGGATCAAGTTGGGCATTGGGTGAACTGGACTGATGGACGTGTCAGGTGCAAATTTCCTAAGTGGAAAGGGTTTGCACAAACCATGTGTGACAAATGTGGTGTTCATCTATGCTGTAACAAAAAAAATAATTGTTTCAAAAATTATCATACTTCTCAATAAATTTTGACTTAACTGCATGATGTTGCAGATATGCAACACGTCATTTTTCTACAAAATACATATTTTAATTTTTGAAAATGATCCTGAGATGTATTATAATGAATAAAGAAATAATAAAGAATACTGTATGATTTTTTTCAATGATTTTTTAAAAAATCATGCATTTAAGGGTTAACATGGTCAGGATAGGAGTGGAGAAGGGAATGAGACGGGGGATAGATTTAAAATGATATTACAAAAAATATTGGCTCATCTCAACTGGTAATTACCGTGTATACTCGTTCTATAGCCCGTTAGTTCATAAGCTGATCCTTCTCTTTTGAAAGAGACTAGTATTAAAAGTGTGTAACCCGCCCGTAAGCCAACCCCAAAAAAGAATAGAAAAGCGTAAACAAAATTGTACACTTTTTTAAAAAACTACAAACTAAATCGGTCATTATGATTGTTTACTTTGTACTACCTATCTTTGTATTACCAATTAACCTTTTTTTTTAAATTTAATTTTGGGTGTGTGTAAAAAGTGGCGAAAGTGCGTACATTTAAAATCGTCGTTGAAAACAAAATTTGTATAACAATTTATTAATAAAATATTCACAAAAATAAATAAAATGAGAAAATAAGTAAATGCAGATATTACATATCTTTTTACAGCTTCTGGTAAAGCAGTCGAATCTTTAGAATGCAGAAAAGGACCTTGATGATCTACAATAACAACACCGATATTCAATATACATGCAGAAATCACCTATGAATCGCTCGTAAGCCGACCCCCCACCCCCTCCCAAATCTTTCCCCGTAGATTTTGTCAAAAAAAGGTCGGTTTTAGAATGAGTATATACGGTAAATAATGTCGGCGTATTTCAAAGACTCGTTAACTTCCCCTAATCGATTCATTTAAAGAACCAAAATCTTTTTTTGTGTGTTTTATCATATTTTTTTGGTTCATGTTCAGAGTGAAAAGTTGTATCAAATTACCTTGTAGTTTGTAAGAACTTTGACAGATACCACGCGTGAAGCCATTGCAAACTTCATTAAGTAAATTGAAAGCAATACATTAGTTAAGTTGAAATGTTATTTAAAGATGCACGCTTTTTTGTTGTTGTTATTGTGACGTCACATTTCTTTAACCCCCCCACCCTCCCCATCGTCATACATGCTTGACGTCATTTATGGACGGCCCCTTTAAGAAGTCAGTGAAGCCGGAAATTATTTACAAACGTGTAGTGCTAAAAATACTTTGTAATGGCTACTCACAGAGATACTAAAAGAATAATTAAGGGATGCTTTGACGTGATTTGCTAAGATTTAATGTGGAGACCTTATTCTTTTAATCGAAACAACAAAAGAAAGGGAGGTTAAAATTATAGTGATCGAAGCGAATATGTATTCATGTTATGTAGAAAAGCAGTTGAGAAGAACGTTCTATTCTTGATACGATAAGATTTCTGTAGAAATTCGAGTGAGGTTTTGGGAGTTATATAGAATTTGAAAAAACAGATATAATTTTTGTACACCATCTAATTTAATGGACTTTGAAATGTTAAGGATTAACAGTGTAATATTTTAATAAAATAGATGCTTAATTTGCACAACAAAAAAGCAACAGAATTTCAATTTCAACAATTAAATTAATGTGGATTATTTTTGCTTCTGTAATGTGTCAGGGTATGAGAATCACTGCGAATGATTGTTGTGAGATTGTGGTGAGATTGTTGTGAGCCAGTGTGGGAGTCGGGTCAAGGCGTGCGTTGACGGGAGTTCACTTGTCCATAATGATGTTAGTTGTATTCACTCGGTGTGAAGGTTGGACGGCCGTGCTGTGTATATATAGGTGTGTGAGACAGAGAGAAAGAGAGAGACGTGTGGAGACTGAGGAGTGCAGAGGTCCATAGTCCTTGTTAGGGCTAGACATTAGTATAGAGCGTTGGCTCTGTTATAGCTGATGACAGATCGAGGTGGCTCGAGTGTTCAGCGTATGGACAGAGGGTCCATGTATGCACTTAAAGTGAGTGGACGTTGTGGAATGGAGTACGTCGTGTACCTTAATCAGATGCTGTACATATATTGATGAATAAATAAAGGCTTGAAGTATACGTGAACAAGAGTCGAGACTTGTCTTCTTTTATCCAGAACCCAGCACGCAACATAATGATATTCCACTTGAACTTGAACTTGAACTTGAATATCCCTTAACCCGTTGTTGGGTCGTTGGGGCACCATCGTGAACTGCTCACTAACACACGCAATTTGTCACGGTCCTGTGCTGCCCTTTGAGAGTCGCTGAATGACAGGCCGGTCCACTCTTTGATATCGTCCTCCCATCTATTCTTTTGTCTGCCTCTTTTCCTTCCTCCCTGGACTATTCCTTGTAATATAGTTTTTGCGAGACCTCCAGTTCTTGTCACGTGTCCGTACCATCGTAATTTCCTCTTCTTAATTGATGTGAGTAGGTCCTCGTAGGGGCCAATGACAGTACTTATTGTGTTGCGGACAGCTTCGTTTGTTTGTGCGCTGTGTAGGAGATGTTCAATATCTTTCTGAAACATCTCATCTCTAGCGCATTGATTCTTCTTTGGAGGTCTGCAGTGAGCGTCCAAGCCTCACAACCAGACAAAAATACGGACATCGCCAGAGAAGCGCATTAGCAGGATCTTTGATCTCAGGGAGAGCTTCTTACTTTGCCAGATGTGCTTTAATTTACTCAATGCTGCCATTGTTTGGGCTACTCTGGCAAGAATTTCTGGCTTTGAGCCTTCGTCGGATATTCTGACCCCTAGATACTTGAAGGTGGAGACTTCTTCGAGTTTTTGCCCGTTTATCCGAATCTCGCTTGTGAATTTACTTTTCCACTAGTATCATTTAAAACTGTGACCTGGATGATTTTTACCAATTTACATATCGGGATCGAAAAATTCGATTAAGCTCTCAAAGGAGGATGCGATAATTGGTAGGATAGGGACGGGACGTCCACAACTGTCACTGCTAGACTTAGTTAAAAACAAGTATAGTCCAACGCCAAACTCACAGCAAGAACTAAGCTTCATTTATACCTGGCCTGCATACTGCTCACGCTTCTCTATTAACGGGAGTCTTGGACCACCCGCTCAAGACACAAAAAAGGTTTAAATGGCTTCCACCTCAGATGCCTTTACAACATTCTTGAAATAAAATGCCGAAAAAATGTCTTCAACATGGAGGTCCTGTCTCAATTCAAAATATGAAGCATCTCATCTATATTAATCCAAGACGCCTGCAATTGCTTGGAGAGGTCAAGCGAATCCAACCTGGTAGTATAGGACGTGCTACACAGCAAGCTGGCGATAAATAAATGATTGGTTGGAAGGCCACCTATCAGATACATAGACATGAAAAAGAGAAATGACGGCGGCCAGCATCAAAATCCAAGACTGGGAGGATCAGGCAGAGGAAACGAACAAAGTAGCGGACATCGAGAAGAAAGTGTTTTTCTATGAGTCGTGGAGCAAAACAAGGCGACAACAGCTGACATAAAGAGAAAAGGAAAGCTAGTCAATACTGCTTCATTGCATTCATGTGTGGGATATGCAAAATAGACTGCCACTCTAGAATTGGTCTCTCCAGCAACACCAATAGCTTCTTTCTAAGAAGATTAATACATCTTATTTCGCCGTCGTAAAGATGCAAAACTAATGTAAAAGATAGGATATTTTCAGTGATTATTCATTGACTATTTTGAAATGCAAGCTTTATTTCTGATTCAATTTTTTTTTATTCATAAATTAAGAAATGACAGGTTACAGGCGACGTAAAATCTAAAAAGCCAATGGCATAAACAGTTGTTACGTATTGTCTGAATGATTGTTTGTTCCTAATAATTACTAATGAATCAAAACGTATATAATCATCAACAATGAAATAATGTTTTCATAATACTATACATAAATTTGAATGAGTTATTTAATTACAATCATTAACGCGAAGATATGAGAAGCTTAAATACGTTTAAACGAATTTTAAAAATTTGAGGAAAATGGTAAATCTCTAACGCCTTAAAACGTAATAAAGGATTGCAAAATTAATGAGTTTTATCTCAAAATGAGGAAGCCCAGGGAGAAATAATGCACAATCTAGCCTATGTTTTACATTCAAGAGTTGAACCAGGAAAAAACAAATAAAGAATTACTTGTAACTTCGCAGACTACCCTTATAGAATCAGATTGTGAAACAAATTTGCTAATGTTGTGAGAATTTACTCTATATCACCCGAGAGTATAATTATAAAAAGATCGACCTTAACCTTACAAGTTACTCGCATATACCTAAATGTGTATGCTTTGATTAACTTCCTTGTTGAATTATTACTATCCAGAAAATTTTTCAGTTAGTCATGTCTAGCTAACAAACAATTATTTTAATTTCTATTTGATAAACCATGTATTTTTCCTAAACCACACATTTCAATCATAATTTTCAAATCTGCTTGACCCAAACCCCAAAATATCATTCTATTATATTTAGCAAATACTTATTGTACAGTGGAACAATAAGTATTTGTAAAATATAATGGACATTTTATTATTATTATTATTATTATTGTTACAACTGATATTAAGCATTATTGAAAATCATATTGAAAAAGATTGAAATAAATAACTGAAAATGTATTATAAAAAAGTAGTATATTATAAAAATAAATTAAACAATTATTAAAAAATATTTTAAAAACACTTTCAAAACTATACTTTTATGGTATACTTTTTAATAAATAAATAAAGAAATTGATAATTTATACAGTGTTGTATCCCATTAAGCTCAAAGCGCTTTACATGAAGTTATTAACATACACATTATTAATAAATTAGCATTCATACCATAACAACTACATTAATTACAGTACATAACACAAAAAAGCAACGTTTATCATTAAAAGAATTGTTGTTTCATTAATTTGGAAAAAAAATTGAAAAGATGTGTCATAAATGCAGTCTTGAACGACTTGGTTGTTTGAATACTACGGATGTGTAATGGTAGAGAATTTCATTGTTTGGCTGCACAAAAAGAGAACAACCTTTCGCCAAATGTTTTTGTGCGTGTCTTAGGAATAGAGAGAATGCGTGTCTCTGCAGAAGAGCGTAGCTGACGAGTGGGTGAGTAGACAATAGTTCATTAAGATGGGAAGGGCATGAGTCGGGAAAGAATTTGTGACAGAGAACGGCCAATTTGTAATCAATTTGGGCTTGTATAGGTAGCCAATGAAGTGAGTACAGTAGCAGAGTAACATGTTCATGTTTTTTTTACCTTAAGAACTAGTCTGGCAGCTGAATTTTGAACTTTCCGTAGTTTTTCAATGCATATTTTAGGCGCACCTGATAGAAGATAATTGCAATAATCAATACAAGCTAGAACAAGAGCACAGACTAGAGCTTTTGTTGCATTAACTGTTACGTAATGACGGATTGAACTGATCTGACGGATGGTGGTTGTCGTGTTCTAGGGTATTGTTGACTCACAAGGCTTGAACTCAATGAACCAGAACACCATTAGATGAATCTATCATTTATTTACAACAGGAATCCTCCAATACATAATCCAACACTGTCGTTCATACACACCAAACCGTCCCTCTAGCCTATGTTCTATTTACCTCATCTCCCCACACTACGTCATACTAAAACATGTGTTAACAATAGTGCGCACCGGCGCAACATTCTAACATTAACATTACCAAGGCGGGAAAGCCCCATTATACTATAACAATTCCCTGACATATCCCCCCTCTTCACTTTAGATTTAACTCACGGAGTTAAATCTATACCCTGAAATTTATAGCAATTCAAAAATGCATTCCAAAAACATAAATAGTGACATAGTGATGTTAAAATTTATCACAACAATGTTAAAAATACAATACAAAAATAACAATGTGAATCGTGAAAATTGGGGAAAAAAAATAAAAATAAATATTCATTGAACGTCCTCTGCACGAGGCATGTGCTATTGGATAACATCTTATCCAACAGACCAACACTGCTTTTATTTACACCAGCAGATTTAATGTGTAAATAATGTGCAATACAAAACATTTGTTGCAACAATTCATTATCATTAGGACAAAAAATACAATTCTTGCCATAAAACATGAGTAATGTAAAAAAAAACAAATCATAATAGTTTTACATTTGTGGGTAAATTTATTTTGTCTTACCCCTAATAAGAAAATAAAAAGTATTTATTGTTTTATGTTCCTCAGGAGTAACTTCATTTTTTAAATTTTTCATTATATTTTCATTTTTCTCATCATTTCCTCACACCCACACCTCAAGTCTAGACAAACAATCTGCTATTACATTCTGTTCCCCTTTGATATATTGTACTTCGAAATTAAACTCCTAGAGTATTAATAACCACCTTGTTATTCTTGAGTTAGTGTAGGTAGCTGTTCTTAGATACTTTAAGGCCTGGTGATCGCATTGTAAAATAAAACTTGAACCCAATAAATAATATGCCAATTTTTGTACAGCCCATATTATAGCTAAACACTCTCTCTCAATAGTGGTGTATCTTGTTTCCCTATCCATCAATTTCCTACTTATGAATTTGACTGGATGTAGAGTATTATTCCTAGTTTGCAATAAGCACGCCCCTATCCCTTTCGTGGACGCGTCTGTTCTTACTATAAATTTAGATTTATTGTCTGGTAAAATTGGGATAGGCTCACTACTCAGATATTTCTGAATTACATCCAGTGTTTGTTGGCACTAACTCGTCCAACGGAAATTATTTGGTTGACCTTTTTTTGTAAGGTCGGTTAAGGGTGCCGATAGCGTTGAAAAGTTAGGTATGAATTTATTGTAATAGGAGATGAGACCCACTAAACTTCTAACCTGTTTCTTAGTTGTTGGTCTCTCTATTTTTATTTTTGTGTATTTCGCCTCCTATTCCCTCTCTTTTTTGTTGCTTTTCATTGCCTCTAATCTCATTCTCTCTATTTCAATTTCATGAATTCTAATTTCTGCCGCTTCCTTTCTTCTCTTTTCTTCTCGTTCCTCTTATTCCCTTCTAATTACTGCCGCTTCCTTTCTTCTCTTTTCTTCTCGTTCCTCTTCTGCCATTATTCTCTTTTCTTCTCGTTCCTCTTCTTCCCTTCTAATTTCTTCCGCTTCCTTTCTTCTCTTTACTTCTCGTTCCACTTCTTCCCTTCTAATTTCTGCCGCTTCCTTTCTTCTCTTTTCTTCTCGTTCCTCTTCTGTCCTTATTCTCTTTTCTTCTCGTTCCTCTTCTGCCCTTGTTCTCTTTTCTTCTCGTTCGTCTTCTGCCTTTCTTATTTGTTCGGCTTCCAATTTTCGCCATTGCTCTAATACAAATGTATCCAATTCCTGCCCCTCTAACTTTAGGTGTTGTTCTCCCATCGCCCTAAGCTCCGCCATTATTTTATCTATTTCTTTTATTTTACTTCTAGTTTCCATATTTAAAAAAAAATAGTATTGATTTATTTATTATTCTATATAATATTTTATTTTTTTAAATAAATATTTATTCTCTTGATTTTTTTTTGATTTTTTTAATTTTTTTTTAACTGCAAGCAGAAAAGATTATTATTTCAACAACACTTTTTACAATTTTTTTTTCAATATAAAAAATAACTACTTACGTAACTTGCCTGATCTTATGAATGTCACCATCCAAGTGTCCATAATGATTAAAAAATACACAATCACAATGTCACAACGAATTGTTAATATCAAACACTGCTACTTAATTTCACAATGTCTGATCTTCGTTGTCTGGTCAGCAACCCATTAAGTACGTTCACAGTCCTGCACAATGAATTGTTCTCTGCGTGGTACGATGTTCTGGTTATCATTGACGGTCTTTTAGCAGATACCAGATCTGTAATGGAGTAAAAAGTTCGACGGCTCACTGGATAATGATATTCCAGTTGATGGACAAGAATGGGCCTCGACAGCACAGGCCCACGTTGTGATGAACAACAGGAAAAGCAAATCGACAGCACACTAGACGTGAACAGCACAGGCCCACGTCACGATGATCAACGGGAACAGCAACCCGACAGCACACAGGATGTGACAGCACAGGCCTACGTTGTGATGATCAACGGGAAAAGCAACCCGACAGCACGAGGGATGTGAACAGCACAGGATCACGTCGCGATGATCACGGGAACAGCAACCCGACAGCACAAGGGATGTGAACAGCACAGGATCACGTCGCGATTATGACGGGAACAGCAACCCGACAGCACACGGGATGTGACAGCACTGGCCTACGTTGTGATGAGCAACGGGAACAGCTCAGTCAGCACGCGGGTCACCGAGCAAAGTAGAGCGAATTATAACACCAGCATTGTTTGAAATAAGACCACCATACACGTCTCACTCATCAAAACTTGTTGTCTGTTACTACACTGACTTGCCTTTAAATCGATTCCCTCTGTTCTGGATCTGTGATGTTGACTCTGAACTTGAGTTCCTTGTTGCCTCCGTCAACAATTTTACCCGGACGAGCCCCCAATGTCGTGTTCTAGGGTATTGTTGACTCACAAGGCTTGAACTCAAAGAACCAGCACACCATTAGATGAATCTATCATTTATTTACAACAGGAATCCTCCAATACATAATCCAACACTGTCGTTCATACACACCAAACCGTCCCTCTAGCCTATGTTCTATTTACGTCATCTAACCCACACTACGTCATACTAAAACATGTGTTAACAATAGTGCGCACCGGCGCAACATTCTAACATTAACATTACCAAGGCGGGAAAACCCCATTGTTCTATAACAATTCCCTGACAGTGGTGTAGGCACAGCGACAGATGTAACTGATGAAGTTGTTGGTAGGCATGTTGTCAGAAATAATGTAGCCAAGATTCCTAGTCGATGTTGTGAACAGAATATCCGAAGTAGGTACCTGAATAGAATTCGGAAGAGACAAAGTACTGCGTGATTTATTGTTGCAAAATAGAAGTGCTTCAGTCTTGTCATCATTCAGCTTGAGTTTGCTGAACGTCATCCAAGACTTTACTTCATAAATTCACTTTTGCATCAATTGGACAGTGGAGTCAATATTAGAGGCATCAGTGTGAGTGTATGGCTGAGTGTCATCTGCAAATGATTGGCTTTTAACTGAATGCTTTTCGAGCAGTAGAAGTAGTGGTCTTGTATAAAGTACAAAAAGTACCGGGCCCAAAACGGAGCCCTGGGGCACACCATAAACCAAGTCAGCTTTGTGAGAGACACAGACATCTACTGATACCACCTGTGTTCTGTTAGATAAGCATGATTGAAACCAAGCCAGAACTGATCCAGAAATTCCAAAATAATTTTTCATGATTTTAGCAGTGTTTGATTGTCGACGGTGTCAAAGGCTGCATTAAGAACTAATAGGACCACTGTAGAGATTTTCTCACTGTCTAGTGCGAGTAGGAGGTCATTTTTTACCTTCAGCAGGTGGTCTCTGTGCTGTGAGAAGGTCTGTAGGCCGAATGATTTGGACTTAGAAGAGTGTGTTCGTTAAGATAGGCAAAATGTTTTTTTAAGACTAGTTTTTCAATGACCTTCGATAAAAATAAAATTTTAGACACAGGTCTATAGTTGTTTAAATTGTTTTGGTCTAACCCTTGTTTTTTCAGCAAGGATTTTATAACATCAGATTTACATAAAGAGGGAAAGGTACCAGATGTTAAACTCTCATTAACTATATGAGTTATTGTTGGGAGTAAATGATCTAATGACTCAAACAATAGTGAAGTTGGAATGGGATCAAGAGTACAGGACGTTGGTTTCAATTTTAGAATAATACTTTTGACTTCATTTTCCGTAACAGGCTGGAACATTTCAAAGCTTGACCTCACATCAATAGAAGGAGATAAATTATGTGATGGTAACATTGTTCTGTAAAGCTCATCGCGAATTTTAGAAATTTTGTTGATAAAAAAGTTACAAAATATATCTGGTTATTGATCCAAGGGATATACAGAGGGGAAATACCACAACTTTACCACTCCCTCTGAGGTTATTACATACTCTAAATAGCTGTCTACTATTACTATTTGTAATTATATTATTACTATAATACAAGGTTTTTGCTTCATGTACAATATTAGTAAGACGTCGCTTGGCAGCGGAATAAATTTGCTTATGGACAAGTCTCGACTTCAACCAAGTCTTTTCTGCTATACGTCGATCTCTCTTGGTGCGTCAAAGTTCATCCCTTATTGTTGAATACCATGGAGATTTAGCGTGTTGACTTGACATTGTGGCGTGTGATATGGGCATGTCTGTCCAGCACATAGCGTAGTGCACTATCCAGCTTATCCAAAGTGGGGCAGAGGTCAGAGGACACGGCCACATATAAATAAATTAGAAATGTCATTTGTAAAAAGAAAATACTATAGCATTTTAAAAGACAACTTTAATGGGTTTTTGTGTGTATACTTTTCTGTTTTTTTAATTTTGTCTTGTAGAGTGTGTCAATATGAGTCATCGATTTTTTTAATCAATAGTCAGTCGTAGAATTTTTATTTAATTTTCATTGCTATTTTTCTTTTATGGTAATGAAAGTCTCTGATTAAATTCACGTGGATTATCTTTTTGTCGATCAGTTAAATTAAATTTCAATTTATGCATTGGGTATCGTCATGTCGATAAATTGCATTCATATTATTAATCGCGAAGAATCTTGCTATCCATGTTTTACGAAGAGAAGATTTTTTCTATCTTTTAAATGTCATTATTTGAATTACATATTCCTTTGCTAATATAGTTATCGATGAACCTAGCTGTAATAATAAGGGAAACACAAGTTTTAGACGTATTTTGTTGTGGTTTTTTTAGCTGTAGATTGCACTGTTGTATTGTTTATCACTGTCATTTATTAAAGGGACAAACGGCCGCGAAATATATAAAATATCTGATTGATTCATACTATTTTAAAGTTGTTTCATCTATTTTCCCATTATAAGAAATACATATATATTTAATGTAGAGATCAAGTATGTGTAAATGTACAACAATAAGGGCATATCTTTTTATGTCATTTTATTTTTAAATAGTTAAAAATATAATAAAGGACTCAAAATATCAATATTTAAAGAGTTAAGCCGAAGTTACTGATCTTAACAGTTGCAGGCGCTTTAAATCCTTTGTGTATATTATTTCGTAATAGTTTGAATACCCTTCCTACTTTTTTTACATCAACTCATGCCTTCATATACCCAAGGTTACATTTTTACAACAAATTGTTTGCCTTTTTACACTTACACAACTGCTTTAATGCACAAGTGACAGGTAGCACAAAACCATGTTGCCCTTTATTTTTGGATCGATCTGTATTTCTATACCTTTGAAAATTAAGCAATATAAAGACTATCAAGCTATATACATTTTTCGTCACAGCCCCGGAGATTATGTTAAAAGGTGTGGTGCTTACCATCCTTGTACCCTTCTAGCGACGCTACTGTAAAAATAAACACGTGTGACCTTAATTAAAATAATGTTGCATTGTTCTTGTGCTTTTGAGTGATAATTTTGTTTTGTATTGAATACAAGCTTGCGTATCAACACACCAATCTACAGGACACTAGAAAATGAAAGCGTTGAAATTTTAGCATTGTTTAAAGTGTGGTTTCCCTAAATTCAGTTCAGATTTGTTTAAATTTCAATGATGACCTGAGCAAAAATTACTCTCTTACTCAATTACTCTTTATAAATCCTGAAATTGTTACCTTAATCATAAATAAACCACTATCCAGATTCAAAACATTGAAACAAAAAGAAGAATGGCTTAAATCACAAAAACACTAAAATGACTATCAAATATCTAATAAAATCAACATATTAAAAAAGCAATAATTGTGAATTTCTAAAATTTAAAAAATAAAATGAAAGATTATGAGCTATTATTAAAACTAGAGGAATCAGAATTAATTTCAGGTTCCCAAAACGGGCTAAAAATAATATTTAGATGACGGAATTAAAAACAAAAAATGAAATATACGATTTTTAGAAATCACCGATGGGCCAATCATAGAGTTGTAAAACTAGCAATAAAATCAACATTATAGCAGAATAAATCAAAGCATAATCAAATTTAAAAAATATAGGCATTACTTATAAAATTATTACACTTAATTCAGGACACTTTATTTTAAGTACCATGTACTGACCGCCTAATGCCAACAAAATGTGAGACTGCAGTCAGACTTACAGATAATTAGAAGGATAACATGCAAACAGGTATGCATGAGCCGGACAAGACGTCACAAAAAAACGAACGTTTCTGCAAAGAGCCTTCTTCAAATGACAAATAGAATCAAAAAAAAATTAAAACTTAGCTGCGGTGAAATTCAGAGCAAAAGAGGGCAAAAGGATGAAGAGTGCAGTAAGAAATTATATAGCAAAGAGTAGAGTGGGCGTGGCAAATCATTTGCATGTCAGTGTAAATAAAAAAAGTGTTACAATTTGGTGCAGAGTCCCATATTCTGAGATAAGTATTTTCTCCAGACTGACCCTAACGGCTTTGTTTGTGCAGGAGACCATGGCGATGACTGACAGGTCATCAACAACCATATGGTCGCGTCTGTAATAGATATTGTGGCTAGTCATGAGACAAGTCTTTAACACACTGTGGTCTGGTTAACAACTGTCTTTAATCACTATATACAATTCACTGTGATCAACTGTACAATGAACTACCTAAGCAGCTCGTATGCAATCAACTGCAATCAACCCCGGTTGCCTCTTGAACCGTACATTTATAGCCAGCTATTCTCTCAGTCCTTGACCAGGCACGCCCACAGTTCACCTCACACACCACGTGTTTCATACCAGGTCAAGTCATTGCATTCTTCCATTGAAATGTCAGGAGACAGGACACTGTTTGTGTTGTGTAATCTCACGTACATGCTCCACGATACGACAAGAAAGTACCACCTCGTCTCACGAATGTATTTAGATTAGCAAAGCTTACAAACAATTGTATAGACTACATTTTGGCTTGTGCAAAGAAAGCCATCCGTATACTTAGGGAAGACAAACTGGTCATCTGGGTAACAAAGGTACACGCCTTTCAACGACGACGTCTGCATTGTTTAGTGTCCAATGGTGCCAACCTATAATATATATGATGTTTAACACACTTACAAGAAAGACTAATTCATATTAAGCAGTTTTTTAGGATACTTTAATGTCCCATTTAAACATTGAAATATCTGAACCAATATAACAACAGAAAAATAATAAAGAAATTAATGGGCTTTTTATTTCATACCAAAAAAACGAGAAAGGGTTTTAAAACAGCGACTGAAAAGATAATAAACTATATTTATTGTTAACAAACATACCAGGACTAGTATAAGATTATGAAATAATCACTTGTCTGACTGACCATGATTTAGTTTGGGGTTCGGGGATTGGGGCAGCTGAGATAATTTTAGACAGTTTTCCTTACACATGAATAAGGTTGCAACATATTTGATTATTTTTGATTTACATGAAAATATATTTGAAACCTTAATTAATCAAAATCATATTAAATGTTAATCTAATGCGGAAATGATATTCAAATTTACATTACTAGCTTCAAAAAATTACTTATATTTCTGGATGTGCTGTCATTACTTAAGTAGTATTGAAATTTCAGCATACTCAAAATTAATATTATGGACAATTAGAGCAGATAACAATCTTTAAATACATTTCAAAACTATTTATTTAACAGATTAGAAAAAATATTGTATCTTTATTATATCCAAGTCAAGTGTTTGGAAAAGATTGATTTTATTCATCATGTGGTAGATGGAGAATACAAACATATTAATCCCCAACGCAGTCACTTACTTGGCCTTTTTATAATTTAGCATCCTGGTTGCTTGAAGCTAACCTTGTGAATTCAGTCACGCGTTCAGCCTTTAAACACAAATAAGTTTCGTGTTATTTAAATTATAATATCACACTGCCTACAATTTCACTTTAGACGTTCATTGATAAAAAAGCCTTGTAAGAAATAATTATAAAGAAATAAAAAGAAATAATAATTTAACTTTTTTTATAATTAAAAACCTTTATTAATGGAATCAAAAATATTGTTTTGGTTTGGGGGGGGGGAGTATTTGCGAAGTAAACTGCAAGTTAAAATTTGGATTCTGTCCAAAATGATTTTTTAAAATTTCTATTATGTGGCTTTGGGGCTATAAATGAAGTTTTTTTTGTTTTTTTTAAATTACTAAATGTTCCGCTGGTTCGTGAATACAGTAAATTTGTTTGAAACATGTCAATTTTTTAAAAAGTTTTTGTTTAAGCTAAATTTAGCAATGATTAAGTTCATAACAGATGACTTACACTGTAAAAGAAAATTTTAAAGAAATGTTAAAAATTCAAATTTTACTTATTTTTTTCTCAATTGCTTTTGACTTTTAATGTAATTCGGTTCTAATGCTTTTTATTTTATTATAGAAAAAAGTGAGAATTAGAATTCATATAAAAATTATTATTATAACGTTCTAGGCTAATCTATATCACTCAAAAGCCCCCAAATTTATTTATAGAATCTAGTTTTTCTTCTCTAAGAGTTAATTTATTCATTTTATGTCCTCTGACGCTTGGAATGTTTCCCTTCAATTGAGAATAACTTTACAAAACACTTCATCTACATTATAAATATAAATATAGCATTTGAACGAGAGGATTTTATGTCTTGAATAAAATATTTTAATTTTTTTTAAATATGTGTCACAATTAGATCTTAGGCAACCATGGATATTCAGCTTTCAAGTAGTGCATTATGCTGTTTGCTACTTTACCAACTTTTAAAATATCTGATGATAATCGTGCGGGAATATCTTTTTGAATATGCCTTTTTATACTTAAATATGAATTAGGGATTTTAAAAATGTTTGTGTCTTACAAAGAATATAGTCTCTGCTATGCACCCTTGTTCATGCGATCATTGCCATTTCAACTATCAATTTAAATTATTAAAAATGAAATAATCTTGCATTACCAATTATTTTTAGCTGATGTTCATCTCAATTAGGTTGTTCATCTTGGCTTGACCTTCTCAGAATTTCAAACCGAAAATGATATAGAACTGGCTTCTGAAGTGATATAGTCTAGACATTAGAGACTAGTAGCTAACTTTTATCAACATCTGTAAACATCAGTTTTCGTAGCTTCACACTATGGGAACAGCACCACTCCATGGCCGTACGCAGGGGAGGGGGGTTCGTACGTTCAAAAGAACCCTCTTCTGTGAATGTGTGCCCTTGTTTGTAACCAATAGATTTTTTTTTGCAAGACGACTACCAAAAATCAATAAACGAAAAACAAATGCATTGAAAGATCCAGTCAGAGAAGGCCTAGTGGGTTAGCTAGGCTCAGGCTAAAGCAAAGAGAACGGTGCGCTCAACTATTTACATTGTTATGGCATAGCGAGGCTTAATTTCGGGGGAAATGGAATTATATATTCATACGACGATCGGGGCGCGATGGTCTAAGTGGTAGCGCACTGGACTATCGATCCGAGGCAGATCCCGAGTCGCGGGTTTGAGCCCAGGTACTGGCAAGGCCCCTGGGGCATTGTGCTAGCCACACATTCCCATGCTCGTTAGTGGTGACTAAAAACTTGTGAACGCTACATCACTTGCCCCATAGTTCGTCATGGAATGGAAAGGTGGTCATTTCATTTATTCATGCGACTATAATTTATATAGAGGAAATAAGTGAAATTATTAGCCTTGTTATTTTATTTAAATGGAAGTTCATCCCACTGATACGCGACCTTGGGAGTGGCGCAATTGACATACACAAGTGGACGACCTATATTGGTATTCTTATAGTCACTCGTTATCAAATTTCACCGTTTAATTGAATGTACAAATTTTTTTAAAACATTTTTTCTTCAATTTTTTATCAGTGAATTGATATTTAATAATATTCTTTGTATGGTTTCTCCCTGACAGAACCCCATTTCTTAATCATTTAAATGGTGTGATCATACGTACTCGTTTTGATCAAAATCAGATGAAATACCATGGAAACTTGCATCACTCACTATTTAATTTGGCAAACTTATAATTTATTTTTTGATCCTTAACAATACAAAAAGAATTTGAAAGTTTTAACGAGACAAAAGTGAGGTTACATCGATGATGCAGTGAAGAGCTCTCTTTGATAATTCATTTGCCATCATGGAGTTTTGGTAAGTGCGACGTATTTGTCACCACGTATCCAAAATGAACTCATTTCCATAATTGGCAACGACATCATTCAATCTAAAATTGTTAAAGAAATAAAAGAAGCAAAATTCTATTATGTTTAGGTCGACGAGGTGACCACACTCAACAAAGAAGAAATGTTGTTTTGTATCAGATTTGTTGACAGCGAAAACAATGTAAGAGATGAATTGATCTCTTTTGTTCCACTTGTTCGAAACACAGGAGAGGCGATGGCCTCAAAGATCTTGAAATTATTGAGAGTTTTGGGGATTCCACTACGGATTATGAGGGGCCAGTGTTGTGATTGCGCTGCATCTTTGTAGGCCGCTTTCTCAGGAGTTCAAGCGCGTAATCTGGGAGATGCCCCTTTGGCGGTATACACACACTGCAGAAACCACGCTTTAAACCTAGTGATCGCGCATTCATGTTGACTTCCCGGTGTACCTAACATGATTGACGAATTAAAAGAAACCTGCATGTTTTTTTAACAACAACCCAAAGCGCGAAGAGTTTTTCAAAAACGTCATAGAAACAAGTCTTCCATTAGACAGTGCTAAATGGAAGGAACTTCCAGATTTGTGCAAAACAAGATGGGCTGACTGCCACGAAGCTTACAAATACTTCTATCAATCGTATGTTTACGTTGTTCAGACTCTTGAGATAATTTCACTGCCACGTGGACAACACAAGTTTGACTACAAATGGTGATTGGGACACGGACAGTAAGTCTCGAGCAACGTCACTTCCTCATTCCTTTTGTAACTTCTCATTTATTGTGACGTTTGTTGTAATGTACAAACTGTTATCTAGGCTGGAAAGAATTACAGTCCAACATCAGAAAGAAGGAAGCGATTGACATCATTATCGAAAACGTCAAGCAAGAGTTTAGAGAGATTAGAAAATTGTAGATTCTTATTTTCAAAATACTTATGATCAAATCGTTATCATGGCGCAGTCTGAAGGAGTTGAAGCTTCAGTGCATCGAACAGCTAAGCGTCAAATCTACCGAAGCAATGTGAGCGCAGAAACGCCTATGCAACACTAACTGAGAAATCTAATTCAACCATTTCTGGACCACATCATTGCTGAACTGGATATGCGGTTCTCTGGCTTAACCAGGACATCCTCACAACTGTTAGCTCTTGTGCCATGTGCTGTTAGAAATTGTACGTATGAAGATCTCAAAGGCGCTGTGGATTTATGACCACGATCTGCCTTCACCAGATGTGCTGACCGAAGAGTTCAACAGGTTGAAATTGAGGTTCAGCCAATGGGAAGAGTCAAAGCAGCTGAAAAATTGCAATGAATTGATTTATCCGAATATTTATTGCTTACTAAAATTCGCGTGTGTGATTCCTGTGACTTTCTACGCGTGTAAGCGAAGTTTCAGTTTTTTTTAAGTTTCAAATAATATGGCTAAATACGTGGGGCGGGTGTTTGGTATAAAAATTAAAGTTTTATAATTAAGAAGACAAAAAAAGATATCTATAAGTGAGAGAATGAGTGAACCGCATATGTAAAACCTCATAAGCGCCCGCCCAACGTTTGTAGTTTGAAAGTACTTGAACTTATTAGTTTTAAATTATTTTCTTCTTTTTAGTACACTTATAAAAAACGTGTTTTTAAAAAATCTTTTCTTTACCTCTATTTATTTAACCACGTTTTTATTAACTCGCTTTCGTTCCTGTGGCATTGTTTGTTTGTTGGTTGTTTTGTCTGTCCACAATTTTTCAAATCTGCCAACGTAAAATTAAACCACTTCTGAGAGTCCTAGAGATCTCAACACTTTACCACAGATAGATCTTGGATGACAATTAATTGTATCAAAACTTCAGATCGATCGAAATTACCGTAATTGCCACAGGACTTGTCGGTGACTGATGGGATGGGATGGATGACAAAAGTGACTTGCGCGATGACTTAGATTTAAGTGAGAAAGATATGCGAAATTCGTCTATCTCACTCTCTCGCCTTAGACCATCTTGATCCAGCGGCAGGACAAAGTCGAGACGGCTGGTGATGGAGACGGGTGCAGTGGATGGCCATGATGTCCTGTGTGTCTTGTCATGCCCTTAGCGTTCCACAACGTTTTGCTGAGAATCGCCTTTATGACCGTTGACCAACTAGTGGTTCCTCCGCTCTGCCCACCGAATCCAGTCTTCACTTACATAGGTAGACATACCTAGATCACCGAGGGTGTGAGACCCGTCGGCTACACTCACCAGGTTTAGCCAGCCAGTCGAAACCGTTGCCCGGGGTGTGGCCACTGCGCACGCTACAGTTTCTAGGAGCCACTGGTGAGAGCTGAGTGACAAGTGGGGACCAAGGGTGGACGAACTACCCCCTAGAGAGTACGACGAGTTCCCCCACCGGAGGTGCTACCCCGCCTTGAGCACCCCATACACCCCTTGAAAGTACATAGGTGAGACGGGGATGTTACTCTCCTGCCATACCGCTCACCATTAAACAAGACAAACAGTGTCCTGTCTCCCGACACTTAAATGGACGTGACCACATGGGTGTCGATGACATGTCTGTCACCGCCATGGTTTCTTGTACAAACACACCCGGGCGGATCAGTCTGGAGAAAAGACTAATCCATGAGTATGGGACTCTTACACCACATGGGATCAACGTTGTGTTTGCACTGACAACCTGATTGATTGGCCACATCCACCCTAGCCTTTCCTATATAAGCTCTTACTTTTTTCTCCTTACTTTAACTCTACTGGACTACTTGGATTTCACCACAGCTAAGTGTTTTTATTATTTCGTTATATTCGATTCGTTTGTGTACTATTTGTCCGTTGAGGAAGACTCTTTGCCGAAATGTTCGCTGTTGTGTTACGTCCTGTCAGGCATACTAAAACCCTGTTTTTATGCTATACATTTACCTTGATAAACCTTGCATTTTTTCCGAAACCGCGCATTTGAATTATCTCTTTCAAATCTGCTTGCAACAATCCTTGAACGCTAGTGACTAAATTCATTTGGATTATCTTTCTGTCGATCAGTTAAATTAAATTTTCTATATGAATTGGGTATTTTCATGTCGATATATTGCATTCATATTTCTAATCTAACCGTGAGGAATCTTTCGATCCATGTTATACGAAGAGATAAATTTTACTATCTTTGAAATGTCCACATGTGAACTACATATTACCTCGCTCATACGTGTATCGATGAAATTTTCTGTAATAAATTTAAGAGAAAACACACGTTTTTAGACGTATTTTGTTTTGTTGTTAGCTGAAACATGAGCTGTTGTTTTGTTTATCACTGTCATTTATTAATGGGACCAAAGACAACAACAGCAAAAAAAAACATATCTGTATCTTTCATATTTTAAAGTTATTTCATTATTGTCCATTTGTAACAAATACGTATATATATTATGTAGAGATCAAATATATGTTAGTATACAATAATACGGGCATGGTTTTAATGTAATTCTTTTTTTGAATAATTTAAAACATTTCAATGAAGGACTCGCAATCTCTATTTGTAAGAAATAAGCCTAAATTACAGAGCTTTAGCAGTTTCGGACGTTATTAATATTTGGGGGTATCATTTCGTAATAGCGGGATTACCCTTTATTACTTTATTTTTATTTTACAGTAACACTGTTTGATACTTTCTATGTTTGAAATTGTATTTTTTAAATTAAAAAGTTTACCAATAGTTGATATCTTAATTTATTTGTACGCGCTTTTCATACAATTTTGATGTTGCTTTTTTCATAAGATTAAATCCTTAAATAAACTAAGGGTTTCTGGAAATTGCACTGGAACTCTATTAGCGTAGCAAGAGGTTAAAGTTCTGTAGGCACTAACACATTTTAAAGGCCAAATATTTTTTTAATTATACATTATGTCCGATGTTTAAATATTTTATTTAATTTTTTTAATTCAGCTTTTAGTTAAATCAAATATTTTTTTAATTATAAATTTATGTCTAGGTTTGAATATTTGTTACTTTTTTAAAAATTCAGCTTTTAGTTAAATCACATATTTTCAGTGAATTAATATTCTTTTCACTCGGTGGTCGAGTGGCAGTGCACTGGACTGTCGTACCGATGGTCACGGGTTCGAATCCGTGTGAAGGCAAGGGTTTGTTCCCGGGGCCTAGGGCGTCCCTGAGTCACCCCGCTCCGAATGGGTACCTAACACTACATGTAGTTAGGCGGCTGGGTAATGCGTGGAACCCACAAAGCCGTGGCCTGTGAATGCTGCATCACTTGCCAACAGATCATCTGTCATGGTCTGTGGACGCAACTATCTTCTGCATAGAAGGAGCGTCTGTATAGATAAGATAATAAAATGTCTTGCTTATAAATTTTATAATTAATTACTTTTTTTAGTTTCAACAATAATTTCTGTATTTAGATTTACATTGAAATTCTGAAATAAGTCATTTAATCTAGTTTGAAATATTATGGCACAATTGCACGTTACTTAAGCTCATAATTAATGTTATTCTGCAAATTGAATAAATAATAACTGTAAAAAAATCATTCAACAGAACGGTAGTTAATAAAAGTGTGTAATCTTATCATAACTGATACAGACGCTCCATCAATACAGAAGTAAAATAATAAAAGTAATATTTTAGTCACTAAAAACATTTGTTTCCTTTCAGTTAAGATAGCTACAAAAGATATACAAATGGCAAAGATAGTAGTCCGTTCTTTATGTTTTAGGTATGTATGGCAGCTAATAAAAAAAAATCTATTTTTAAATAAAATAAATTATATTTTTTCAATCTTAGTTGTAGAAAAAAATAAAATACTTTATAATTAATGCCTATAATATAACTTTATTTTTTTTATAGGTTGGCTGGAAACGAAAATAAAAGAAAGAAATTAATTTCTACCAATAAAATAATAGAGTAACATTTATTCACTATCATAAAATCTTATTACAATGCTAGATTGATCCTGTCTTTCCGCCATCTTGTGAGGTTGAAACGAAGCTGTTGCATCTTAACTTGACACAGTTTGTTGTAAGTAACTATTTTGTGTCCTAGTCGTAAATAAAAGATAAGAAAGTTGTAATAATAGGCTACGAAGTAATGTGAAAGTGTGTACATTTACTTTTTGAATGGTTTCTAAAAACGTGACTATTGAGGATAGGTAAGTATTCAACAGTATTTTCCATCTCCTAATTGAAATATTTAAATTACTTCTATAAGAATATGCCAGTCTTGCTAATAATGTAATAGTGTTCAACGGGAATTTTTGTGTTGGGCCTCAAAATATGCAGATTATCTCTCTTCAAAATCATTTTAACATTTTGTCTGATTTTTTATGCATTATTGCATGATTAAGTAATGTACAACATCCGCGTTCTTATTGCATTATCGCGAAGTTCCAGTTTCATGTGTTATTGTTATAATTTTTTAAAAATATTCTCATTATATTTTTATGTACTATTGATTTAAGGCCCGGAGATAATTACAGATAATTAAAAAATGCAAAGTAATGTGGATTTTTTTTCGTTTATTGTTTTGTAAATTAGATTGTACATTCACATGAACATTGTGTTCAATTAATATTTTAAAAAACTAGCAGGCCCAACATGCGTTGCAACGATCTCAGTAAAAGTAAAAGTAAATCTTAAAGATTAGAAGTTCAGTGCCCTTTGTTATTATGACATGGGCTACCAAGTTTATGTATACAAAGTTTCTTTAAGATCCATTTATTTTTTCGGTGTCTAACACATAAACTATTTTTTTTAATAGCTCAAATAAGCAAAAAAACGACATTTAGTTTAAGGGCCACAACGCCCATTTAGTGCAAGATATAAAGTTCAAAACATCTGATTATTTCAATCAATTTCAAAATGGATATATTTATCTATATTTGTCAAAATCTTTAATCATTGAATGGGGAATAAAATCGTAAACGTTTATGAAAAAATACATTTTGGGCCCCCAGTCCCGAAGAAATGAACATTAGGAAATTAGTGCCCTATAGTATTTCAATATTAGCTACCAAGTCGTTACATACAAATTTTGATTAAGATCCATCAATGAACCCAATAGCTTAAACTAATTTTTATATAGTTCATATAAGAAAAAAATCACATTATGGGCGCCCCGCCCCATATGTGTTAAATTTTGAAAAAAGTTGCCTATTACCATCCCGGGAACATACTCAAAAGTCTCCAAAAGTTTCATGGTGATCGGATGAATGGTTTAGTCAGCTAAAGAGGAGAAACATACATAAATACTTTCATTTATATATATATATATAGATTAAAAAATTGGTCAGCAAATGGTGCATAAATTTAAAATAGCTTGCACTTTTGGATAACAAAACTAGGTACTTCACTAAGCTTAGCGCGTCCATCAATTTTCGAATGCCGGAAACAGAGCATACACTGTTGACAGATCAATAGAAAAAGGTCATATGCTTGTGTAGCTCTCTGCGTCTACATAAGAATCAGAGATTGTTGCCCATTTTGTGCGCCCGTAGATATAATGTAATTTAGAAATTCAAACATAAACACACAGCTAATTTAAAAAATAATTTAAATCGACTTCTACAAAATATAGAAGGATGGCATTGTGTTTCAGTCACCATTTCCTGTTAGGTTTAGTTTTTCTTATGAATGACAAAGTCATATTTTTAACTTCTTATTTCGTGGTGGCGAGAATTTGGTGAATATTGTGAGTTGACAAACAATAACTCTACTAAGCTCTTGTTTTTACAAGTTTTGTGGTTCATTTTTGAATTGTTATATTTTTACGTTAGCTACAATGTTTACATTACATATTTAAAGAATAATAATAATATAGACGTAAATAAAAATAATTTTCTCATTATTACAATAGTACATAGATTATTAAAAAATTATGAGAACAGATCACATTAGGGGCCGTCCATACATGACGTCACGCACCTAGGGGGGGAGGGGGTCACACTTTTGTGACGATGCGTGACGAGGGGGAGGGAGGAGGTTGAAGAAATGTGACGTCACATCAAAGGGTAACTTTAAATAAAACTTCCACTGAAATATTTGGTCGCTTAAAATTTATTCAATGACTTCTTTTAATTATTTTTTTAAATATTTTTTTTTAAATCAGTGCTTCTCAATGTGTCAGTCGGTAGGCCATCAGACGCTGGTTGGCGTAAGCTATCATGACACGAAAATTAAATCTAATTATAATCCTTAAGTTTGAGAACCCACAAGATAACGTATGAAATTGCGTCGTTTGATGTTGACATCAAAGCATTTGTGATGTAACCGCAGCTCCGTTTGGTTGATTCTATTACGGCAGGAGTCGGCGAACATTTTTGCCCGTTATCCCAAAATATACAAGTTTATGTGTGCGTTACAACCCCCCCCCACGCCCAGAGTCTAGATCCTGCTCAAATGACTCGGGTATTTAGGGGAGCGTCGTTAGCCCCCCCCCGAAAATGCTACTGGTGAGTTTTAAAAGCATGACAAGTGTCTAAAAATTATCTGAATAGGATTATGTGTAGATATTTTAAGTCAAAACAACACGGAATATCCTTTTTCTTTAAAAAAAAAGGGGGGGGGGTAATCTATTGATAGAATTATAAACGTTTTTTATATAATTTTTCGATTGGATTTTGGTAAAACGACCCTGGTCATTCTAGATATAATGATACATGAGCCCATTTAAAATTAGTCAAGTATTCTTTAACTTTATTGAATGCATCAAATTCTGGACATCGCAATTCGAGAACTGCACAAAACAACTTTTCTTCTTAGCTCAGTTTTTAAGGCATTAATTTTAAATATCACAGAAGGACACTTGATACAGTCAAGTCATGTGGATTCAGATTATTTTAACTCGTGTCAATATAAATGAAAGTAGGGTGGATTTACGTGTATTCGTATAGTATGTAGGTAAGAAATCTGCATAGGGTAGTGGTCAAATTTTTAAATATGAATTTTCTGGAATGAACCGGTTCAATAATGGGCATATGTTCCAAGCGTTCGCGTACACATGATGTATTTTAATATATCTAGTGGATTGTAGTGGATGTTATATGTTCCAAATGAGTCTGCATTACCCCCTAGAATTCCCTTTTGACCCCAGGTGAGGTTATTTACTCATGATCGCCGACATCTTTCTTTTGGGATGCCGTCAGTCTATTGAGGGATTTAAAAAAATTCATTTTAAAAATATTATTTTTAAATACTTTTTTTTCTAAACAAAGACCTTAACGTTGATGATTAATAGTCAATGTTTAATTTTTTTGTATTAAAATAAAATATAATCTAAGGAGAATGTTAACACAGTTCGTTTTCTGAAGGCCGGTTAAAAGTTTTTTTTAAATGCTTCATGCGGGTTACGATATTACAATGTAGATGTAGACCTTCACTAAATAAATTATAAATACTTAAATGACAATAAAAGTGATTTGAAACATACTTATTTTCAAATAGAAAATATTTTTTTTCTTTTAAATTTTTTTAGGGGGGTGGTCAAAGCTTTGTGACGTATTTTAGAGGGGGGTCTAACTTTTTGTTACGAGGGGGAGAGGGGGTCGAAAATCGGCCAAAATCGCGTGACGTCATTTATGGATGGCCCCTTATTTGTCAATGGCTCATGAAACCCGCAATTCGCTACTTGAAATATGAATACGGATGTGGCACAAAACCGAGTTATTACTCTTCAAGTTAAAAAAATATATATTCAAATTTAACTCTAATAAAATTTAAAAAGATGAATTTAACATTTCACGCTAACCATGACATATACGGCGTCTCTCTATCCCAACATATCCAAATTATTTACCCAAGGTGCTACATTAACAAGAACAAAAATATTTTATTTTTAAAAGTCTATTTAAATTGACCTACTTACATGGCATTGCTAAATAATATCAATAACATAACTATCTCATCGATTACTCATTTACGTTATTAGCACTAAAATCTTGATCCTTAGAAATAAAAGTCATAACTCCAGTATTGTGGCGGATTCGTTATCTAGGGGGATCGAGGTCCGCCCTTGGCCACAGATATAAACCACACTGCGTGATTTAACGTTAAAGTCAGAGTACTTCCGCTGCAAACAGTGCGGGTATATCTCTTGTTGAACAATAACTTCAAGTAACGAATGTAAATAATCCAACAGTTTATTTAATTAACAAACACGATACACCTTCTTTACATCGGTCCTCTCCATGTCACGTACACTCTTCAATCTCTCAGACCAGCTCTTTAATGAAATTCTGGCCAAAATAAAGTTCTGAACGTTTTACTCCATATTCGGCTCCTAACAACGCTCTCTCTCCATATCCTTTTTATCATTGTGCGTCTTGGTGTGACGCACAATAATTGGTGCGCACGCTACATTAACTACTATGTGCGCATTTAAGACAGTCATTATCACACCATAACATCCGACCGTGACACCCCCCTCCTCACGAGCGACCTTAGCAATAATGTCGCGAGTTTATATGCTCTATACGGTGTGGATGTTCTGGTGTGATCTAATCTAAATATAGCATATACTCAGCCTTACACACACGCATATCAACAATATCTAGTCATTGTAAAACAGTTACAATTACATGTGAAATGTCCACTATATAATACTTCACTAAAAAGATGGTATACTCCGAAAACAGCTTGAACATAATATCAAGGGTACAACCGGAAAACATTAAACCACATATACTAGTGCATCACACAAATGTGTAATAACAAATCATTATATCTACAATGAGAAAACCAACGGTTTATCGTACTGTGTGTACGACTTCAAAAATACACTACCTCAATTTAGAGGACAACAAAGCTTATTACTACCCATAATTCATCATCAACATATCCTCAATGCAAAAAGAAAACAGTTCAAATTTTAAGCCCCAATATGCATGTTATTATCAATATGCAATATCAATCACCTTTCTAATTGACCACTATATACATCTGAAACGGACAACCAACAAAGAAAAAAATGTTGCGCTTTCAGCACTTGTTCTTATCATTGTACCTTTTACGGAGTACCTTTTTCTTCTCATTTAATAATTACTCTCCTATTTATCGCTGGGGTCACCATAGTGCGTGGGACCTGGTATCGAGCAGTCATTGATAATCTATGAATCTTTGCTGTCCCCATAGTGGGACCTGTTATAACCACCTCATACTTGGTTACAAAATTCTGCGCGTCATCATAATCACAAACATATTAATCATCAACAAAATTCTCAAATTATCCTAATAATCATAAAACGTGAATCATAATCAACCTTCTAATGATCACAAACATAATCCTCATACATGACATTTTTCATCATAATCATCATAATCAGGAATCCTATCATCATCAGAACTTATCATCGTAAATACATATCCTTATACTAAACAAATTTGGCCTGAGGTCTCCATGGGCAAAAATGCTTATATAATCAACAACATTTGTGGTGCACATAAGAAACACCTCATCAATCCATATTTTTATAATGTCACGACGTCACCCGGACCTCAAATTCTAACCACCAATAGTACATTATCATTACTCATCATAGGTATTTACAAAAAAACATCATCATCATCATAGAAGATACAATGCTCCTTTCCTATTTATTTACATCAATCAAATACCCAGCAAAGGAAAAAATTTCAAACCACAAAAATCATAACCATTGTTTTGCTGGTGGTATGTTGTTGTTGTTTTTTTTTCCACCCATCATAAACAAAAACAACCCTTATCAGCATTACAAAGTTGGTACCTGTGGTTACCCCCAAACTTTGCTAACACCCAATATTTGTCATTCTCACGGGATCAAATATTAGTCATTTTGACCATTTCCACCTATATCATCTCCCTTGTCACCCACCTGTTACATACGTGTAATATTTTACCACATCAACTGCGCAAGTTACTATATTAAAAGGTTCTTTACCACTGTCTGCTAAGTATGTCAGCCAGTGTATTATCAGCCCCTGGAATCGGTCTGATTGTAAATTTGTATTCTTGTAAGGTTAAAGCCCAGCGTGCAACCCGATTATTAATTGTCTTAGATGTCTGTAACACCGTCAATGGTTTGTGGTCAGTCTCGATTGTAAAATGACTACCAAAAAGGTATCTTGAAAACTGTGTGATAGTCCACACGACACCTAAACATTCCTTTTCAATTACTGAGTATCGGGTCTAACGAGGCAATAGTTTTCTACTTACATACGCTATAGGATGCAATAGTCCCTCTCGTTCCTGCATTAGGCATCCTCCTATGGCGGACTCGCTAGCATCCGTTCGGATTACAAACTCACGAGTTAGATCTGGCAGTATAAGGATTGGTTGTGTAGATAACGTCCTTTGAAGTTTATCTAGTGCTTCCGTACATTTGCCAGTCCATTGTACTTTCTCCGGTTTACCTTTCTTCGTCAGATCTGACAGAATGCTCGATATGTTTGCGAAGTCAGGAACAAATTTCCTATAATAGCCTACCAGTCCCAACAAGCTCCTCACTTGTTTCTTGGTGTTCGGCTTTTTGATATTTAGTATCTTACTTGTAACACTGGTATTAGGTCTCTGTGCACCTCCTCCAACTATATGACCAAGAAACTCAATTTCTGTAAAACCGATTTCCATTTTGGTTGGTCGTGCCGTCAACCCAGCGGTTTTCAATCTGTGTAGAACCTGATCCAATGCCTGGTTATGTTCTGTTATGGATCTCCCAAACACGCAAATATCATCAAAAAAACTAACAACATTGTTTTGATCCCCTAGAACACGGCGCATGCCGCGTGCGAAGGTTGCTGGTGCATTACACAGCCCAAAGGGCATGTATTTAAACTGATACAATCCCAAGTCGGTTTGAAAGGCGGTGTATTTCCTGGAGTTTACTTCTAACGGTAGTTGCCAGTATCCCTTTACTAAGTCAATTTTAGAGAAATACCTAGCATGTCTCAACTGAATAAACAAATCTTCCTGATTGGGTATGGGTTCTGCGTCTGTTATCGTAACGGAGTTTAGTTTTCTATAATCGATACAAAAACGCGTGGAGCCATCTTTTTTCTTCACTAGGACTATTGGCGAAGAATAGGGTGAGGTTGACTTTTCAATAATGCCCTCATCTTCCATTTGCCGAACTTCCCTTATTATTTCTTGTTTTGATGAGAAGGGTATAGGGTATGGTCTCAGACAGATTGGTTTGTCCGTGTTTAACTCTATAGAGTGAGACACGACAGTGGATTTCCCTTGCATGTTAGTTATTATGTCAGCATATTTATTTAATATTTTTTCTATTCTTTCTCTGTCAAAATATTTGAGGTCGGGATTAATTTTTACGTCTTTCACCGATTCAGTAACCCCAATAGTCTGAGTGGTCAGTGCGTTAATGGTTGGGTCCTCATTTTCTGTCTCGTTATCTTCTATAACTACTGCATAAGCAGTAACTGTCGCCTTGTTATTAATATTATTATCCATACCAGTTTCAGTCTGGTTTTGTCCTGATTGGCCCCTCCTAAAATATTCTACTAACATATTGACATGATATGTTTTCCTTTTCCCTTTTTCAATGATTATATAGTTACAGTCCCCCACTTTTTCCACGACTCTATATGGTCCATGCCATCGGGCTCTTTGTAGTTTACTCCCCCCCCGACACTTTCATCACCACAACAAGACTCCCTACTGTAATCTCTCTTCTTCTGGCTTTACGATCATACAATTTTTTTTGTTTTTCTTTCGCTGCTTTCAAGTTCTTGCTCGCAAGTGTGCCACTTACCCGTAATCTCTCTCGTAATTTATCTAGATACTCATGTGGTTTTTGCCCCTCTATATTTTCATTTCTTCCATCAAAAATATTTCTAAGGATATTTATCGGGCCTCTTATTTTTCGCCCGAACATTAGTTCAAATGGGGAAAATCCTGTTGACTCCAGCTTAACATCCCGATAAGCGAATAATATCCCAGGTACGTGGGCTTCCCAGTCTTTCGGTTGTTCGATTGATACTTTAGTGAGTAATGTTTTAAGTGTACCATTGAACCTCTCTACCATCCCGTTACTTTGTGGGTGTAAGGGGGTGCTGAAACGTTGGGTGATTCCCATAAGTTTAGTGACCTGGGCCATTAAATCACACTTAAATTGACTGCCGTTGTCTGACAATATCTCATCAGGTAATCCCATTCTTGTAAATATGATGAGAAGTGCTTCCTGTATGTCTTCAGCACCAATTCTTTTCAGTGGTATTGCTTCTGGCCATCTAGTCGCTGTGTCCACCAGAGTGAGGATATAGCGATACCCCTTCTGTGTCATTGGTATTATTGGCCCAATAAGGTCGACTGCTACCTTACTCCATGGTTTTTTTATCAACTCCATTTCGCCTAACGGAGCTATCCCACCGGCGCTTTTATTTTTAACTTTTTGACACACATCACATGTCTTACAGTGATACCGTACGTCACTGGCTACACCCGGCCACCAAAACTCTTCAAGCACTCGCGCCTTTGTGCGAGCTATCCCCATGTGCACTGATAAATTATTATCATGGGCTACCTCCAATATGACTTTTCTCAGTGCTTCGGGTACAACCAATTGTTCCCACCTAGTATTACGGCTGGCCTCTGCGTCATAATACTCTCTCACTAAAAGTCCCTCATTGTATTTAAATTGTGAATTTAACTTCTCATCTCCCCTCTGTCTGTTCGCGTGCTCATGGGTTTGTCTTAAAGTGACGTCATTGTTCTGTAATCTTCTAAACTCCTCTACCGTTATGTTCAGTTCTGTCATGTGTCTTTTTAATGGACTCGATTGTTTGGGGTGTTTGCCCTGCGCTCTTGTCACTACCGCCCCCGCTACTACTTCTGTATAGTTTTTAATACCGTTGTACCCTGACTGATTCTGAGCCCCCTTTACCTTCCATCTCGGTTTCCTAGTAACTCGAGTGTATCCGTAACTGTATCTTTCCCGACTTTGCCTTCCGCGGTATTTCTCTATTGTAGCACTGCCGACGGGCCCAGTGCGGTAGTCTCTGACCCAATATCCCGACCTTCCACCTTTATAACAGTCTCTCCCACCCTTATCACCATATCTACGACTCACCCGGTCAACTCTACTTCCGTCTCTGAAATCTCCCCGACCACTTTTCTCCCATCCCATGGTAGATCCCTTGATATTTCCAATTATTAGGTCAACTGGTGGGCTCTTTAGTAGGGCAGCTTTTGTCCATCCCGTAAAGTACGGTGATTTTACGTGTATATAACCTACTCTATAAACTTTTCTCTCCCCATCAAACAATATACACGTGACCGTCTCATTTGTCAAACAACCATTTTCGAGTAGGGATTCCTTTACCCCCACGATTCCACACCCCGTGTCCCGTACAACCATAACTCTAACCCCATTAACTTCTCCACCCTTGATCACAATATCTCCCCCACTCCCTGCAAAACAACCTTTTTGTCATCTTTTATTTCCCCTGTTTATATAATTGCCATATCCCCTACCTATATAATTGCCCGCTCCCCTCCATTGGTAATTTTCTCCTGTTCTACCTTCTTCACCCCTCCCTTGAGCTCGCTGGTTCCCTGTGACCTGTTTACCTTCTAGCGTCAATGTCACCGTTGGGTGTGCCGCCATGTAGCCCTCACCCGTTTTAATGACCGACTTAAGTTCTAAACTACCACTCTCCAGTACGTGCTCCACAACCTCCCCGCTTACTGTTTGTAGTATCTTGTCTACGACGGTAAGCTCAAACAGCTTCTCATAACTTTTTTCGGTTTTGGAAAGTTCGACCCATCTGGTTAGATAGTGACTAATCCTATCCGCATATGCCACCATGCTCTCTCTTTTTTCCGGTCTCACCCTTGCCAACTTTTCTCTATAACCTTGAGCGGTTAACCCAAAGTGCCTTGATAAAGCCGTTTTTACCTCTTCATAGGTTGCCTCTACACCTTTTCCACTCCCAGCAAAGCATACCGGTAGTAAAGAATGTGGCATTAGCTTTCTCAATTCATAACCCCACTGCTCCACTGCCCAATCATTATGCCTCGCTTCATCTTCAAATCTAATTAGAAAAAATTCTAAATTGTCTCCTACCCCATCAAACATGGGTAGTTTACTTCCTGAGCGCCCCGTGTTCCCTTGTTCCACCTTGCGAGTCAGTCCCTCACTAGCTTTCAATTCTTCCATTTTTCTAGTATGTTACAACCTTTTTCTCTCCTCCTCCCGCTTAAAAGCTCTGATATCCCTTTCTTCATTTTCCTCCCTCCTCCTTCTTTCCCGTTCCTCTTCTTCCTCCCTCCTCCTTCCTTCCCGTTCCTCTTCTCGTGCTAACCTGTGTTCCTCTATAATCCATTTCTTTGCTTCTTCCCCTTCTAGTCCTAGCTCAAGGGCCCTTTGTTTAATTTCATCCAAGTTTGGCAACCCCATTTCAAAATATCTTACTAGGCTAAAACAATTTCTATAATATAGTGCTTCAAAAACAACAATAATATACAAAATGTATTAATACAAAAAATAATTCCATATGTAATTTACCTCTTAACTTAGGTGTCCTCATCTACCAATACATATCCACAGTAATTTTGAAAACACTCCAGTGTCAATAAATATTCTGAAAACAACAATTCAGTGTAAATCTTCAATCTGCCTGTAGTAACAATCAAGTGTCAGTTTTGTATAGCCAGTCACCGACCAACATCCCTCGTCACGCCAACACCTCCGGTATTCAAAGGTCACGTTATTCGTGCAGTAATAAAAGTCACACAGACGCAGCTACTCCCGATATAGCTACTTCTGATATAGCTACTTCTGACAGCTACCTCCGACACAGCCATTTCCGACAGCTACCTCCAACACAGCCACTTCTGACAGCTACCTCCGACACATCCATTTCTGACAGCTATCTCCGACACAGCCACTTCTGACAGCTACCTCCACTACAGCAAATTCTGACAGCTACCACCGACACAGCCACTTCTGACAGCTACCTCCGCTACAGCAACTTCTGACAGCTACCACCGACACAGCGAACTCAGCATCCAAATTAGGATGAAACCTTAGTGTCAACGTTTGCTGACTTCAATCAAATGGCTCTATAAGTTGGACGAGCCCCCACTGTGGCGGATTCGTTATCTAGGGGGATCGAGGTCCGCCCTTGGCCACATATATAAACCACACTGCGTGATTTAACGTTAAAGTCAGAGTACTTCCGCTGCAAACAGTGCGGGTATATCTCTTGTTGAACAATAACTTCAAGTAACGAATGTAAATAATCCAACAGTTTATTTAATTAACAAACACGATACACCTTCTTTACATCGGTCCTCTCCATGTCACGTACACTCTTCAATCTCTCAGACCAGCTCTTTAATGAAATTCTGGCCAAAATAAAGTTCTGAACGTTTTACTCCATATTCGGCTCCTAACAACGCTCTCTCTCCATATCCTTTTTATCATTGTGCGTCTTGGTGTGACGCACAATAATTGGTGCGCACACTACATTAACTACTATGTGCGCATTTAAGACAGTCATTATCACACCATAACATCCGACCGTGACAAGTATTAGCAGAGCCCGTAAAAACTGGATACATCAAAGCAAGTTCCATCCTCTTCCTAAATGTTTATTTTCCGTTTCATATTTTAAATTAAATATATATATAAAATTATTTATCATAATTATAAGTGTTAATATTTAAAAATGTAAAAGGAGTTAATATGTATAAAAAAATTATTTATTTGAAAATTAAATAATACTGATAGCAATAGTTGAAAAAATTCATAGCAAAATTACAATGTTGGGTATAGAATTTTTGGTTCTATACTGTTGAATACATTTTAATAGATAAAGGGGGCCTCGTTTTTCTAAAATAATGCCACTTCTTGCAGTGTAGGTACAGCCATAAAAACCTGGATCCTTTTTCTTTCCATATTGAACTGTCAATGTCAATAAAGTAATTTATTTGATGTTCAAATGCTTCATTTAGTAGGTTACATGGTATTATATACGAATATTTTCTTGCAAGCAAATGCAACTCATCAAAGAGTTATTTTCTTTTCTTTTATAATTCCATCCATGGATAAAAACATTTCTCGTTGTACTTCTTGTTCTAAAGATAGAACCACGTCTTCTGAATTTTCCCTACTCATATTTTTGTCCTTCTAACTAGGCGTTCAGTTGATATCTCAATCTCTTCACAAATTGTATGGCTGATATAACAGCATTTTGTATTAGAACATCTATTTGTTCCATGCAATGGCTTTGCATAAATAAAAAAAAATATGGGTTCCCATAAATTGAGATAACATAGACGAGAAAAAGATTGCATTGAATTGAGTAAAATTCCAGCATCTGTTCTCGTTTTCCTAGTTACTACTTGAGATGTCAATTTTTCCAAGACGCTTGAAAGTTTAAATTATGTCTTTTACGAAATTATTATGCCTATTGTGATGTTTATTAACAGAGAAATTTGAATATTTACATATTCTTGTCATCTTAAAATCTTAATAATTTTCCATAAAATAGAGGAATTCAGATTATTTAGAAATTACTATTACTTTAGTTTAATTGGATAAGCGTAACATGTTTAATAAATAACCGTATTTTAATGAGAAAAAAAAATTATGTGTGCTACTTTAATGCGAGGTGACCCAGAGTTGACCCAGTGTTATCGAAGCCAGTGAACCGCATCGGCCAGGAAGGACTTGCAGAACCAACCATCCCGCCCCTTACACAGGACACGGGTGGGGCGAGAACACTTGCAGCCAACCTCAGTACGAAGCACAACCCGTGGAGCTCGTGAGGCACCCCTACCCGCCCCAGCTACAGAGGGAACCCGGAGTAGATGAGACGACCCACAGCACACAGTGCAACTATAAGTACCCACCATTAACATAAAGTTAATTGCAACTTAGCCTAATGATGATTGTTATGTGAAGGGGACATTGCATTGCAGCAATCCCACCCTTGTAAAAAGTGTATGATAAATTAAATTGTGTTAAAATTCAACCTTTTAGTTTGTTGATTGTCGTATGCGAGTAGATCACTAAAGTATACCTTGTGAGCGAGATTAACTTAAACATATATATATATATATATATATATATATATGCCCCTAGACAACAAGCCACCTAAGATTTCATAAATATCGCCACAACAGCTAGGAGTGAAGAGAGAAGGGCCAGGAGAAAGGGAAAGGGGGCAGAGGAGTACGAGTAAACGCCATCGTCGCATGAGGACTGATGGATGCCATACCATGCTACCAGATCGCAACAAAACAAACTTAAAATGATCCTGTGTCAGAGTAATAATAATTAGTCACAATGATAGTAACAAAAGGCCGGCCAATTCACGAACTGGTCACACTTTTTTCGTAACATATATAAGGCAATGGTTGTGGCGGGTGGACTGGATTTGTGTCGCAAAGATTTCTTCATGGATTAATGAATCTCGACCACACTTGGCGCAAATATCCATTATTATCCATATTGCAATATAGAGATAGAGGTATTTAAAATCAGGTTACCTGGTGGATGGATGGATCTGGACCAAACTTGTTGCACAAAAAATCATGGCCCCTATTAAACAATGGATATCATCTCATAGTACCCACTCATTTGGAGCCGGGAATCCAAAATGTCGTGTTTTTCTTTTACGATCAATATTAAAAATATATTTAACATTGACTACTGGGTAAATGAATGGATCTTGATTAAATTTGGTACATGAAAATTTGATGACGTATATTAAAATTATATTAAACATTTAACTCGATGTGTTCTTTTTTTTCGCGGACCTGGCCCCAAAATTTTACTTTTCGATAAAATTTAAGACATTATTCCCCATTATATATTACACGATCTTGACCAATATTAATAAAAATATCCACCATGATCCAGATTTAAATGTTCAGGGTTTTGAACTTCACTTCTTGCCCCATTTTGGTCCAGGGGACCTGAATTTCATTTCTTCCTTATTGAAGTTATATATATCTTCTAAAAATTAGTTACCGGCAGGATGGATCGATATATACAAAAATTGGTACACTATTCAATATACCCCTGATTTTCATTTTGGAAACATTTAATGGACACAATAGGAACACGCCGGTGACCCATTTTCAACTTAACAATTAATAGCAAATGAATTCCTTTGGAAAATACATTTTTATTGAAAAATTAAGAACATCAAAGAACAAATAATAACAATTTTCTGTTGTGTTTGTGTGGAGAAGTGGTAAGAATAATCTAAAAATTAAACTTTCGAAAAAATTCCTATGGTTGAAGTTATTTAACGGAACATAAATAAAGGTGTAGATTAACAGTAAACGTTACTTTGTTGATAAAACCTAGCCATATTTGGTTGGTATCTTCATAATATGACCTGACACGGGATCGAACGAAAAACTATGAGGGAAACAAGAATGGGATCTCACGAGCAACAGGACCCAATCTTGATTAGGATCCTATTCAACTAAATGTTACAAGGATTGGTTAGCCAGCATGGAATCGGATTTCATGAGCTAACTCGGTCAAATCCTGAAAAAGGTGTCAAACCAGAAAGTAATCACAGTATGCAGCGGTATAATAATGGAGTATGTAATCCATTTTATTTATGCGATCTCATTGCAGAAATGGATTTTACCAAGAATAGGATCCTATTATGCAATGGGATTATACTAAGGTATGTGAACCCATCAAAATATGTGTTCAACTCGGGGAAAGGGTTTTGAACTATAACAAGATCACATTATGCAATGAGATTACGCAGAGGTACGTGATTTCATTAAACATTGGAATATTTATATATCGAGAAAAAGGATTGAATCCAGAATGGGGACCCGTTAATAAAAGGAATCATAATTGTCTTTGTTATCCTACCGAAGTCTGGGATCTCTTCGGAAAAAGGGATTCTAACATTGCAAATTCCCATTATGCAACGCGATCATAATGTGATCCCATCGAAGTATGGGATCGTCTTGGGGGAAGGGATTAAAAAAGAATGAGATCTCATTATGCAACGAGATGATACTGTGGAAAGGGATCTAATCTAGAACGGTTTCCCATTGTTCAACAGGATAGTACTGGGGTAAATGACCCCATTGAAGCATTGGATCATCTCGGGAAAAACAAATCCACCATGAATTGGATCCTATTATGCAAGGTATCTAAATAAGAGTAATAATAATAATAATAAATTGATCATTTATATAGCGCTGTATCCCAGTAAGGAACTGGGCTCACAGCGCTTAACATGAAGATAATAACATACATATAAGTATTAAATAAACATTCATATCATAACAACCACATAAATTACAGTACATTACACATAAGCTACGCTTTTAGTGAAATCAATACAAATATAATCACTAGTTATATTATAAAAAAGAGCAAAATAGTAACAATAGAAATAGCATTACATTCTATTTTAGAAATTTAACATAACAAACTAAATCGCTACTTTGGTAGACAAAGGGATAAAACGATCTTCTTCTTTTAAATCTAAGAACGAATGTATACAAGACAAATCCTCATTCTTCTGCTGTGCGATATTTAGTCTTTATATGGCCCTAAGCTATCTGAGATATGGAGCCCTTGATAAGTCTAGATATTCTATGTCAGTTCCAAATATGACAATAGCTCACTCTGAAAAATTTATTTGGGTTGTGGAAGAGGCTCCCAAAAAAGTGGGGGACATAAGCTATAGCTTGTGTAGTTTATAGCTAAATCCAGCACTGTTCTTCTGTCTGATATTCAGGTAAGAATGAGTTGCCTGAAAAAAAACATTAAAACAACACTCTAGCAACATTCAAAACTCTAACAAAAAGGCTAGACTGAAACCATGGATAAGTGTTGAATGAAATAACCTTCATTATGAAAGGAGTGTATGTAGCATATGAAAGAACAAAAGATTCCACATTCTTTTCTAATTTATAGTGAATGAGTAGATTATCTTTTTTCATGACATTTGTAACTTTATAAATTATTGAATTTTTTTTTACATTTCATCCCCCCATAATTTTTGTTTTTGTTTTTGATTTGCTAATTGATTAGATGTAGTCACCCAGATTCAAGACTTTTTTAAAACTATACATTTATATAATATATATATTATTATTTTAACAAATTTGTTTAATAATAATAATTCACAGCGCATATTCCATGATTAATAATGATTACAAAAATCACTCATGTATGTCAAATGTTAAAACAGTTTAGATATGTATCTTACACTTTTTCATATTAATAATCAATATCAATTAAAAATAATTAATGTTATTTCACTTTACTTAAAATTTCAAATAAAACAAGAGAAATTCAAATGGTTCATATTTAGCTCAAATACATTTAAATTTTATTTACTAAATATTTATTGAAAATCTATACATTTAAATATATTTACAAAAGAAGCACTGTCATTATTTGATGTTTTATGAAAAAATATTGCATCTTCAAATAACTAGTTTAAGTATAGACATTTTCAGCATTAATACCATGTTATATATTAGTAATGGCATTATTTTGTTATGCAGGTAAAAATAATATTATTAAATATCCATATATACAATTAGAATATTAAAGAAATAAAAGGATACGTTCATGCACATGGTATCATGTATGTAATCATTATTATTTCTTAAATTTCAAACTATTTAAAAATATTTATGTTTTAAAAATTAAATTCACTGATTCATAATAATAAACATTAAAATACCCCCATCAAAAAAATAATAACATTTTTGTGATTGTAACCTATTTTAATTTTATACTTTAAATAATTGTATACAGTTTATTCTTAAAATATTGTTTTAATAGAAAGTCTTTAAATAATGCTATTTGAAAAATTTTAATAATTCATAGGATAGGATGCTTCCATATGTTCCAAAAGTAACACTTGAAAATTTATTTTTGTCATTATCCAAGGTTTGAAGAATTTTAGAATTATATTTCAAATAAATGTAATGTTTTAATCTTGATAATTAGGGGCACTTGATGCAGACATGCTTGTCATAAATACTACCCAGTGGCGTAGCGAGGGGGGGCAGGGGGGACATATGTCCCCGGGCGCCACGTTAGGGGGCGCCAAAATGAGTATTAAAACTCATTACTTAATTTTATTTTGATGTAAACTATTGTATCCCAAATACGTTTGCAAGATTGAATTTTGGAGCTCCGAAAATATCTTCATTACAAACCAGTTGGCAAGCATGATTTAGGCGCCCCCATTGAGCGTTAAGGGGCGCCATTCTACTCATAAATAAATGACACATCCACAATGAAGAATTGCCGATGGCGTTTAAAAAAAAATTGTGTGTTGCTGGGAGTGAGACTAGGGGAGCAGTAAGAGGCAAAGGCGATTCTATTAATAGAATAGACAGAGACTACACTAAAAGCAACCAAAATGACCAAGACAAGAGAAAGGAGGGGCTTAAAGCAGTGGTTCTCAACCTGTGGTCTGCGGAGCACTAGTGGTTCGCGAAGATGTGCCTGGTGGTCCGCGAGCAAAGCATGAAATTTACGCATTGTATTATTCATCAAGAAAGACTAGCAAGTAAAACGCAGACTTAAAATATATTTTTGATCTGGCCTAAATAGTTTTAAAACTTTATCAAGGCTCGTCTATTAAATTCTGTCTCTTTGATTTCTTATGTTCGAATTTGAATCTTGAAAATTAACAGTTACCGATAAGTACTGAAGTTCGCTGGTTATCAGACTGTTTGAATTACGTGATGATGTAAGATAGTTTTTTGTAGAAAAAACTCAAAGCTTCTGATCATTTGAACCATAGCTTATGGATTGCTGTTCTGGCTTATTTGGCTGAAATTTTTGAAGAACTCAATAAACTTAATTCAACTCGGCAAGGAAAGCAGACACATTTAATTACTCTCAGTGACAAAGTGTCTGTTTTTACTTTTACGAAAAATTTTGATCTTTGGAAAAGAAGATTATTTCAAGGTACCTTTCATATGTTTGATCAATTGTACGAAACCACCGAGTAACCATAAAATGCTGAAATAAATAAACAAACTGTTGATAAATTTGATTTCTGGTCATATTCAACCACTCCAGAACAAATTTATATTCTACTTTTGTGATTTTTAACATTCAGTGGTTTTTCGTGGGTGTCCAGATCTATTCTCGCACACATTCACTCATCAAATAAAAAATGACCAACATTGTAATTAAACCAATTCATTGAACTGACAAGCGATACCACTTTGAATAGGTTGCATCAGAAAGTGGGCTTAATGAAATTCTGAGTACTCCTAACTGTCTCAGCTAGCTTTTAAAATACATTTACCCTTTGCAACTTTGTGAAAGTGGATTTTCTGCATTGCTTACAATAAAAACAAAACATCGTTCGTACTAAATAAACTTAATTGGCAGTCTTTTTAATACAAACTACTGTTTATGACTTAACGTTTTTTTTATAGTAAGCAAGTAGAATTAAATAAGAAGACTATGAGACTAATATGAATGACATTTGTTCGTTACAAAAGAAAGCCATTACAATATTGTTTTTGGAGCACGCAAATCGTAGCATATTATTATAGTTTTACTAACTCACATGTATATTACTTATAGCTAACTATATACACAGTATAATTATATTTAACTTTCCAGCTTGCAGTAGCACGATTTTTAGTAGTGGTCCGTAGCTAAGACACACATTTTTCAAGTGGTTATTGAATCTCAAAAGGTTGAGAACCACTGGCTTACAGAATGGTTAATTTGTGTCCCTTTGCTGCATGCTGTGACTCTTTAAAAAATTACTTCCCCAATCCCTCTGTGGAGGAAGTAAAGTGGGGGAGAGAAGGGAAGGTCTCTCCTCTCACGGGCTTCAGTCGGTATGTCAAAGCATGTTGGATTCCTTTCATATGAAACAGCAGAACCGCCTCTCTTTCCTGTCTCTCTGTGATCAAACGTGTTGCTCAATATGATCCGCTGTTAGAAAAACACCTACAACATGCCCGAGATAATCCAGGTTCAGTATCTTACTTATCACCGGAAATCTAAAATGAATTTATCCACCTACTTACATCGACTTTAAGGAATCAGCTGTTGAGTGAAATCAGAAAAAAACAAGTACTACGGTATCTTACTTGACTCAACATTCGATCTAGGATACTGGGAACAGTTTTCTCAAGTCATCAGATTTGTGGATGTTGATTTTCAAACTAAAAAAGTAACCATCAAAGAATCATTTTTAGGTTTTGTACAGATACATTCAAAAGACGCAGCAAACCTGCATGAACGAGTTATCGTAGAAAAACTGGAATCTAATAGCATACCACTAACCGACTGTCGGTTACAATGTTATGAGAATGCTACTGTAATGACTGGGCATATATCCGGCCTTCAACAGCGAATATGTGCCAGAAATCACAGAGCATTGTGCATCAACTGTGACAACCACAGCTTAAACTTAGCAAGAGTACACTCAGCTAAACATGATCCAGTTACTATCACGATGTTTTTTTTGAACATTTGAAAGTATACATTTTTGTTTCTCTTGTTCAACAACTCGTTGGGAAGAATTAAAGAGTGTTGTGCCAATCATAATGAAGAGGGAGTCTGAAACACGTTGGAGTGCACGATCAGACGCTGTTAAAGCTATTTATGAGGACTAGATGAACTGGTAGGGAGGTTGGAAAAATTATTAGAACATACAAATATGACGTCTGGCACTAGATATGATGCAGAAGCTTTGCTGGTAGGTATATTAAACTTTAACTTCCTATTTTGTTACATTTCTGGTACATTAGACTTGGGAAAATTGATTGTGTCCAGAAACGGTTGCAGAATCCTACTGTGAATTTCAATGAAGCAGCATCTAATCTTGAATCGCTTGAGACAGAAATAGTCAACATTCCTGATAATTTGAGCCAGGTTGCGGTAGACAATGGAAAAGAAGATACACAACTTTGGGAATCAAGGTTGACAGAAGGATTTAACGACATCGTAGGATGCCTGGATAATTAACAAGAGATGCGGGACTTTCTGCAGAAGAAGGAATTTTACGTGATATGAACAACGTAATTGATAGACTCCAAAAAGAGATATCTATACGGTTTTCACGTCTCAAAAACCTAAACAACAAATTTTGATTTTTACTAGACGTAAAAACTATTCTTGCTTAGACAAAAGTCGATACACTTCGTTAAAGTTGCTTAGATTTTGCTAATTTCTACGACACTGACGTCAATGGTCACGAATTGTGCACAGAAACCGGAGACTGAAAAATGCTGCTCAGTAACCGGGCTCAAGGTCTACCGGAAACTCCTTTGGATCTTCTTGGTTTTATTGTTTCATATGGAGATGACGTATTTCCGAAGTTGCGCATTCCACTTCAAATACTTCTAACAATTGCTGTTTCTACTGAAACTGTGAGCGGTCCTTCAGCAAACTGAAGCTTAATTTGTCTTATTTACATGCTTCAATGGGACAAGATCGTATGAGTGATCTTGCACTCCTTTGCATCGAAAGAGAAACACTTGAGATTATTAATTTTAACAACGTGATTAACGAGTTTGCGCCATTCAAATCAAGGAGGATCAATTTTTTGTAGACTATGTCTATTCGAGTCATGTATAATTAATAGAGTATTTTTTTTCAAATAAATTGTTTACAACCGTATAGAGAAATATTAGTCTGTATTCTATTCATTAAAATAACAAAAGCTTCGAAAATGAACCATATAAACCGTAAAGTTTCAATTTATTTTTTTTTATTCTATTTTGTCTCAGTGAGCCCCCAGAATCGTTCGGTCTGACAAAGGGCGCAGATTTTGTGTCATGTCCCCGGGCGCACATGACCCTAGCTACGCATCTGGTACTACCAACACAATTTAGAGAATACCATAGATGTGCATGGTTCTTCCCTGACTGCAACAGTAGTTATGTAGTTGGGTTAATAAAAAAAAATAAAAAAATAAAGTATTTAAAAAATGTCACATAGATATCATATTTCTCATAAATTATTTGTACAATTTTCTAGTGGCTAATCCATATGAAAACTGAACGAGATCAAAGCATAAGCCTAAGAATGTAGACAGCAATCTTAAAATACTTATGTAAATTATTATTTTTACTTACCTTATTTCAAAATAAATAATAATTTTTTTTAAAAGTAATTTTTTCGTGCGTCCGTCGAGATCGACGATGACCACTCTCATCATATTTGCTGGGCCACCACATGTGTTCTCTGGTGGCTTATTAACCCTATTTTTGCACGAAAGAGGCGTCCGCATGTCGGACAAGAGATAGAAGCGGTCCCTTCAGGGGGGGGGGTTGGTTTCGTTCCTTTCTGGCCTGGCGTTTTAACTTGGCATCCTGTTGTCTATTTGCTTCACAGACTGCTGCGCCATTCGATATCGTAGAGCGCCAGTGGGCTCGGTTACTGGCTGCTGCTTCCCAGGAGTCATGTCCGATGTCGAAGGCCTTCAGAGCAGTTTTAAGTGTGTCCTTGTAGCGCTTTCGTGGACCTCCGCGTGCTCTATGCCCTTCGGTAAGTTCACCATAGAAGAGCCTCTTGGGTAGGCGATGGTCGGGCATGCGCACTAGATGCCCCGCCCAGCGTAGTTGGCTTTGCATGAGGATAGTGTGGATACTGGGGAGTCCTGACCTGGCTAATATTTCGGTGTCTGGAACTTTTTCCTGCCATTTTATATTGAGAATTTTTCTAAGGCTTTTGGTGTGGAAGTGGTTCAGCAACCTCGCATGGCGTTGGTATACAATCCAAGTTTCACATGCATATAATAAGGTGGGGAGCACTACAGCTCTGTATACTTTTAGTTTTGTTTGGGTGCTGATTTCCCCTTCTGTTCCAGACACTGTCATGCAATCTACCGAATGCTGCGCTGTCCTTTGAGATTCTCGAATTCACCTTGTCATCAATATTGGCCTTCTGGGACAGTGTGCTGCCAAGTTAAGTAAAGCGGCTCACTGTGATGATTTTGTTGCCGTTGATGAATATGTTAGGCTCAGTATAGGATTTGCCCGGGGCCGGCTGGTATAACACTTCTGTCTTTTTTGTGCTGATGGTGAGCCCAAAGTTAGAGCACGCACTGGAAAATTTATCAGCACTTAGTTGCAGTTGTGCTTCAGAGCCCACGTTAAGGGCACAATCATCAGCAAAAAGAAGTTCCAGGATGCTGTCTGATTTGACCTTTGACTTAGCTTTAAGCCTCCTGAGGTTGAACAGATGACCATCAGTGCGATACCTGAAGTCCATGCCTACATTTCTATTCCTGAAGGGCTCTGTAAGCATGGCTGAGAACATGATGCTGAACAATGTTGGGGCCAGAACACAGCCTTGCTTAACGCCATTTGTGACAGGGAATGGTTTAGAGACCTCTCCGTTGTCCTGGACTCGAGCCTGCATGCCATCATGAAATTGCCTTACAATGGCTATATACTTATTTGGACAACCATACTTGGCCATAATCCTCCATAGGCCCTCTCTGCAGACTGTGTCAAAGGCTTTCGTAAGGTCTATGTAAATGGAAAATAGGTCCATATTCTGCTCTTGACACTTTTCCTGCAATTGCCTGGCTGAAAAAATCATGTCAATGGTCCCACGTTCTTTCCGGAAACCACATTGGCTTTCTGGTAAAAGACCCTGATCCAGATGTGCATTTAGGCGATTTAGGAGAATTCTGGCGAGTATTTTTCCTGCAATTGATAGCAGTGAAATTCCACGATGATTATCGCAGGCTTGGCGGTTCCCTTTTCGCTTGTACAAGTGGACTAAAGAGGCATCTTTAAAATCCTGGGGGACAGCCTATTGCTGCCACATCATTATGAAGATTTCATGCAGCTTTTCTAGTAGAACCATGCCACCTTCTTTGTATATTTCTGCTGGAATTGAGTCTGCTCCAGGAGCCTTTCCACGTGACAGAAGATGTACAGATCTTTGCGTCTCAAGAAGTGTAGGCGGGTCATCCATTGTCAGGTTAATTGGTACTTGAGGGAGGCGACTGATAGTATCTTCATTAATACTTGAGTTGCTGTTTAGGACAGCATGAAAGTGTTCAGCCCAGCGCTCAAGTATCCTCTCCCCGTCAGTAATTAGATATGTCCCGTCAGCACTGAGAAGCAAGCATGAATTAGACGTTGTGGGTCCGTATATACACTTCCTTAATGGCGTTGTAAAAATTCTTCATATCATGCCTGTCTGCATTTTGTTGAATCTCATCAGCTTTCTTGTTTAGCCATGAGTCTCGCATCCAGCGAAGTTTTTGTTGTATGACGCGGCGTATGCTATTATATGAGTCCGTTACGGTTGAAGACCTGGGATTGCTGATGTGTCTTTTGTGGAGTTGATGTTTCTCTGCCAACATTTGCTTGATTTCATCGCAATTGTAATCGAACCAGTCTTGGTGCTTTCTCGTCGCGGGTCCAAGGATTTGGGAGGCTGTGCTGTAGATTAGATCTCTAAAGTTCGTCCAAACAGTCTCAATGTTCGTATTGTTTAGAGTGGTGGATCTCAGTTTGCCCTCCAGGGCTGTCTCCAGAGATTGTTTACTACTCGCACAGGTTAGCTTTGTGATGTTTAGCCGTTTTAGGGTTTTCCTTCCTTGTGGGCCGTCTTTTGGGATGAATGCATATCTTAAGTTTAGAGATTATGAGACGATGGTCTGTCCAGCATTCAGCACCGCAGAGTGATTTGGTCACACGAACGTCTTGTCTATCTTTCTTCCTTGTGATGACGTAGTCTATTAGGTGCAAGTGCTAGGAGCGAAAAATAGTAGAAAAAAAGTAATTAGATACTTAAAGATAATAGTAACAATATCATTCTTATAAAAAATACCTTTAAGTGAATACAATTTGATTTTAAAAATCTGAAACATATGACAATATTTGAATGATAGTTGTCAAATAGTTATAAACTAGGCTATAGTATAGAAGTATTTTAACTTTTAATTTTTGTTTAACATTAAATTAACTCTGTGTTAATTTCTCTGGGAAAAATATATATTTCCTAAACTTACTCGTTTGTTTTCTTTCCCCTTTAATACTTGGTCATTTTCGATTTAATACGTAGTTAAATAGTTCATTACTAATCTTGAAATACTCATATAACTTCTTAAGTGACTCTATCTAGGCTTGGCTTGCTGATTTGGAAGAATAAAACAATGTTGTTATTGTTGGTAAACAATTGTATAAAATAATTAACTATAATGAAATTCCTTAATTTTCTCTTGCTATCTTTTTCTGCAAAATAAAATTTAAAAATGGGGAGGGGGGGGCATGAAGTACCCACTCTGCAGATCATATAATGATATCAGCAATTTTAAAGATGTGTCATAACAAGGCATGTATGTGTAAGAACTAATCGTTAACAAACAGTGGTTGTGGAGCTGAACAATAAATAACATTAGCGAAAAAAAGGACGTAGACTATGGCAATATACACACAATCCCCCCTACCAAAACACACACACATAACAGGCCTACACAAGAAATCGTTATTTAGTTTGCGCAGTGGTTCTTAAACTTATATATATTTATGTATGTATGTTTCGTAAAATATAGTAACAAAATATGTGAATTAATAACATTTAAATTTGAAATTACGAACTTATTTGTTGAACTCACAATAGAGAGTTCATAAAAAAAGTTATAACATGTGAAATCATCTTCATTACAATGTGAAACTGGTGTGTTGTTAACAATTTATTAATCTTCGGCTCTATTATCTTTAGCAGTAATCTTATATCACTGTAATTTTTCTGGTTACATTAGGTTACTTTTTTTATTTTAAGAAAATTAGTTACCACTCTGAAAACACGTTCCACTAAATATGATTGACGAAATCCATATAAGAACTTAAGAATTACAGCCCATATTCCAGAATAAGCGTAGGGATCTCCTTTTGCAGTCTTAATGGTTGGTAGCCACATTTCAATTTCAATTCATCATTTGTAGTTACTTACATCAGTTCTCCTTGTAACTGTAGAGGTTCTTCAGTGTTTTGCACTTGAAATTGGATCCAAAATCAATCCTATCACGTAATACGTATGTTTGGTTTTCAAAATATCAGCAAATCTTTGATTACAATATGAATAGAGAGCACCCAAATACTCCAATTAAGAAAGTGTGTCTTCATATCTTTTTTTCTGCCCCTGGTTAAATTAATTGAAAACTGACTGAATTCACTTGGTCCAAAATTTTATTGTTACAGAAGAATTTTTGTCACAAATGCAGAAAAAACAGATTTTTCTTTTTTTAAATTTCAATTCATTACCTTGAAGCTGAAGATTGCTGCCATTAAATTTTGAAATATGTCTGTCAAGTAAGCCATGTCATTTTTGGATTGCATTAAATTGAATCGTAAAGCATCATTTTATCTTTCAAGAACTCCAGCATCGAGTTTAACAGATTATGAAACCTATTTACATAAGCTTCCTTTGATAACCAATAAAATTCTATATGAAGCAGCAAACGTTTTAATTTTTCATTGCTTACAATGCAAAGTAAAGCTGGTTAAATAATCTGTTATTCAATGATGTGCTTCTGATTGTGTTTATAGCATGCATTACATATTTTAATAAATTATGTAGGCGTACACTTAAGTTTTTAGCAACTAGATATTGATAGGGATGATACAGAGTACTGTGAATGCATTCAGCATCTACTTTTTTTAAATACGCAAGAAAACTCATGTAACGCCCTACCATCACTGGAGCACCGTAAGTGGTTGCTGATAAGATATTATGACTCAGAGGTATTTATATAATTTTTTAAACGTATCTAATGCATGAAATATGGATTCTCCATTAGCATCAGTTTGAAATTAATGTTGAGCAACTAAAATTTATTGGCAATTTGTTCTTTTTGTGAGCCGCACGTATGCTAAAGTAAGCTTCATTTCCTGACAAATTGACTCATCAAGTTGAATAGAAAACCGAGATATTTTAAAATATCAACAAAGTGAAGCTTCAATACGTGAGTCAATTCATAAATTATTCTTTTCACTGTATTATTTCAAATATTAAATATTCTTCAAAATATCATATACTGTTTTGTGGAGCACAGAACGTATTACTTCATTTATAGTTTATAGTCTGTAGAATAATAAATAATTCCTCATCATTCTTTTTCCAATTTGGCAAACATTAACGTATCGTTGTAAGAAACATACAAGCCATCCCCATCTTTAGCGTTACAAGCGGAATACATAAATCAATTTTTCCAAATCTTCTCTTCACGTGTTATGTTTTCACTGCATCTTACAGTTATTCACTGCCCTTAAATGCACCTGTGGCCATTAACGAGCCCTTGATAGCTGCTGCGCTCAACAAGGGGTGATAGTGACCACTTTGAGAATCACTGAGTTACTGCAAGGCTTTAAGGTGAAAGGTTGTTGTCAAGGAAAACAAATGTTTTTTTTTAAACGACTATATATATAACGAAAGAAAGCGGTCTCAGTGTAGGCATCCACATACTTACGAAGTGTGTGCGGCCGTTTACGGAAATTGTGAATTCATGAACCTTTCTAGCCAGAGCCTTTGAAACTACGGTAGTATATTTTTAATGAAATAAAGTTTAATTATATATAAAGCTTGTTATACATTATACACAATTTTCTTTTTAAAGCAACTAAATAAATACAAATGAAGTTTTTTTTAAGTTATTGGCCAATTTTAGATCTTCACTACAGTAACTGAGGCTTTTCATTTCGAAAAAATATGAAACTGAATCTTATTAGTTACTTCATGTTGCATATATTATATATTTTTTTATTAACAAACATGACATATTATGACCAATCAATTTTTTAAAAACAAAAATTATTTAAATACTATATTTTTGTATATATAAATAACTGGACAACCGCATAGGACAGTGCTTCTCAAGCTTTTTAGTATTGCGTACCAGCGTGAATTTTTTTCATTGCTCCAGGGACCGATGAACTATTTTCCTGACGAGGTAGCGAAAATTAATTTATTTTCTTTGTTTCATTGTATTTTGTAATTGCCGAAACATATTTGAAAAATTGTATTGGATTTGTATTAGTGGTTGCAAATTATATCTTTCTGTACTTTCTTGATACTTCTACGGACTGGCAGCGAATGTCCCACGGACCGGCAACAGTCCGTGGACCACCACTTTGAGAAGCACTGGCATAAGATATTACAGCCTCAACTTGTACGAAAATTCATTCATTTTTATTCCATGGGTACTTACTAGGGCTGCGGAAATTATCGATTAATTTATCGATTAATCGTTAAAAATTGTATCGATTAAATATCGATTAAAATAATTTTAATCGATAAAAATTCCATTAAAATTTAAGAAAATATTTATAATTTTTTTTTAAATTTTAGTAATAAATAATTAATTATTAATAATTAATAATAATTTTTATATATATTTTTTACGTACAAACATCTCCCGCGTAATATTAAAATTTATTTTATCAATCTATGTGGACCGTCAGAAACTAAAAAAAAATTGTTAACAGACATGAACGAAAGCAAGTTAATAAAAACGTGGTAAAAATTGCTGACACCATCAGCGCAGGGAAACAGGGGAAATAACTCAATAATTTTTTTTAAAGTCAATTATCTGTTTTTGTTACTTCCCTTTAAATGTTCAGTTTAATGACGTCATAAATTTCTATTTTTGGCTTTAATCGAAATTATCGATTAATTAATCGATAATTTTTCAAAAGTTAACGATTAATTTTAAATTAATCGATAAAAGCCCTAGTACTTACACATTGATTAATAAATTTTATTTTATTTTAAAATTACCAATAAGCCATAAACGTTCTTCAAAACAGAATATAGGTTTTAAATAAAAATAAATTGTATAATAAATAAATAAATATATTTTTTGTTAATATGACTCATATAGTAAACTAATATCAGATACTAATACTAATATTGGCAATAGAAGACACAAATTGAACCTAGCTTCAAATTAAATTTGTATGACATGGAATACCTAGATAGATCTTGTTTTCTTAATATATACTTATGAATATAAATCTTAGATGCTTTTATTAGAGTTGGTTTGTAAAAAAAGTTTATATGATGTTCATAAGATTGACTAAACACCCTTAACTGTTTGCATTTGTGTCAGCAAATCTCTAGCTTTTAATGCAAAAATGCTTACTGAAATGTTTTTTAAAAGTTCATGTTTTTTTTTAAATGGCCTTAAAAATTTTTTAAAAATGTATGCTACCATCAGAGATGGCCAGACCTGAGAGCGGCATTGAACCAATATGGGTTAAAACACCATTCACAATGTCAAATTCCTTTTGTGATTTATTTTTTAAAAAAGAAATAATTTATTCGGATTTAATTAATAAAATATTTCCATTGTTTAAACCCTAACCGTATGTTGAAGAAATGTGCGCGTTACAGTAACTCAATTAAATAAAAATACTTAAAAAATTAAAAATTATAAATGAAAACACCCTGCATATTGATTAATATTAATAATAAATATTTACCAATATATTTATAATTCACCAGAACAAGCACAAGTTGTGTGCAAATAAGCATACGATTGACCCCCCTGGGGTCAACCAATGACAGTTTATGGTTGTCAAGCGAAGGTGGTGGAGGGGGGCATGTCCGGAGACCAAAAATGATTTCATTGTTCTTTCACAGAATAACATGAATTTCGTAGTGTAGTGGATAATACATCCGCTTAACACGTGGAAGTTCCTGGGTTCAAGCCCCAGCTGAAACATTATTTTTCAATTTTTAAAAAAAATTCTTTTTCTGCCCGTTCTATTCCCTCTTTCTTTGCGAACATTACCACCGCTTCGCGTGTATTTCAAGGAAAAAAACCTTCGTTCCCTGTTTAAACCAATTCCTGCATGAGATAGCTGTTTGTTTCTATCAGTCGCATAGTTCTGGAAAAAGATCATAGACGAAACTGTTGCTCTCCTACTTCGCAATATGGCTGTAAACTTTGTTTCTTAACATTGGGATGACTTCTGTGAATATGCTCTCCGTTGTTCTCAGTGACCAAAACGTCGTCATACACTCTCCTCAACAATACGCTTAGTACATGAATACTTCAGGAGTATATGGTGGAGCGGCAGAAATTGCCGCGATGTCCGAAACACTTCCCGCCAGTATCATCATTTAGTTCCGAGAACATCCATACCTCTCATCGAGTTTACAATGCCGGTCAACATTTATCTATCTTATAAATTTATTTCACCAGAAATTAGGACAAACACAAAACGTGTGTTAATAAGCATGACAAATGACATTAGCTACGATCACAATTTATAGTTGGCACGCGAGGTTGGTGCGGGAAGTAAACAATAACAAAAGTGCTTACGTCTCCAGAACAAAAATGCGTCTGTGGTCCACCCCATCCCAAAGATCACTTGCGTTGTTGCCATTTCTTCGTGGTGCTTTTTGTGCCCATTCTCCCCCCCCCTTTTTTATGTTTGCACTATCTATGAGCATATATGCGGCGTATGCTACGCCGCGAGTCGAATCTAGTTATAATTTTGTTAAGAATCATTTGAAAGCTATTTTTTTTAAAAATCTTGTTGGTAGCTAAAGGCTATTAGGATCTATCTATCTATCTATCTATCTACCTACCTACCTACCTACCTACCTACCTACCTACCTACCTACCTACCTACCTACCTACCTACCTACCTACCTACCTACCTACCTACCTACCTACCTACCTACCTACCTACCTACCTACCTACCTTTACCTACCTACCTACCTACCTATCTCTCTATCTGTCTATCTGTCTGTCTGTCTGTCTATCTGTCTGTCTGTCTATCGGTCTATCGGTCTATATGTCTATCTATCTATCCATGTATCTATCTATATATCTATGTATCTGTCTATCTGTCTGTCTGTCCGTCCGTCTGTCTGTCCGTCTGTCTGTCGGTCTGTCTGTCTTTTCGTCTGTCCGTCTGTCCGTCTGTCTGTCTGTCTATCTATACCTTCTATTTCTTTTTTTTTCCTTGTCTTCTCCTTCTTCTTCTAATCGATTAAAGCAAAAAATTGAAATGTATGGTCTCATAAGTAACATTTATTAAATGTACATTGTCGAAAATCGAAAAAATTCTGGAATGTCTTCTTTATAGGACATCTTTTAACCAACAACGCAAATAGGCAAGTGTATTGACATTATTTGGTTCAAGTGATGAGCGGGTCTTATTGACAATTGAACCAGCCGAGCTGAACAATAGTTCACATAGCTTTAGATTCTCTCAGCTAAAGTTTCTGATATTGTAGTGGATGTTTGGTTTGCAGGTAATATGTAAGCGAAGTGTTAGATCCATGGTAGCAATGTTCCATTTAATTAAACAGCGCAGCTGCGAAGATATTTGACCGACGCCACGAAGGAGTTTAGAATCACCGCTCAGCAAATTTTGTGAAATATTGCACAAAAATGGACGTTGTGAAACTTTGCACACGAGTTTTTTTTAAAAACTTTGCACATGGACCAGCGAGGGAACATTTCATGATAGGCAAAGGATTTCTCACAATGGACACAATAACCTTATAACATTTTGAACATTCACGTCTGTCAATAGTTAAAAACCAAATTGCTCGTGTAATCGTCCAGAAATTATTTATCGGCTAAAATATATATATTTTTTTTTACTTCCAGTACATTTATAAAGGGGGTGTCGATTAATCGTTAAAAAATTTAATCGTTAAAATGTTTTAACGATTAATCAAGAAATCAATCGTTCATTTGAGCAGCCCTAATTATTACTATTATTTTTATTTTACTTGTATTTCAGTAAAATGGCTGACTACAATTTTAATACTTCAGTTGACATCTTGCTTATGGGTCGCACTGGCAATGGAAAAAGTGCCACTGGAAATTCAATTTTAAGAAAAGAAGCGTTTGTAAGTAACCCTGACGTCGAATCGCAAACAGTTCATGCCAGCATGGACTATTCCGAACATGATGGATGTCAAATTAAAGTAGTTGACAGTCCTGGTCTCGGAGATACACGCTTGGACGTCGTTGCAGATATCAAACAGTTTATTGAAGCTGTTAAATATGCTATAGCAAGCAACCCAGATGGATACCATGCCATTCTATACATTGTCAAATTCGCAGCTCGATATTCAAAGGAAGAAGTAGAAAGTGTGAATAAATTAAAAAAGATTTTGGGGTCTGATTTTATTAAGCACTTTGGAATCTTGTTAATGACGGGTGGCGATAGTTTTGAAAGTGACCGAGAGATAAGAAAGAGAAAGATAACATTTGAGGAGTGGGTTAACTCTCAAACTGAACCAAGCTTCAAGAGTTTGGTCAAAGAAGTAGGTGGAAGAGTTATTTTATTTAATAACTCTACTGATGATGAAGAGAAACAGAGAAGTCAGGTGTCTAAATTATTGAAGATGATTAACAGTTTAAGTAAAGAAGGAAAAAGATATACAAACAATCAGTTTGAAAAAGCCGCAAGGGAAAGAGAAATACTTATAAAATCCATGACTAGGCCATTCCTCAAAGAGGAATGTGTCAAGGAACTTGGAATTATTTCTTTGAAATTCAGCCAAATGAAGTTAATGACTGATGAAATAGAGCAACTACAGGAGCTCAGCAAGCGAGCTGGGGATCTCTATGAAAAAATTAAAGAGGATGACAAGGATTCTAATCTTCTGCAAGCTTCTATGGCAACAGTTTTGAAAGCAAAGGAGGCTATTGATGAACAAATTGTTCGACTTACACCAATTCGGGCTATTGAGATGGAAAAGGCTGACAATGTTCGAAAACTACAAGAACAAATGGCAAAGGTGGAGAAAGAAAGGGCTGAGCTGGAAGCCCAGAAAAAACTTGAACAGGAACGAATGCTTAAAATGAGAGAAGAAGAGGCGTTCATTGCAAATCAAAAGCTAAAAGAAATGGAGGAAGAAAAGTTAAGGCATATCAATGAGGAACAGGAAAAAATAAAAACAATACAAGAAGAAATGAGAAGAAAAGAGGAAGAATTGAAACAAAGAGAAGACGTGATGAGAAAAGAAATAATGGAGAAGGCTAAACAGAAAGCTTTGATTATTGATCAGGAATATCAAGCTATTAGGAATGCACATAATGCAAGCAGCGTTGTTACTTCTATTATATCTTATGTTGGAAGCTTAAATCCTCTTCAAGCAGTTAAGTCATGGTGGTCCGGTCAGTCGAGATAAAATTATAGTGCTTGCAACAATACACCCTTTTTGAATTCGAATTTTAATACACTTTCAATAAAATTATCTTGAAAAAGTTATTAACTATAAAAAAACAGAAATTTTATAATGTTGCACATTGTGTCTATTTAAAAGGTATTTATGTTATAGAAAAATTAATTTGTTAATTGTATTACTAATATGTACTTTTATGCTTGATTAAGTGAATGTTATATTTGAAGTCAAATAGTGTACACTTACAGACTGATAAAAATAGTATAAGGATAAACATCATAATATATTTGAATTGTTCTTTTGATATTAATCGTCCAATATAAACTATACTAATGTATTTACTTCTTTATCCCTTATTAATCTTTTAAAATTTAAAAGTCGTCAGTAACATGTGACAGCTTAGTAATATACTTTGCATTAAGATATGTTAATTTTTTAAGCTTTTAAAATTATATAGCATATTAACTACTTCTTAAACTGTTTTCCTCCATCCACCCTGAAAACTCTCAGTTTAAGGGATAGGTATTCACCACTTTGTATTTATTATAAACATCTAAAGTAGCCTTTTTCAAGAAAAAAAATTGGCCTTTCATTTTTTGTTTTTAAGTATTATTTCAAAGCCATTATTTATAACATACCACTCATAATCTTGTAATGGAAAATTTGCTTGGCTCATTCTTAAGTCATTACATTTCAATGAAGATGTGTAACTTGTTTATATTATATGTTTTTAATAAATTTTACATTTCACTTATTGCATATTTCATTGCATTTTTGCAGAGCCTGCCCTTTGACGTAGTTCGGTTCGTTTTGTTTAATAGATATATTTATAGCAGAAGTCTTTGAAAACGAAGAAAATGTATAAAAATACAAAGTTACATTTAAGCTTAAATTTCTTTTGACCACAAATAAATGTAAAAGCAACTTTATATACAATATGTTCGCTTGTCAATGATTTAATTTAACAAAAATATTTATTCTACACGCTTTAATATTGTATTTTTTTACAAAAGTGTACAGCTAGAATTTCTTATTAAAATTATTTTTTTTTAAATTATAAATTGCTAAGGTCTAAAATTTCAAGAGTAAAAAGAAAAATTGTGATTGTTATGTATTGGAATATCGAATAACTTTCTTAAGGACGAGGCCTCCACTGTCATAAACTTGTCTGTGAAGGGGATGCTTTTGGTGAGAAAGATGTGATTTGTATGGCTTTGTGTCTAGGGGTTTTTAATTAAAAATTATCTTCACACTCACAAGGACATACTTTAGTGATCTCCACACAAATGATAAATAACAGACGAATTATGATGTAAATTAAATGAATTAAAATTGATGTACACTTTATAGAAGACCTTGAAATCTTACTATTTAATTTATTTTAAAAGTAGCCTTTATTAATGGTCCCTTTTTGCCGGCAATAGCAACATAAAGGCTTGCCTTTTTAACTTGGTGTTTATAGGTGGAATACTTAAGTGGTATATAATAGCACAGTCAACTGGTGGTGTCGTGTCTCGCTGGCAGTCTGGTACTCCAATTCATTCCAACTGCTAAAGGGGGGGGGGTAATGGCTGATGATGCAATGTTCTTTACTACTTAGGCTTGCATGTGTACTGAAATAGGCTGGTAACTATGCTTTGAAACAGTGACCAAGTTCACACAGCTTGCACTACAGGTGCGTTGAAAGCTGGAGTGGTTGCCTTAACCTTGTAGTAAGACTACGGCTAGCTGGAAGCTAAGCGAATAAATATGAAAACATTACGCCTACTGATAGGACTTCTTTGTCTTTAGAAAGACGGATGCAGCTCATACACTAGAAGTGGATTTACTGGCAAAATATAGCTGGCTGGATCTGTTGCTAGACCGATTATGCGAATATCATCCCACTCATTTCCTTTTATATCCGAAAGCAAGGAGACAGGGTACTGGATGCTTGACCAGGCCTGACACAGCCAAGGGACTTGTCGGAGTCTTGATCCTTGTGTCGACGATTCTCACTGGTGCAGGCTGGCGTCCCGAGACTACACACCGTATTTTATGCTGGAGTAACTCGGTTGACTTAGCGTGTACGCTCAGCTTTATATCATCTGGGGTGGCGCTGTCTCTAATTGGCTTCTGATGGGTTCATTAATTGAGTTTTAATTACTTTAAGTGATGGATTGCGGTCTTCTGTGTGCATCCCCGTTTTTTAATAATTAATCAGTTCCATCCAACACATGTTGTGATTTTAAGACAGTAGAATCACTCCTATTTTTGTTTAAGGTGTAACAACAAATTGAGACCATAAATTTCATTAAAATGCTAACTGGGCTCCCAGTAGCAAAGTATATATGTAAATTAATAATTAGCTTTATCGACTTTCCCAAATATTAAACGCTATCTCTAACTATATTCGTTGCTTCACATATAAATGATCAACATTATAGCTCTGTCCAAAACAGAGCACACTATTTAAATATATAATAATTAAATATTTAAAAACTCTTTTTTTTAAAAGGACACGCTTTTAACATAATCACTACTTTTAGTTATGTCTCATATATAAGGGATTTATAGTCAAAAACTTTGTTTTTACAGCTATTTTTTAAAACTTATAATAAAATCTCTTTACAATTCACGTCTGACGCCCACACATCTTTTTTTACCTCTATTTTTTTTTATATCAAACACTACATAAGCTCCCGCCCAACGTTTTATACCACGGCAATGTGTTCACGTGGTGAACTCATGGATGTCAACAAAGCACACGGGTACTGATGCTTATATAAAGATAAACTAAAAATGCAATAATTTCAATACGGTACATTCGATCGATCTGAAATTTTAATACAATACATTGTCATCCAAGATCTATCTGTGGTAAAGTTTTGAGATCTCTAGAACCATCAGAAATGGTTTAATGTTACGTTTCAAGATTTGAAGGAAGGATGGATGGATGGATGGATACAACATACAAACAGTGTGACTTAAATAAAAGCGTGTAAAATGAATTTTTTAATGTATATGTACTTAATACAAAAATAAATGAAAAAAGGTTAAAAAACTAGTTTTTAACTATACATCCTTTATATTTGAGACATAACTAAAAGAATGTTCATTATAATACGCAACGCAAGACAATCCAAAAATCGAAAATGTTAGATTTGTCTCGTAAAACATGTTTAATATAATGCGCACTGAACGGGAATATATTTTTAAAAATTATCGTCCATATAATACGCATCGAATCGCGCAACAGGAAAGTATTAAAAAGGTAGTTCAATATAATACGCACCGCGGCACTTTATCTAAAAAAATAACATGATACCTGGAGATAAGTAAAATAATCTAATAATTCAATAATTTAATTACAGTACATACGATCGATCTGAAATTTTGATACATCGTTTTTATCGTCGGTACAAAACTGCCTGCAAAATTTCAGCTTGCTAGCTTACCAGGAAGTACATTAAAAATCGATCCAAAGTTTTTTCGACAAGCAGGCAGGCAAGGGCTCAAACAGACACCAACAAGTTAATATAAAGGATTTAAATAAAAAGAACATGTAAAAAAAAACACAAGTTTTTGACTATAAATCCTTTATGTACGAGACGTAACTAAAAGAATGTTCATTATAATACGCATCGCAAGACAAACCAAAAATACAAAATTTTAGCTATGTCTCGTAAATCGTGTTTAATATATTGCGCAACGATCGGGAATATGTTTATAAAAGTATTGTCAATATAATACTTACCAAATCGTGCAACAGGAAAGTACTAATAAAAAGGTCGTTCAATATAATACGCACCGCAACTCTCTATTTCAAAAATTTGACATGATACATAGAGATAAATAAAATAAACTAAAAATTCAATAATTTAATTACAGTACAGTACATGCGATCGATCTGAAATTTCGATACATCGTTTTTATAATCTACACGAGTCTGCCTGCAAAATTTCAGCTCGCTAGCTTACGAGGAATTGGGTAAAAAAAATCGATCCAAAGTTTTGGCGATAAGCAAGCAAGCAAGCAAGGGTTCAAACAGACACCACGAGTTAATATAAAGGATTTAATAATTATGAAAAACCGTTAAAAAAACAAGTTTTTTACAATATTGCGCGACAGGAAAGGTCGTTCTATATAATACTTACCGCGACACTCTATATCTAAAAAAATAACATGATACATAGAGACAAATAAAATAATCTAAAAATTCAATAATTTAATTACAGTACATGCGATCGATCTGAAATTTTGATACTTTGTTTGTATCGTCGGTACGAAACTGCCTGTAAAATTTCAGCTCGCTAGTTTACGAGTAAGTGCATAAAAAATCGATCCAAAGTTTTTTCGACAAGCAAGCAAGCAAGGGCTCAAACAGACACCACAAGTTAATATAAAGGATTTAAATAAAAAGAACCTGTAAAAAACCAAGTTTTTTACTATAAATCCTTTATGTACGAGACGTAACTAAAAGATACGCATCGCAAAACAAACCAAAAATACAACATTTTAGTTATGTCTCGTAAAACGTGTTTAATATATTGCTAACCGATCGGGAAAATGTTTATAAAAAGTATTGTCAATATAATACGCATCAAATCGTGCAACAGGAAAGTATTAATAAAAAGGTCGTTCAATATAATACGCACCGCGACTCTCTATTTCAAAAATTTAACATGATACATAGAGATACATAAAATAAAATAAAAATTCAATAATTTAATTACAGTACAGTACATACGATCGATCTGAAATTTTGATACATCGTTTTTATCATCTACACGAGTCTGCCTGCAAAATTTCAGCTCGCTAGCTTACGAGGAATTGGGTAAAAAATCGATCCAAAGTTTTGGCGACAAGCAAGCAAGCAAGGGTTCAAACAGACACCGCGAGTTTATATAAAGGATTTAATAATTTAAAACAAAACGTATAAAACAAGTTTTTTACTATAAATCCTTTATGTACGAGACGTAACTAAAAGAATGTTCATTATAATACGCAGCGCTAGACCATCCAAAAATACAAAATTGTAGTTATGTCTCGTAAAACGTGTTTAATATAATGCGCACCGATCAGGAATATGTTTATAAAAAGTGTTGTCAATAAAATACGCACCTTATTGCGCGACAGGGAAGGTCGTTCAATATAATACGCAACGCGATACTCTATCTCAAAAATTTAACATGATACATAGAGATAAACAAAATAATCTAAAAATTCAATAATTTAATTACTGTACATGCGATCGATCTGAAATTTTGAAACATCGTTTTTATCATCAACACGAGTCTGCCTGCAAAATATTTCAGATAGCAAGCTTACGAGGACGTGGGTTAAAAATCAATCCAAAATGTTGGTGACAACCAATCAAGGGTTAAAATTAACACCGCGAGTTAATAGGCTATAAAGGATTTAAAAAATAGCTCTTAATAAAAATAGAACCTTTGATGTATTTTCAACGAACAGATCGGGACAAGTAATAGTTTATGATATAATCCCTGGTCTGTCTGACCATGATTTAGTTTGGGTTTCGGGGTTTAGGGCAGCTCAGATAATGCTGTAAGGCAGGGGTTCCAGCCTTTTTGTACTCTAGAGCACATTCTAAAATATCGTTAGGTTTGCGGGTACCACCTATTTTTAATCGACAAATTCCTTCCATAACTTCTCATTTTCCCATAATTTATTTTCATATATTCATAATTTATTAATGAATTAATTAAATAATAAACAAACATGTTTCAAAATAATTAAATTATTATTTAATTGCATCCACACAGAGAAAACGTAAACAAAGTAAACAAAAAACACAAATGCAAAGAAAACATTTTATTAAAAAAAATAATATTAATATGTCAATGTAATCTTTGGCATTGCATATCATTGGCCAGTGCCTCATAATTAGGAGAGTAGGACGATAATCCTGTTAGCTAACCATCATAAAGATGATAATCGGTGAGTCGAGATCTGTATCTTGATTTTATTAAGTTCATATTTGAAAACAATGATTCGCATACATATGTCCAACCGAAAAATGGTTCAGTTTTATATGCCATTTTTTTTAAAAATGGAAACTTTTCTCTCTCAACTGTATTCCAAAAGTCACCTGATATTAAGGATTTTAGCAAAATATCATTCTTAAGGTCCAAAATTTCTACCTCTTCTTCGGTTTTACCTTGAACAAAATCTGCAATACATGCGGCCATTTCCATTACATTTATTTGGCAAGTAAAAGGATTGATACAGAAGGAAACAATTGGCTCGATATGTGTAAACTGCAAAAATCTCTCAACAAACTGTTTTTTTTAACACTTGAAGATGCTTAATAAATAATGACACGTTTCACTGTTACCTAGCATTTTCTTCATATGTGAGAAATACACGAGAGAATCGATCTGCAGATGTGATATCAACAAATCCAATTTAGCTTTAAATGACTTTACAGAGCTTATCATTTCAGCTATGTTTTTGTCTTTCCCCTGCAACTCCAAATTTAAAGAATTCAATTTTTCCATGTTGTCTGTGAAAAATCACAAATCAATCAGCCAGCGAGACTCAGCTAGTTAATCATAATTTTCCTTTTTATCGTTTATAAATGTTATTATTTCTTCAATTAAACTCAAAAATCTTGTAAGAACTTTTCCTTTACTTAGCCAACGTACTTCAGTATGCAGAATAAGATCATGTTATTTATCTTCAGTATATTCTAACAGGGCCTTGAAAAGTCGATGTTGCAAAGGAGCTGCGCGAATAGAATTGATTATTTTTGTAACTATTTTCATAACGTGTTCAAATGGCTATATTTTACAACACAGAGCTTCCTGGTGGATAATACAGTGTTAGGACATAAAGTTTGACAATCATTCATCCTTCTTGCAGAAGGCAATAAATTATTTGTTTTTACCTACCATTGCTGGTGCCCCATCGGTGGTTATCGCAGACAGCTTGTGCAAATGCATATTTATTGACTTGGCGTATATTCTGAATGCATTATAAATATCCTCATCCCTTGTCTGTCCTTTCATAGGTACTATTTGTAACATATCCTCTTTTACTGTGAAGTTACTAAATACCATTCTCGCCATAACTGCTAACTGTGCGGTGTCTGATATATCTGTTGACTCGTCAAATTGTAGCGAGAACCAGTTACATGCTTCCAAGTCAGTCTTTAACTGAGTTTGTATTCTGTTGAAATTGCATGTATTCTTCTTGTGACGGTGTTATTTGACAACTGTAAGTTTTGTATTGCTGAGACAATCTCACATTTGTTAGAAAATCCATTAAACAAACAATCGGCACCAGTCAAAAATAGTTCCTAAAACAACTCACAATCAAAAAAATTCTTTTGTGCGAGCATGTGCGAAATTTTGAAAGAAGCAATGGTGGCCTTTTTAGAATTTTCACATGCCTAGTGAAAACAGTCTGTTGTGCAGTAAGACTTGATTTTAGTTGACATATTTTTTTCTTTATTACTTCAGATTTAAGTGGATAATTCACATCAAAAGTGGCATGAAAGTGTCTTCAACAATATGTTTTTTCGGCGCTGCAATGCTACTACCACACAACAAACAAACGCTTTTATTTTTCAAATTAACGAAACAACATGATTTATCCCTATCAGTGTTAAAATTATAGGTTTTCTTGTCTTTTCTTCAGTCCACTCATTTTAGGGCTAAAAAATAAATAATAAATATAATATCAATGATATAGCAAAAGTCTGTGTCACAAGCGTCTTAATAATTTATATCTAGACCGCTTGCTCCCAGATTCATAAACTCCCTTACACAAGAAAATGAACGCCGCTAACGGAAACAAACTTTAATGGCCGAGCCCCTTTTCAACAACACACTATATACTACTCAACACTTTCTCTCTTTCTACACACATTTTCATGACGTCAACAAAACAATTCCTTTTCGCACGCTTTAGCACCGACTAAATAATAACACTAACACGTAACACAACCACCAAACACCACCGTGCGCAGCTCACAAGTTATAGTTATAGGTGGAGATTGGTCATTCGTGACAGTCTGTTCTACATTAAATGCATAAATGTATTATAAAAATGACTAACTATCCCCACAATCATAATAGAATATCAATATTAATATAATAGATTACGCACCTCGCTTTTACCTTGTTATAAATTTACAGAAGGAATATCAAAACTCCTAATTCGTGTTTCATGAGACGAAGATGTCTCTTAGCTAACTGTCGCAACTCGCAATCACAATGACAACAACGTGGTTCCAGGCGAGGAATGCTATTTGCACATCACACCTTGCAGGGCCGTCTTAACGCATAGGCCCATTGGGCATTTGCCAGGGGGCCCACGAGCATATGGGCCCCATGGGAATATGTTTATTTATATATATTATTTATAATTATTTTTTATTCCTGCGGGGGAGGGGCCCAACACTATTTCTTTGCCCGGGGGCCCAAACTGGTGTAAAGACGGCTCTGACTCCTTGTTCCAGGAGTGTTCCAGGCTAGCGTGAAGAGTGCAGTCTGGCTCGCCGCTAGACAAGTTGCAACAAGTTCTGTCAGCAAAGGAACCACTCATACATACAATATCGCAAACATACGAACGTATTTTCTAAACCTAGGAACTCAAAAAAAAAGAAATTCTAACAAATAAATAAATATAATTCACATTTTTAATTATTGTTTATGAAACAATTCTGTCTCTGTGGCGGGCACGGGGTTGGGAACCTCTGCTGTAAGGTTTTCTTTGCACATGAATAAGGTTGCACAATTTTGGATTATTTTTTGTTTAGTGAAAATTTAATGAAAACATAAATTCATATTTAATGTTAATTCAATGAGGAAATAATGTTAAAATTGAAACTAGTAGCTTAAAACAATCACTGGGCTTTTTTGCATGTGTTTCTTTTACTTAAGTAGTATTGAAATTTAAGCCCACGTTTTTTTACATTTCATGGAAAATTACAGCTGATTTACTAATGCCCAAGAACTTAAAAAATATATAAATTAAATTTTGAAACTCTATTAAACAGATTAGAAAAACGTTTGTTTCTTCATTTTTACCAAGTCGTCTAAGGATCAATTTTATTGATCATGTGTTAGGTGGAGAACATAAACACAGTATTCCCCACACACACTTGACCCTTTTAAAGGCTAGCCTCCTTGAAGCTTGAAGCTTACCTTCTGAATTCAGTCACGCATTCAGACGTTAAACCCACAAATAAGTTTGGTGTTCTTATTTATAAAATCACACAGTTTAGAATATCATTTTAGACGTTCGTTGATAAACAAACCATGTAGGAAATGCTTATACTGAAAGAAAAAAAATAAAAAAATTTTAGTTGTTTTATTTAAAAAGCTTTGTAAATCGAAACCAAAATAGTGTTAAGAGGGGGAAGGGTATTTATAAAGGAAACTGTAAGGTAACATTTGGATTCTTTTCAAAGTATTGAAATAAATCTCTCTTACTTTGCTATGGGCGTAGGCCTATAAATGAAGGTGGTTATTTTTTATTATTTTGTTTTACTAGTTTAAAATAAGATAATTAAATGATCCCTGTTTATTTGATACAGTAAATAGTTTTTATTTAGGTTAATTAAAAATAAGTTCCTCTTTTTAACTAAATTTAGCAATGGTTAAGCTTATGTTAGATAACTTACAGTGTAGAAACATTTTTTTAGGAATTTTAACAATTCAAATTTAGATTTTGTTCAATTACTTTTTATTTTTAGGGCTCTTTTATAGAAAGTAGTGAAAATTAGAATTTATCTTAAAAGAGTCTTTATTTGTTTCATAAAGTAAATTTTTAATTAAAGAATTATTTGTGATATTTTTTGCAATAAATTTTAATATGCTACTTATATTTTAATCAATAAATTTAACAATTTTTCAGATATTTATGAATATATTTTATAAAATTAAGAGTATTTTATCTATTAGAGACGCCTTTTCGTTACAGAAGATTATTTCGTTCTAGGCTAATCCATATTACTCAAAAGCCCCCACATTATCCATAGATACATAGGTTTCTAACTCTTCTTTTCTAAAAATTCATTTATTGATTTAATGTTCTCAAATAATAGAAATGTTTTCCCTTCAATTGCTTATGGCTTAAAAAAAACACTTCAACTAAAATTCGCAATAAATCATTTGAACGAGGGGGGTTCTTGTCTTAAATAGCAAATTTTAATTTTTTTTAAAAATCTTGTCACTATTATATTTTGGCAATGGTGTATTTATAGCTTTTAAGCAGTGCCTTTATGCTTTTTTTTATACTTTGTCAACTTTCTCAATAGCTGATAGTGATGGCGTAGGTACATCTGTTTGTAACAACCATAACAATTAAATGCAAAATAGAAGTGCTTTGTATGATATAATCATATTATGGTTTATGATTCGACTGAAAGATCAGTATAATATTTAAGTTAAGATGAATCAACTGTCTTGTGTTTTTATGTTATGGACTCCCATGAGTCTTGGTAATCGCAAGTGCTTATGTAAAGAACAATATGTAATATCTGGCAGTTGCATTCTGCAAAAATAGAAAACAAAATAGTCTAAATTTTTCAAAAGTTTTGATGTAAAAGTTGTAAAAATTATCTTGCCTTCCAAAAAAAGTTTTTAAAAAATATATATATTAAAACCAGAAATTATTTGGTGTTATTCTCAGAATTGTTTTATAAAGAGGTTTTAACATTTGCATCTACCAGCTTTCTTGTCTTTAAAAAAGTTCTTAAAGACTTCAAAATAAATTTTTCATCGGAAGTTTAACATCGCATGATAAATGTCCCTGAAGTTAAACTTGAGAAGACATTGCTAAAATAAGAATCTTTTGGAATCGCCGACTATAAAATTAACAAAAACAAAATCTTGAACATACCGACGCCACAATTTATGTTGTCACTATCCGTTGGTTGGTGCATGGAATTATGTTTAAATCAATTTGGTATATTCATGACCAATGTTCCATTTAAGCTGCGCGGAGCGCAGTGATCTGACCGGCGTCGCGCAGCAGTTTAAAATTACCGCATTTTTGCACATAAGTGTTGCTGTTTTTTTTACTTTGCCAAAAAACCTCAGAGGGAACATTGGCCGTGACATTTAGCAATTTTCATTACATTTTTAATATCTACATTTGTTTCCATTTTTATTATTGTTGTAGTATAATTTTTGGTGAAGTTTCAAATAATATTTAATTAGCATTTTTCTAAAATTGAGAGGTTTGTAAAATTAACTTTTTTTTAAATTTAGGGATAGTGCGGAGCATCGAAGAAAATAGTTCAGTTCTCTATAATTTTGAAAGAAAAATTTGAGAGAATAATACTTTTTACTCCCTTATTCCATAATTGTAGCTTTCATCTAAAAAATAGATTAAAATGAATCATCTTTCAAAAGTCATCACTTTGATGTATCGTGTAGCGTTAACTATATGCCAATATTACTTAATATAATATGGTTACAAGTTAAGAACTTATTTTTAAAAAATTAATTGAATCAGTTGTTGCTATTTATGAGGAGATCAATGTTTAAAAGAAAATCATTCATTACTTGAAACAAGACACAGTTTCATTCCAGATTAATTTTCTTAGCATTATATTACGTTTATAATAGATATAAAATATTTTAGAAATGAATTAAATGTTTCAAATACACCTAGATCTTAACTTTATAATTTCGCTATGAAAATCTATGTTATCAATTACAAAAAACAATAGAAAACAATTCATAAAGACTTTAATGTATACATAGGCTATGAATTCATTTTTTCCCTTTATAAATCAATTTCTATAATGAAAGTTTATTACATTTTTCACTGTAACATTATATACTTTTTCAATTTATAGACCCAAAATATTTAAATAGTATTTTAGCAAAGAATCAATGGTAATTTAATTCACATATATTTAGAATACTTTAGAAAAAATAGTTTTAACATTGTTCATAAATAACCATAAATGACATATTAATAGCACTGCTAAAAGACAATTACTTTAGTCGAAAATATTGTTTATAAATGAAAATATTTTTTTTAAAAAATTATTCCAAAACATTAAAAGAGGATTAAAATGTGGACATAATAATCAATAAAGAAGCGTATACCCAGAGAGTACACGGGTGTCATTTGAAAAAAAAATTAACCGTTTAAGGGTTCGGCAAATTTTGAAATAAATCAACAAACTGAAATTCAATACTTTTACAGGAAGGTTTAAATTATTAGGGAAAACATTTTTTTCAGCGATATAAATCTTGGATTCAATTTTTCGTTGAATCGCTTTAAACTATATGTTACAGTTTGCGCGCAGAATCTAGTTCCCTGTTGGGGTACCATTCCCTGCAGCAATTGTTTTAAAAAGATCCACTTCTAAATGGGGCCTGGTGCATTGTGAGATCCCGTTTTCTCTTCTATAATATCTGTTATATCCCGATCTAGGAAGGATCATTAATTTGTTTAATTAATTAAACATAAACATATATATACGTTTTATAAACTTTTTCCCCCCATTATGGAAATGACTATGTTTTGTCACTCACTTCTGTTATGAAAAATCAATAAAAGTTGACTCGTTAACTATAGAGATAATGTTTTGTGTTGTGTTTTTTTTTGAAAAAGAAGAATTTCCAGGAAATTAATCTTTTGAAGGAAATCCCGGTCTGTATATTATATGGCTATTTTTAAAGTTTCGAATTGAAAGAGGTGATAGACTGTAACATTGAGAACTAAGCGTATAGAAGGTTATATTGCATAGTTTCTCAAGAAATAAAACGACACTGCAACGTTCTCAGAAGAAATGTGTTATTAACGAGATATATTGAAAAAATAATTTTAAATATAATAAATTCTTTCCAAAGCAAGTATTATAAAATGAATTTTCTAGTATAAAATATTGGTTACCTTAACAAAGTGGAAAACTATAGCATTATTAACATTTAAAAAATTAATAAACATTAATACACTTTTTATTTGTGGGTTGCACTACTTTTAGTATGTTTATTCTATCTAATTAAATTGTGATAAAATGAACTGATAATTCTAATCAATGGCACATTTGCAATTTTATAGTTTCTAGGACAGCAACACAGGTGTTTTAAATATTGAAATAGTTCGGACTACACGATCGAATATTGATTTTCTCTAAAAACAATACATGATTAAACAATGCAACTATGCGGTGTAGCTAACAACAGAAGAGACGTTTCAAGAAAAATCGATATGAAACTAAAGAACTCAATGCAGCTTAAGATCGAGCTGAAATCTGTTGTAGATGCAGTACGGTATTCAAATGGGGAATAAACTTCTTTTTTTTTAGAAAGAGATGTTTAAAATAGTTTTTATAGGTGTTTTTAGTTTTTATACACATTTTTAACATAAAGAGTATGAGGCTTTTGAACAATATTTTAACCTAAGTAGTTTCGTAAAAAAAGTGCACATTAAAAAGAAATGGAAAAGTGTGCCCCTCTTCTTTACCACCATCACCTTCCCCCTACTACCTATATTCCTTGTTAAACTGTTGTCTGCCTTTATTGTAAGTTACTGTATCGTTTGAATAAGATTTCCAGCTAAAAAATCTATCTTTAGAAGGACACCCAAGGTTGGGCAGGAATAAATCAGCCGGTGTCACGAAATTAAGTCTTCCCCGAAGCGATTTTATTAAAAAAATGGAAGCATGATATGTTTTGAAATCAAACCTAAGCGTTTAAATATGATTTTCTCTTATTTATACTAAACTAGCAATTAGGGTTTGATTAATTTTTATGTCTTACATCGTAAATAGTATTTGCTAAGCACACATTTGCGTACGATTATTTTTATTTTAACTACAATATTACTTTATTTAAATAAAATAATCCTGTATTATACTCTTCTTATTAGCTGACGTAAATCTCAATTAGGTTATTCATTTTAACTTGATCACTACGCTCAATGGCGTTCCATTTCTTAATTTCATATCAAAACTGAAATTGAACAGGCTTATGAAGTGATATAGTCTATAGATCTGATGAGCAACTTCTTACAACATGAGTTTGCATGGCTTTACCATATGGTAAGAGCACTATTCAGGCTTACACAACCACAAGTCCCGCCTATATACACCAATCATACCATTATATACCATGAAGGGTGTCAAAAACATCGAGGCACGCTTTACAATTTAAGAACACTTTAACCAATGTAAGAGGAATATTTTCTAACACTCCAGGTGCTACTTTTATAAATAAGTTCCTTACGTCCTACGTTCTTTTTAGAAAGTACAGACAATGCTGGCCTATAGGGAAAGTGAAAAGTCGTTCAAAGTCAATGACTATGAGGGAATTGTTTGGCACGATGCCAAGCCCCTTTATGTCAGCTACCCTTTAGAGATGGGTGGACAACCTTCAGCCACGGGAACATATCCATGCTGTCAAACAGGCTTGCACCCTTGACTCTCGATACACCTAAGTCTTGCATCTATACAGTGGGGGGGGAGGGCAGGGGGCAAATTCCCCGGGTGGCACTTGGCTAGGGGCGGAAAATTCCTAGTCGTTAATGAGTTTTTAAGAAGGCAAATTTTACAAGAAAGTTGAGCATTTTATCGAAATAAACGAAGAGCAAAATATAAAATTATTTGAAAGAAATAACTGAACTTTCTTAAAGTATGTTAATATTTCATTAAACACCTTATTGGATATACATTCTTCTGATACCAATGCTAATATAATGAAAAACCAGAGGGTTAAGAAATATGAGAACGTGACATTGATATGGTGGTGACTTATTTTATTCTTCAAATTTGTTAGCCGCTACTGTTGTAAAAGATTTAATTACTGTACCCTATCAGTTTGAAACGTGAGCCAATCGAATGTTCTGAGGGGCAAATTGTTGGGGGGGGGGCGGCAAAGTCCTCCTTGCTAATTAGCTTCTAAAAATTGAAAATCTTAATTTAAGTTTAATCAACTAAAATAAAAGCTCAGATAAAAAAAGAAATGAAGACCTCAAGGGAAAAAACGGCTATGTGACATTTTTAAATTTTTTTAGTTATTCCTTGTATCTGATAGAAGATCAAAAATAGAATGTTCTGAATGAGGTTTTATGAAAAAATTAAGTATCTGACCCTTTTAAAAATTCAAATCTATTAAGTTAATTTCTAAGAAATCTGTATGATTTTGAACTTTAAAACTTGAATATCTCAAAACTACAAAAAGGTGACATAGCCGTTTCTTCCCTTGAGCTCTTCAAATGTTGAAGCAATACTCAGTTATGTGAAAATCTCTAATGTCGAAACTTCAAAGTCCATATTGAATCTAAAATCTTCTGATACTAATGCTACTGAGCTGAAAAACATAGGGACTGAAATGGTGTTCGAAAATGACACTAATGTGCAGGTACATATAATTGATAAGTTTCATTTTAATGTACGTAAGCTACTGGAAAAAAATTAATGGTGTACTTAAACGGTTCATTCTTCAAGGAATCATTATCTTAATTTTAATGGGTATTTTGTTCTGTGGCATAAACAAAAAATAATGAAAATAAATTGCTTATCTAATGGAATTAAAACTTGGCACACATCAATCCAAAATTAGCCACTCATACACAAGTGCTAAAAATAATCAACATTTTTTTTGCAATAGGAAGGAATCAGAAGTCAGATTTAAAAAAAAACACAAAAACAACTATTAATAAAGAACAATACGCTGTACTAAGTGGCAAGAAAATCTTGTTAGAATGTTTGATATTCTTCAGTCTTGGCAAAATTGAATGTGGCTTTTTGAGGGCAAAAGGTGAACAATACTGATAATAATAAATGCAATATTCTTGAACCGATACATTTGCTTGAAAAGTACGATCGCGCGCTCCTAGAACATCGTGTGAAAAGGGTACACCAAACTTGTCATCTCAAATTCAAACTGAGCAATTTTTGGAGATACAGTTCGAAAAAAATAATCTTTCATTAACAAAATACCAAATGTAGTTCCATTGTATTCTACAGCTCTTGATATATTTCCCATAAGGATCTAAAAAATTCATTTGTGTGATATAGTAAAGTTTGAACATCAAAAAGTAGATATCGATGTTATAGAATATTTCAAAAATTTCATACGACATATATGAAATGATTTTCAATAAATGATGTTAAAATAATGGAAAGCTGAGGCCCATGTTGTGTTATAACTTTTTCATGGCTGGTTAATATACACGAGTAAAAGAAAAACGCAAGGACATAAAATCTCAATTTCAAATCTCGCTAAAATAGTTCATTAAACCTTTTTTTTACATAGTATTCTAATTAAAATGAAATCTACCCTCGAATGTGGTTACGCATTCCTGTCCATGTCTATAAACCGTTGGGAATAGCTTCTGCAAGCAAGGCATAAACAGAATTCAGAATACAAAATAGTGAATATACCAAAGAGCCATTTTGAGGTTAATTTGAAATCCATAGAAAAAAATTGACAAAGGCAGACGAAAAGCTCAACACTTGAACAGATGCATGAACTTTGTTAGTCGCATTTAAATCTGTTTATTTTCTTTTTTATGTTTGACATTTGGAAATATGTACTTTGGGCCGTCCATAAATGACGTCAGGCGATTTTGGCCGATTTTTGACCCTCCCTCCTCCCCTCGTCACACTTTGTCACGAAACCTTAGACCCCCCCCCTCCAAATTTTCGTCACAAAGCTTTGACCCCCCCCCCTTAAAATCCGTATTTTAAAAGTTTCTAATTGAAAACAAGCATGTTTCAAATATCTTTTTGACATTTAAATATGTATTTAGTGTAAGTCTGCAATCTATTTAATATCGTAACTAGGGGTGTACCAGATTCAAATTTTTAAAAACCGGCCGGAGCTGGATTCGGACAGATTTATGATTTGAAATCCGATCAGATTTGTAAAAATGGCTGGATTCCGGATTTCCCGGAGCCATTAAATATATATATATATTATGGCTCTATGGCCAGCCCGATTTAGCCAGATTTATGAATTGAAATTCTGCCAGGATCGAAATCCGGTACATCCCTAATCATAACTATATATGTGACATTCTTATTGGAAGGCTGAGTCACTTAGACTCTTATAGCCCGGCCTACAATATCAACGGCGAGCCTCTACATAAGGGCATCGCCATGGAGATATTCTTCCACAGTGTGTGGGCTGTCTGACTCTCCGCGTCCCCAATCGCCACAGAGCATTCGGTCAGCAGATGTGCCACTGTCTCCTCGGCCATACCACATAAACGGCAGACGGGTTCTCTGTTTTTGCCTAGCCTGTGCAAGTAGCTGTTTGTTGAGCAGTGTCCATTTCGCATTTGCGTAATGAGGGACTGGAAGCTACGAGGCAGCTCCAACCTGGGATCTCGCTTGTGCGGTCGCGGCATTTTGTCGTAAAGCACCCTTGCCGTGTTACCATTTTCCCACACTGCAAGCCATCTTTCCATAAAGCAGGCTTTTAGCTACAGTTTGACTCCAAATTGGGTCATTGGACGATCGATTTGGGGCTGGGCAGTGCCCTGCTGCGCCAGCAGGTTTGCCCTTTCCTGCTGTGGTACTTTTTCGTATCTGTAATGTACTGTAGGACGAGAATTCCCCCGTGAGATATAATGTTGTTCACAATCTCCAGTACAGCATTGACAGTTTTCGACTCTATTGAGCTCCGACCTATAGAGTCCAAGGAGGATCTTGAGTCGGTAAAGACTATGACTGTTGAAAAACGCATCCTTCTACATGGGTGTAGGCGCACCTCTTTCACACCCCTGTGAATATCTTCTAGCGCGGCATCCCCACTCGAGGCTAGTTTTCCACATGGGCCAGACAGTTCAACTACTGCTGTTCCCCCCGTGGGGTATTCAATAAGTGAACCGTACCCACTTCATCCATCTGTGAAGCATGAGCCGTTTGCGTATACTCTCACTACGCCGGTTCCATAGGCATCGATGGTTCTCAGCGCTTCTTCGTGCTGAAGTTCTTTTGGACTATTATTCCCACAGCGGCATTTGCCAGTGTTAAACGTAGATCGGGCTTTTGGGTAAATTGACTGAAACCTCAAGCTCGTTGAACGCATCCATGAAAGAGGGTCGTTTCATTTGCCAACGTTTTACCCACCTGCCTTGCATCTGAAAATAGGGTTCGTTACGATCCATTCTACTGCATCTTTCCACCGTAGTTAGTATTGCCTTCTCTCGCAGTATTTGAGCGGTTCCACGCTTGACAAGATTTCTACCGCGGCGTTGAGTGTGGTAAGTAGCGCCCCACAAACCAGTCTTAGAGCTTGGTTTTGGACTCTGTCCAGGGCCTCGAGCGCCGTACTGCTCGCAAAGGCCTGGATAAGAGGCTGTAATCAATTGCGCCTCTCACCTTGCTGAGGTAAAGAGCTCTCAGCGTTCTTGCGTCAGCGCCCCAAGTAGTGCAAGCCAGTTCTATCTCAGGAACAATTGAGCGGTGGTTTTCACTCGCAATTAACGTATAAGGTTGTGCAGCTGGAGTTTTTGGTCCAGTCGCACGCCCAATTCCATTAGCTCCTTGTCCGAATACAACATTTTCCCGCAGATGTTAAGCACAACATCATAACTAGGGCTGTGGATATTTTTGAAAAAAGCTCCGTGGGTACTCGTCCAAAATGCCACATAATTTTCGTGGACACGATGGCTATAGAATGCAACCTAGCCACCATCCATGCACCTCATTTCACACAGTAGCTAACAGCATACTTCCAAAAACATACTATTGTGCTCTACAAACTTTTATTCCTGCTGTAAATGCATTCGCCATATACTTATAAACGAAAACTACGGTAAACTTAACATTCAAACAAAATGTCAACAACACTGACGTAAGGTTCAGTCAGGTCCTAGGGCCCAGCAGCTTGAATTTTAATGTCCGCTAGGCGGCGGTCAATGTTCCCTCTAAGGTTCGTAGGTTCGTGTGCAAATTCAAAATAAAAAAAATCGTGAGCAAATTTGCACAGGATCCATTTTTGTGTTCAATACTACACAATATGCTGTGCGGTTATTCTAAAACTCTGCACGGCGTCGGTCTGAGAACTGCGCGGCTGCGCAACCAAGCAGATTAAAAGGAACATTGGCGGCAGTAGTAACTTTTTATTTGATAAACTTTACCTACTGACAAATTTGTACGTCTTATTAGAATCTGTTTTTCAGCTAGGCTTACACAGAAACACAAGGGAATTGGCGGGAGTTTGTTTAATTTTTAAGCAAAGTGCGTCAACACCTGTGGGTGGATGGTAACAGTTATTACATCACCATTTACAAACCAAACCTGTAACTTAAAAATGTAAACCAAGCCCAAATTATTTTTTAAAAAAAACTTCACATATGTTTTCTAATTTCAGTAGCCCTAATAATAATATATGCGTATTGAAATTTGATGTCAAAAAAATGTGTCACAGACGTGTTACATTAAAAATATCTCGAGTAAATTAAATTATTTTAAGGTGTAAGTGCTGGTATAGTTTTATCAGAAGGCACTTAACTTTGTCTTAATCACTAGTCATCAGGTTCAGTCTTGAAAAGTAAAAATTTGAAAGGCCTGAATAAAAATCATCCCTATCATTGTGGGATTGTTCTCTTATTTTTCGTCTTTTTGTCTTTATATTCTTAACACCAATAATTTTTAAAAAATAAATAATTATATTTATATTCGTGTATGTAAATATAGACACGTGTTACAGCTTCTCATTTGCAAAAGTGTTATATCAATAACTATTTTTTAACATAACAAAGGGGAGGAAGTAATTCAGATTAAGATGTCATGCGATGGAAAAAAATATTTTTTTTTATTTTTAGAAAATAAATATTCAGTTTTTGAAAATTTCAGGAAAACAACAACAAAAAAAAACAACAACAAAAACAAACAAACATTTGCACCGAAGAAAGATACACAAATGATAACATGTTTAATTCCACTGTTAAATTATAAGGAGATGGGTCTTTGAATGTTACAGTAATATTATTAATCTGCATCCTTCCGTCTCGCGAGACGATGGTGCATCACTGTTGAGTTGGGGTGCATTTCCTCGAGTGGCTGTGCAGTCCTATCCTTGAGTGACAGTCTTTACCACAGATTTTACACACGACTTCTGTGCTTCCAAATGGTTTGGCCTTTCTCCTAGCTCTTCTTTATGTAGCCTCCTCCATCCTTCGTTCCTCGGCAACTATGACGTCCTCTTTGACAACTGTGCGCCACATAGATCGGTCTTCTGCCTTACAATCCCAGTCACTTGTGCGTATTCTGGCTGCTTTCATGTCCCTTTGGCAGACATCTTTAAATCGCAGACGTGGACGACCAGTCTTCCTCTTTTCAAATGCCAGTTTTCCATATAGGAGGTCCTTGTGGATGCACCATTGCTCATTCTTTTAACATGTCTTAGCCATCTCAGGCATCTTTTACTAAGGATTGAGAACATGCTTTGGGTATTGGCACGTATTAGGACCTCTGTATTAGGCACCTTGTCTTGTCATTTAATGCCTAGGATGCGTCGCAGGCATCTCAAGTGGAAGCTATTAAGCTTGCGCTCTTGGGATGTATAAGTGGTCCATGTCTCGCTGCCGTATAGCAGTGTACTAATGAAGCAGGCTCTATAGACACACAGTTTGGTTTTCTCTGTTAACTTGGTTTTTTGCCAGACACGTTTGCTTAATTTAGCCATTGTGGCAGCTGCCTTGCCAATTCTACAGTTCATTTCCTCTTCAATGGACAATGTATTGGAAACCTTGGAACCCAAGTAGGTGAAGCTGTCCACAACCTCCAAGTTTTCATTGTTGATATTTATGGTAGGAGGAGGTTGTGTGTCTTGGGCCATGATGTTTGTCTTGTTAAAGTAATACAAAGAAGAAAAATAGTTCTTTTTTTAAAACAAAGCTGGCATCATGTCATTAAAAGAATATCACACACGAAGGATAACCCTTAAACATCCTCTGGAACACAGACATAATACTTAGCTTAATTTTCTAAAGATTCTATATTGGTTATAAAATGTAGCGCAGTATCTGAAAAATAAAACTTTCTTTTTTAAGTTTTAAACTCAAACACGTTAATAAAGAATCCAGTGTAATAACTGCTTTAAAAAAATTAAAAAGCTTAACACATTTTACCAGACATATTACAAAGAACGCAGCAATGTAATTTTTTTTTAAAACATGCCTTAATGAATAATGTATTATTTGTGTAGATTGCGGATAATAAAATAATTACACATAATCTAACTGCTTTTATATTATAGTCTTCAGTCAAACGTCATTATTTGAGAGTCATAATTATTATTCAAATCATGGTTTTCACACTTTCTTTTCTCTTATTTAGTGTTAATGTTAAATTTAGATAATTGCTTTTTTATTTTTATTTTACACACATTTTTACATTTGACATTTCAGGCTAATGAACTTTAACTTGAACTTGAACTATCCCTTAACCCGTTGTTGGGTCGTTGAAGCACCATCGTGAACTGCTCACTAACACACGCCATTTGTCACGGTCCTGTGCTGCCCTTTGAGAGTCGCTGAATGACAGGCCGGTCCACTCTTTGATATCGTCCTCCCATCTCTTCTTTTGTCTGCCTCTTTTCCTGCCTCCCTGGACTGTGCCTTGTAATATGGTTTTTGCGAGGCCTCCAGTTCTTGTCACGTGTCCGTACCATCGTCATTTCCTCTTCTTAAGTGATGTGAGTAGGTCCTCGTAGGGGCCAATGACAGTACTTATTGTGTTGCGGACCGCTTCGTTTGTGATGTGCGCTGTGTAGGAGATGTTCAATATCTTTCTAAAACATGTCATCTCTAGTGCATTGATTCTTCTTTGGAGGTCTGCAGTGAGCGTCCAAGCCTCGCAACCATACAAAATGACCGACATCGCTAGAGAGCGCATTAGCCGGATCTTTGATCTCAGGGAGAGCTTTTTACTTTTTACTTTTTACTCAGGCTAATGTTATTTTAACAAATTAAAATGGAATATTTTAAATATTGTAGAGAACCTGATGCTACCAGTTGTGGTGGACTTTGGTACTCGTTGGTCTGTAATCTAATTTGAATCTTATCTTCTTATCTGTTACAGACGCTTCTTCTATACAGATCTTGATAGATCACTTAGTACAATTATGACTCTTCTTCTCTCTCATATGTAAACCTCGAACACAAAAACTTCTGGTACAACTCCTGGACTTTAATTTTGAACTTAAATGAAACGGCGTGGTTATCCCCAGAATTCTGCGAATAATTTTCAACGTTATACCCAGAATTCTGCGAATAACGTTGAACGTTATCCCCTGAATTCTGTGGCTATTCGGACCCAGGGTGTCTACAGTTTAGAACAGTGGTTCCCAAAGTGGTACCTACGGACCCCCAGGGGTCTGCGGAACCATTCAGGGGGTCCGTGGAAAATTTAAATTGATTGGGGGTCCCTGAACAACGTCAGGGGGTCCGTGCAAGGTTTAGAATAAAAATAATAAAAGTATGTTCTTTTTATTATTACGGAAATAAAAAAAAATGAATACTATAGTAGCGATTTTTATGTCCTGAGTAAAATAAATTGGTTTGACCTAGAAACAAAAGTATAAATACAATATTTCCACAGCTGTAACCAATCAAAATGCTTGGTTTATTGAGTGTTTGATGCGTCAGAAAGGCGGAGACCCTATATGTAGGTCATAAAAATATAATCTTTTAATTGAAATAACGATGCTTGCAGGGTTGGTAAAATTTTGATGTGTTGGGAAGTTATATTTTTCTATATCAGGAAGAATCCAGCTTTTCATTGATACCATATTTGATATGTTGGACGATTCCAAATACATGAATCGAGTCAACAAAAAGACTTTTTTATTCTTCAAAATTCGACCAAACATCTTTATCAAAATCATATTTTACAAAATGTTCTAATATATTATGATAAATTTTTAAAATGTAATCGATCTTTTAAAAATTGCTTTAGAAACCTAATATTTAAAACATAGAAATACAATGTACTTGAAAATGATAATTTTTGGCTAATTTCTCACCCGTACCCCGCAATCAAAGTTTTAGTTGGCGCCAGCTATTTAAAATAATAACAAACATGGCACGGTGTGAGACGGACTACCGCAATTATGCTGCTACACGCATAACTTACCTACAATATAAATTCTAAAAGAGTCGTACGCGTAATCGACAATTTACTTTTATGTAATGCTGATACGAAGTGTATAAACAAATTTTCCCAATCTTAGGCTAAAAGAAGTTTAGTATTTTTAGTTTGCAGTTTTGATAAAGTTGAATTTTGTATTGTTATCCAGCTAGTGTACTTTTGAACGTAAGTATATTTAATATTTGAATAAAATTGATATCTTTTGAAAACAATATGTTTTACATTTTCAATTTAGTAATACCTTAACGTTAATTAAAAAAACCCGTATGAAGGGATCGTAAGTTTTTATTTTACTTCACACAGAAGTAGGTTGGTTATCTAAAAGTGCATGGTTAGCAGAGCGAAACCAAAGATTTGAAGACATTCTTCACTTGGATATTCCCGACTGGGTGTTGAACCCTTTTTCTCGGTGACAAACTCAGATCCCAGACATAGATGAATCCATACTAATACAGGAGCAACTTATTGAATTGTCCACAAATGAGGAACTTAAACCAATGTTTGAACAAGGATACCACACATTCTGGTTACAAAAAGAGATCCCAGTTTTATATCCTGCATTATGGGTTATTGTACAGAAGTTGTTGATTGCTTTCCCTTCTTCCTATTTGGTAGATCGTGGATTCAGTGCCGTTATGAACCTCATCACAAACAAAAGAAACCGGTTAGAAATAAGTGCTCGTGGGGATTTGAGGTTGCTAATCACAAACATTTAGCCGGACATAAATAGACACATAAAATCTCATCAAGTTCATCCAAGTCATTAACTTTTTAAAAAATTTTAAACAAAAGTTATATTTAAATTAATTATTCTTCAACAAAATGTTTTTTTTTAAAATAAGCAAATTTGTATACTATGTATTTATGTATAGCGTTTTCACTTGGGGGTCCGTGGGCAAATTTTGATTGTAAAAGGGGTCCACGGGTAAAAAAAAAGTTTGGGAACCACTGGTTTAGAAAACTAAGATTCCATCACCTTTTCATGGCCGCATGGTAGAGTGAAGGAAAGTTGACGTTGTGGTACAGGGCTCGATTTTCGCTTGTGGAAGTTTAAAAAAAAATTTAATTAATTTTTTTTTACAGGGTTCGATTTTTAGATGGGGAATCTTTTTTTTTATTTTTATTTTTAATTTAAAAAAAATAATTCTATGTTAACCCTTTTGTTATTGCATACTATTTACATGACTCAAGTTCATCCCACTGCGAAGCGACCTTGGCAGCGGCGCACGCAATTGACGAATACTGTCGATATTGCTAACACTACTAATATAATAGTACTAATACCCTATCCTATATTATAAATAAATATATTGGCCTATATTCTCCAATACGTCATGGACTGTAAAACCTAATATTACTACATGACCGGCCTAAGAGAATTGGAGGCCCTAGGCAAAGGGAATTTGGTGGCCCTAAACAAAATGTAATAGAAAAATAAAATAATAAATATGGAAAAATTCTTGTGTGAGGCCCCCATTAATGATGAAACTAATCGAAGGCCCCAGGCGGCTGCCTAGTTTGCCTATGCCTAAAGCCAGTCCTGTTAACTATCACTACTACTTACTACTAATAATAGTACTAATAGCATATCCTATATAATTATATATATATATATATATATACATAAATGATAAATATATTGGCCTATATCATATATACAATACGCAACGGACCATGGACTTGGACTGTACCAGTGAGATAGATAAAAATAGCTCAGTGAAGTCAGTGGACTGAACAGACTCTAAAATGTAAACTTAAACTCAATATGAAAAACAGTAAGGCTTGTACTGTTTTCTTATTCAGGTCAGATATAATTTTATTATAATCAGAAATCAACGTGAATCGTGAATTTACTTGATATACATGATATAATGATAAAAAGTGCTCAAAATTAACGTTGAGAATAGTTCACTGAATTCTCCCATTATCGTCGAGTCATTCACAGAATTATGGGGATAACGTTCAAATTATTCGCAGAATTCTGGGGATAACGTGGAAAATTATTCGCAGAATTCTGGGGATAACGCTTTACTTAATGAAAGCTATTTTGACTCCACATTAACACTAATCTCTTCAGTAACTCTACGTCTCAACTACTTCCTATGTCCCTCCACTCTCTCTAATTGTCCCTGCCACCAACCATGGCATCGACTTTCCACCAACCTGTACCTCGCGTACCTCCCATTCCCACCGATTCCCCCCGACTCCTACCACCAACTTTCGTTTCTACCCATAAGTCTCGTTTCAAAGCCACGCCCTGTCGGAAGTCCGTCAATCAATCTATTGGTCCTCCCTTTGAGATCCGTCAATCATCTTCTTACGCCACCTTAAATTAAGACTAGTGTGCAGGTGCCGGTTTGACCATGACCCACTCAGGCCTGGTAGACACCCCCTCCACTTTTTCCCCAGGCCACAACTTCCGCGTCTGGCTTTTTGATCTCCCCAAACCAAAAGACTCCCTTTTTGAAGACGACAATATAAAAAGTGTGAACTCGCTCGTAAGCCGACCCCAAACAAATATTAGGAAAGCGTTAACAAAATGTTACACATTAAAAAAAAATACAACTAAATCGGTCATTATTGTATGTTTACTTTTGCTTAAGTTGAAGAACAAAGAGATTTGAAAATTAAAACAGAGAAGATGGATGTAATTTTTTAAAGCATTCGCTAGAGGGATTTTATTGTAGTAAAACGAAAGATAGTGTTATATGTTATATTTCATTTTAATAAAGGCATTAACTGACAACATAAATGTTTTATCAATATAGTTCGTAATTTTTAAAAATGTCAGAGTAATTTATTTTGTTATAAATTATTAATTAATCCGTTATGGCTTCATAATCCTCGACACGTTGTCTTCGTGCTCTTTGTTAGGCGAGAGTTACTTTTTTTTTGTTTTTTTTTGTAAACGGTGGTAAAAGTGAGGACATTAAAATTCATTGTTGAAAACACAAATTGTAAAACAATTTATTAAAACATTCACAAAAATAAATAAAATTAATAATTAAGGTAAGTGCAGATGTTTTATAATATTGTATAGCCTCTGGTAAAGCAGTCAAATCTTGCAGACAAGGACCTTGATGACCTACAATAACAACACCGATATTTAATGTACATGCAAAAATCACTTATAAACCGCTCGCGAGTCGATCCCCCCCCCCAACTAAAAAAATAAAATAATTTTCCTCCAGATTTTGTCATAAAAAATGGGCTTTCGAACGATTATATACGGTAATGACTGTCTCAAGTGTCTTTTCGCACGAGCGTGAAACAAATATTTGAGGATAAAAGCAAAACCAAGTAACTGGTAAAATTTATTAAAATGGATAAAATCATATATATATTTACGCTCAATTATGTAGCCTAACGCTAAGGGACATCACTCTGCTTTTTTAAATTTTGTGTTGTAAGCAGTGCTGATTGACTCAAATGGTTATTTTTTGGTGCAGTAATTTGGTGCGCTGCTTTCTAAAGTTAGTTAAAAAATCGAGTGGTGATTAGCACTGTAAAAATTATTACATAAATACTTTGTTTAATTTTCAGGAATATTTTGTATTTATCATACAAGGATAAGTTACTTGGGCTTTTGATCAAAATCCAAAAAGTAAAGTAGGCGCCGTAGGCGCCCTACAACCTCAATTTTAAATTACTTTGTGTACATTTAAGGTAGTTTAATATTACGTATCTATCATACAAGGACAAGTTTGTTGGGCTTTTGAAAAAAATCGGCGCCGTAGGCGCCCTAAATAAAAGTGGGCGCCGCAGCACAACCTATATTATATACATACTTTGTGTACATTTCAGGAATATTTCGTATTTATCATACAAGGATAAGTTACTTGGGCTTTTGACATAAAAAATAAAATAAAAATAAACTATAATTACATACTTTGTGTACATTTAAGAAAGTTTAATATTACGCATTTATCATACAAGGACAGGTTAGTTGGGCTTTTGAAAAAGGTGGGCGCCGGAGGCGCCCTTTAAAAGGGGGAGGGGCCGCAGGCGCCACGGCGCCGCAGCACAAACTAGTAATATAATAATCAATATCTTAGGGGTCACACAGTGAAATGTAATCTCAAATTTGTTGGCTCACATCATTGTAAAACTACCTTTTAAAGTATGTAGAACAACTATAACCTCCACTGATATTAAATAATTGCTGAGGGTTAAATCATACAATTCAATTCTACAAGCATCTTAAAATCTTTAATGTGTAGTGTTTTCTGTAAAATTCCCACACAAAAAAATTATTGCAGCGACCATTTAGTCATTTAAATTTATGACTCAAAGATGAATTTTCAAGTTTACAACATCTTTGTCAATTTTTGTTCAATGCATTCTTAAACTGGATATCAACTCTTCTGTTATATTGAAATCAAAATTGATACCACGAATGACACAAGAAGTCTACAAGCACTTGCAGGATAAGTTTACTCAGAGAGCGCCAAGGAATACCACAAAGTTCCTAATTTTTTGCGCATCTGTTGCTCAATGTTCCCTGGAAGTTATTCTCCGCACAACATAATTTTCCAAAAAAATGTTACGTTTTTAAACTTAGGACAAAATTATTTTTTTAGAATTGAGACACTACCAGGAATACTTTCGGCTATAAAATAAGCAAACATTAAAATATGCAATCAAGTGTATATGAAATAATTTAAAATAGAAAATATTAAAGTTAAGGAACTTGGCAGCTAGCATGTCTCAACTGTGTGAAAATCTATCGTAATCAAAATAATATTTCAATTCTGTCTGAATACCTCGTGTTCCATTGGTTTTATCATGCACATTGAAGCATCACAAAATAAACTGTCGTTGAGGACCATAATTTTGTGATCACTGGTCAACACTATATGTTAAATGTGACAGCAGATATCCATTTGCATTTTTTAAAAAAAAATAGAAATAACCACAACCTAAATTCACTGATCATGCCATAGCCAACTTATATCTAGACCAACACTTAATTAGCCAAAAATAAAAGCCATCCACAGTGAAGGGATAATAATGTCATCAACTTAGTCAACTCGAATTCCGGAAGTTGGTAACATCAATTCAGCGTTTCTTGTAAAATCTGTAAATCAAAATCATAAAAGCAATTTTGAAACATCGTTAAGTTTTAAGAAATTAATAATATGTTATATAAATACAATATTTATGTATATTAAGTTATTTAACATGATATACTTACAGGTCGTAATAGAGTCATAGCTCTGCCCATACAAAACACGCCAAGAGTCATATAAATGGGTGTATTTTTCTTTCAATATTTGAACAAATATTTCAACAGATCCCTTATTTCGGTATCTGTGTATTGCTTTGAAAAGGGCATCCTTTCTGTAAAAAGCACCATGTGTTTCATCAATGTCATTTTTTTCTTCCATTGTAAATATTCTTTCTTGAAACATTTTATCCGTGAAGTCTGACGTTTGGATATTTTCTTTAATCTTGCAATAATAGCGTTGAAGCATCTCGAATTGCAGGTCACCCAATGTTTTGAAAGTTCCTATATATCCCTTATCCCTGTGTGCTGAAAGTAAAGAAAGTTTGTGTGACTTTTATGCTTAGTATATTTAAATGTTTAGAAAATAGCCCTAAACCAAGTAATAAACATGCTAATATTCATAATTTCTTGAAACATAAAAGTTCTAACACAAAATAGCATTTTTATTGAAACAAAAAAATAGCTGACCCCTTGTGTGTCATAATGGTCTCAGAAGAAAGCGAGTTCGAAGAAACCAGTAAGTGGTATTTATTTTTTTACACGCTTTTATTTAAGTCACAATGTTTGTATGTTGTATCCATCCACCCTTCCTTCAAATCTTGAAACGTAAAATTAAACCACTTCTGATGGTCCTAGAGATCTAAAATTTTTTACCATAGATAGATCTTGGATGACAATGCATTGTATCAAAATTTCAGATCGATCGAAAGTACCGTATTGAAATTATTGCATTTTTAGTTTATCTATAGTCTATATATAAGCATCGGTACCCGTCTGCTTTGTTGACATCCATGAGTTCACCGCGTGAACACATTACCGTGGTATGAAACGTTGGACGGGCGCTTATAAGGTGTTTGGTATAAAAAAAAATAGTGGTAAAAAAGATGTGTGGGCTTCAGACGTGAATTTTAAAGAGTTTTTATTTTAAGTTTTAAAAAATAGCTGTAAAAACAATGTTTTTGACTATAAATCCCTTATATATGAGACATAACTAAAAGTAGTGATTATGTTAAAAGCGTGTCCTTTAAAATAAATCATGGGATTATTAATTGTAAGAAAACTTTATGGGAGTGTACTCTACAACTTCCCTAACATTCATGGCAATCGTGTGAATAAAATAATATCGATATAGCTTATTTAAGAAAGAACACCGTAAAACTGCCCCCGGGATCAGTTCGTGTATTATTTATATTTGACAACCCCTATAAATTTAATTCTAAACTGTTAAGAATAAGAAAAATAGGATTTGGGGCCTGGACCACCAAGGAATCAAGATTAAGAGTTCAATGGCATATATTATTTTAAAATTAGCCATCAAGTTTTTATGTACCAATATTAGCCACGATCCATCAATTTACCTAGTAGCCAATGTCTGAAATAAATTATATATATATATCTCATTAGTAGAAATTGCATTTTCGCACTCCAGTCCCAAAGGAGTGGTATTTTTTTAAAAATATCATTATAACAGAAACTTTCACCATCAAAAATTCAAAAACCTCTTAAAGATTCATGGCAATTGAGTGAACGGTGCCTGTAGCCAATGTTTATATATATGTTACAGGCAATGTGTGAAATCAGGCATTCTATAGAATGCCTAGGCAACGTATAGAATGCCTGATAGTTTCAGGCGAAGTATGATTTTTAAAAAACGTTTGCATACTTTGCCTAGTGTCACATCTTACTTTTAATGTGTGTTGTAGGCGTTCTCGTATAACACAATCTTGCGTGCAATAATTACTTGAAGCACTAATGTCAATGAAATAACTTTGATGCGAACACTATATACATAAATATAAAATTGAGGTTTCACATCGTGGAGACATAATCAACGAATTCAGCCATCTTTCCATCACCCTCGAACATTCTCCCCGCCCTCTTCTCACGTGACCTTTCTCTGTCATTAAACTCGTGATTCTCACGTGACATTCTCTCCCAACCTTTCAAAAACAAGATGTTTATGAAATAAAACATTTGGGTCTTAATACAATAAAATTAATCTATATTAAAATATTCATCATCAATGGACAATCACTGCTATACACACAATATCTAGACATGAAAATCAAGAACAAATCTGCAGAACTTCAACAGTCTACCTTTACTGAAAAAATAAAACTGAAATTTTAACACACCTGTAATTTTTTGTAATTAAATTAACTTTTAACAATAAATGTTCATAAAATTAAATATATTATCCAGTGGAATTCAAACATTTCTTCTTTTTCTTTGTTCGGCAAATAACAATAGTAATATTAATACAGTCTCAGGTTTTCTTGTTTGTGAATTTACAGAATGTCTGTATGTATTGTCATTCTACTTTATATGTCTGCAACCACATTGTCCTTTCCATTAACAGGTTTAATGTCAAATTTGTAGTCTGCTAATAGCATACCCCATCGATTTATTTGTTGCGTTGCTTATTTTCTTCTTGTTGAATGCCACAAGTGGTTTGTGGTCTGTTAGTAGAGTGAATGTTCTACCTTGAATGTATTTTTGCAGTTTTTATAGAGCCCACACTATGGCCAAACATTCTCTCTCTATGGTGCTGTAGTTACATTCTGTTTTTGTTAAATTCCTGATAAGATGTATTGGATGGAGTAATACCTCATGTTCTAGCATAAATCTCTCAAAAGACGAGAGATTGAAAAATGGTGCATATATGTCACATGAATCAAAGACTCATAATATTTATATTAATTTATGTTTAAGTGCGAAATTAAGAATCTACTATCTTGGAATATTAAATTTTTGGTGGTCGGACACTTCGACCCCGGACGGTTCGACCCTGCCAGTTCGACCATAGGACAGTTCGACCTCAGGACGTTTCGACCCCGGTCGGTTCGACCCCGGAAAGTTCGACCACAGGACGTTTCGACCCCAGGGTGTTTTGACCCAGGACGTTTCGACCACTTAGTATCTACACCATATAATTTTTTAATATATTTTTTTAATATACTTTTAAAATGTATTATTTTTAAAAGTAATTTTTGATATAAACATGTTTACATGTTATCCATTTACTAAAAATAATTTAGCTTAAAATTATTATCCATTAACAATTAAATACAGTTTGAAATTGTTATTGACAACCAGTCAATATTCAACGTGAATTCATGATTGTGATCAATGCGCCATTCCTCTGAGGTAGAAAGTCCTTCCAAACCAATCCAACTCCACCCCCCTCCCCCCGCCCGTCCGATGTAATCGGACAAAACAAAGGCAATGTAGTCAGATAGTCCACTTCTACAGGTGTCTACATTCTCTCTGCCCCCACTTACTCTTTTTACCCTAGCCAGCACACGGCTTGCTGTGGTGGTCACTGAGTGTAACCTTCGTAACACGGGATTATGAAACCCTTGGACGAAATGTAAACACCAATGAGATAACGTTCAGTCCGGTCATACGGGTCCATCAGCTTGAACGTTTTTGTCTGCTAGGCGGCGGTATAAACTATTGAAATTTATGAACTTTAAATACTGACAACTTTGTACGTCTTATTAAAATCAGTATTTCTGCTAGGGAGGTATACACGTGTTAAGCAACACAAGAAACAGGAGTGAATGCAAAGGGCGCGGGTTTGTAATGGTTTCAGCGTCTGCGTTCAGCATGTAGACACTTTAAAAAAAAAGTTTAATATTTTAAAAAGAAACAAGCAACATTCGTTTGTTTTTGTTATGACGGTGAACATATTTGAACGACTTAAATATATACATTTTTAAAACCCAATAATAAATTAGGTCCTTTTTAAGTTTTGTGTTTAGTTTGGGATAGGAGTTTTTAATTTTTAATGGTTAATATACAAAATTTTAATTTAAAAGATTTTAAAAAAAAACAACAAAGAATAAATAAAACCATTTCACAATGTAGAAACGAGGGGGTCGAAACGCCCTGGTGTCGAAACGTCCTGTGGTCGAAATGTCCGGGGTCGAATCGTCCGGGGTCGAAACGTCCATGGTCGAACCGACCAGGGTCGAAACGTCCTGAGGTCGAAACATCCTGTGGTCGAACTGGCAGGGTCGAACCGGCCGGGGTCAAAACGTCCGGGGTCGAAGTGTCCGTGATTCTAAATTTTTATTTGGCAATAAGGAAAACTCTTTTTCTTAATTATTTTTGGAAAAATCTGGTATCTAACTTTCATAATAAAAAAAAATTCTTCCGCCATCATTCTCAAGATTTGTACATAGTCTACACGTAGCTTGCTGTTACGGATAAAAACATTATTATTATGGATTGGGATTCAGATTATGATATTGAAGAAGAAAATAATTATTCTTTACAAGATATTTTTGATGAAGAAAGTTCGTTTGAAGAATCTGATATGGAAAATAAAGTTATTATCAAGAGAATTGTGCTACAAAAGGTTTGTTTACATTTCGTAGTCTCTCATGTACTAGAATTAGAATTTATACAATCGCCTTATTATAACTACTCATGTTTGCTTTAGTACCTCATATACATATCAAAGTAAACATGCAAACACTTTTTAATTGAAATTAGTAGCACAAATCACAATATATGTATATTATTTGTGTCAGTAAGCCCAAAGGTGATCTGAAAACAACGACGTTTCCATGGATATTTTTGTAAACATTGATCAGCTGTGTTACTTGATAGGCTCGGTGTTATCAATAAAAACCATATTATAAGTAGATTATGTTATATTTTTGTTGTCATTTAGCGTGTGAATGTATACAATTGCTGATTGTATAACTAAAATAATATATCTTTTTTTTTAAAAATTATATTTTGTCAGAATCAATGATCAATGGATATGAGTATTATGAGGATAAAGACTGTGGCGGTCCAAATGGATTTACACCAGAGAGAGTACCATGTATGCAGCTCCCAGATATAAAAACAAGAGAAGATATAAGGAGATTTATAAGGCCAATAGACTTTTTCAAACTGTATTTTACCTCAGGTTTGATTTGGGTCTGGGTACACTTGTTCCTACACAAATAAATATGCGCAAGACGATGAGCAAAAAACAACTTCTGTTTTCAAAAATTGGTAGGACTTCACAGGATTAATTTTATAACTTTATTGGCCTACTGGAGTATGCAAGACTTGTTCAAGCTTCTAATATTACAAGCCGATGGTAAAAAAATCCCTAAAAATGGACTATGGGCAAGGCCCTTTATGACAAGGGACATATTGAAGGCCATAATGTGTTTCCTGAAAGTTTCCGATGCTTATACTGAAAAAAAGGTGACAAGTTATGCCAAGTGAGATAACTGTATATGTATTTAAATACAAAGTACAAGATATATTATATTATAGGTGAGTTAAGGATAATCATTTACTTACTGTTCCATGGCAGAACAATAAGACAATTTCACTTATGTATAATTTTCACAATGCTAATGGATATAAATTTGTTAAGAGAAGGACCAAGGTAAATGGATAATTTAAGGAACTGCATGTTACACAGCCTAATATTGTCAGGGATTACAATAAATACATGGGTGGAGTAGATAAAAGTGACAAACTTATCAATAAATATAATGTTCTAAGAAAATATTGGAAGAAACTAATTTTTGTATTCATTTTCTGGATATAGTACGAGTCAATTCTTACATTTATTTAAAAAATTTAGACAAAGAAATCCAGATATAGAAGAACTAAAAAGACCAGTAACTTATGGTCAGCTGGAATTTACAGAAGAATCAATTAGAGAGTTAGGGCACATAGGACTTTATGATGATGTGCCAGTTGCCGTAAAACTTTTTATATTTTCACGCCATGTACTGTACCGCAACTAGAGTATTGGGTTACTAAGAGACACATTTTTAAATTTTGTTACCAATTCTTAGGTTAAAACATTTCAAATGTGTTTATTGTGATACATGTTTGTGTTTTAATAAAAATAAAAATTGTTAACAAGAATTTCATAAAGCATTACACCAGTATTTAGTTATATTTTAAATCATTTGCTTATGTCTATCTGATGATGTAAAGAAATATTTCCATGCTCAAATAGTTATTCTGAAAAGCTTATTTACTAAATTCAATTAGGTTAAATTTGCAAAGATATATTTTAATATAGAATGTGTTTTTCCTTTTTAAAAAAAATTTTCAAAATGATTTTTTCCTTTTTTTAGCCAAGCTTTCCTGAAACTGTATCTTTTCTTTAAAAATTTTAATTTTTTAATTTATGAATCTTTTATCTTCAAATTTGAATCTTAGTTGTAGTAATGAATGTATAATAATAAAATAGAATTTTTATTTCCATACTTGGAAGCATGTATTTTTTTCCTTCTTTGAGAAATTGTAATGTTCTGTATTTCTTTGAATTTGTAATAATAAAATTTGGTTTTAAAAAAATAAAAAAAATATATAATTAACATAATGTAAAAATAAAAACTATCCATAATTAAAGAGCATTCAAATATCTTTAAATTGATGTATAATACATGAAGATAACTCCAAAATTACCCACACGACACCAATTTTAAAATGGTGTGTCGTTCCCACCGTAAAATTTGTAAAAAAACTGAAGTCTTTTGAGAGATAAGACACGCTCCTAATGCAATAGACGATGCATCAGTAGAAACAATGAAAAGTTTGTCCCATTGAGGTGTAACCAAGATGGTTTTCTTCCTTAATGCTTGCTTAATGTTTTCCAATGCGTTGAGGCAATCTCCTGAAAATCGAAATTTTCTAACATCTGTGTGTTTTGTAATTTCTGTAAGTGGGCGAATAATTTCTGCATAGTTTTCCATGAAAGGTCTATAAAAGCTACAAAAAAGATTTTTAAAAACCACGTTTTTATAAGCGGACAAAAAAAGAAGAAAATAATTTAAAACTTATTAGTTCAAGTACTTCGATTTAATATGACTAAAAACGTGGGGTGGGTGTTTGGTATCAAAATTAAAGATTTCTAATTTAGAAGGCAAAAGAGAGATCTATAAGTGAGAGAATGAGTGAACCGCATATGTTAAACCTCATAAGCGCCCGCCCCACGTTTTTAGTCATATTAAATCGAAGTACTTGAACTAATAAGTTTTAAATTATTTTCTTCTTTTTTGTCCGCTTATAAAAACGTGCTTTTTAAAAAATCTTTTTTTTATACTTCTATTTATTATTTTACCATCCTGCTGTGTACCACAATCGTTGTGCTTCCTGAATCACGAAGATACATGCATTCCTATTATTGATATAAACCGGGTAGAATTTAAGTTTTCCATGATTCTCAATAGTGGCTACAGTATCACCATATTTGGTTTCTTCTTGTTTCATCTTTCCTCTATGATAAACATCTTGGTAGTCATTCCTTCTCCATGGCTGATCATAATCTCTGTATCTGGAGTTATGGTTTTATCTGCCTCTCTATTATCGTCTACCTTTGCTTTCAAAGTGATCTTGTCTTGATCTTTCTTCTGTTTTCTTCCGTATAGGGCTGTCATTAGGTGACACCATGTTTGGTTGTCCTTTATAGAGGTAACAATGCCTCACCATATGTCCTGGCTTGTTAAAGTATCAGCAAATAGTTTGGCTATTGCCTGTGTTTGGACGACTATGGTTTCTCATTCCTTGTCTTTTTCTTGGTTTTTATTTTGTACTGCTGCAAATATATCTTGTCTTGTATCCATTTCTACATTTGGATAAGAGTCCTTGAATGTGCGTAATGCATTTGTTAGCTCTGTTTGGGCACAAACTTTCTTATCAGTTAAATATGTGAATATAGCTGGTGTTGCATTTTCTAGGAATTTGTCAATTGAACATCATGTCCAGTATGGTCTTTGGATTGCATGTGTCTATTTCTGTAAGCTCCAGCCATTTCGTTAATTTAACTTGTGCTTCATGTACTATGATCTATGATCTTTGTCCATCTTGATTTTCATCTCATGAAATTCTTATCTATATTCGTTTTCTGACTTCCCGAAAGGACATAGAAGTGCCTTTTGACATTTTTATATATATTTTTGTCCTCTTTAGCTATACTGTTGTAACATTGTAAGTTTGAAATGCTTCTCCAGTTAGTTGAGTCATCAGTTGTGCTGGTTAATCTTCTTCATCATAACCTTTCATGGCGATTATAATTATGGATTCAAAATAATCAAGATAAACATCCATTTTTACTTTTTTGCTATCATATTTTCTAACTTTGATTGTATTCTTCGGTGTTGACCTTACATTGGCGTCATAAAAAGCCATTGGCTTGACCAAAATGACTTTTTTGACCTTTTTGTTTTTTCTGGCAAGGTTCACGAAGGTTAATACAGAGTTTAATATCATAACGGTTAGCGTTCTTGTATTTGGGTGAAAGTTCTTTTAAAATTCTGTCCCGTCCTCCATAACCAATGGCCAAATGGGCTTAATGAAGTACGTCAAATTTCTTGTGGTCCGTGACTTAAAACAGAATGGCACTCACGCCTTCTTTAACAGGATAGATCAACTTACTCTTATTTTCCACCATCATGACATGATAGTATTTCTCCAGCCAATAGTCCCGTTGTTCTTGCATAATGGTGGTCTTAGCCATTTTTACATCGTCCACTAACTTTTGGTAACAGTTTCGGTTTTTTAAAAAACGCTGTTTTTAGCAGCATTGGCTCTTACTTTAGATAATTCATTGAAGAACCGTCGTTGTATGTCATCATGGCACCATTCCTGTCCTAGCACTACAATCTCTTCCGACATGGTCCCCAGCAATTCAAGGGGAACATTATTGGAGAACATCTGTGTAATCTCAGCCGGATAATATAAACTGACGTCGTGAGAAGAATTTTGGCAATTTTGTCTGTGATTTGGTCGTGGAACCTCGTACTGGCTAAACGCTGTATTACAATAACTTTCAACACTTACGGCTTCGATCGCCATCATAAAAAAACGACCAAAGCGCCACCGCCAACATCAGTGACTGGAAAAATGGCGGGGGTAAGCCAATTGCATACTTTGCTGACGTCAACTCGGCATTCTATAGAATGCCTAGGCAATGTATGAAATAGCAATAATTTCATAATTTGCCTGAAAAGATCAGGTATTCTTACATTGCTAGGCATTCTATAGAATGCCTTAATTTCACACTTTGCCTGTAAATATATAAACGACAACGTTTGTTTGTTTGCGTACGTACTTACGGTCGGCTTTCTGTCGCCCATGACCCTTAATGACATTTTATTGCAATTTTGATTTTACACGACTTTGACAAAATTTAACAAACATTTATATCCATCATGATCCAGACTGAAATTATGAAGTGTTTTATATTTTATTTCTTACACCAATTACCCTCTATGACCCTTGATGTCATTTTTTCTTATATGAGCTATATAATTATTATTATATTCATCTAATCGCCATGAAACTTAAGAAAGTCTTTGATTACATTCCACCAACGTCTCTGACATTAGATTTTTTAAATATCACATATAAAGTTACGGGGGCCTAAAGTTTTTTTCTAGAAATTTAGTGAAAGAGTTCACAACACTAACTGAAATCCTACTTTTCCGCTGCGGGTATTTAGCTATTAACTTATATAAGCAAAAACTGACATAAAGGGCCCAAATGGTAAAATATGTAAATTTTGAAACACTTCTTTTTCAATTTTGATCATAATGTATATATTTCTCAATATTCGTCAAGATCGTGTAAAATACAAACGGGAATAAAGTCTTAAACTTTAAGAAACAAACATATTCAAAATTATAGTCCAGAACCTTTCATTTATACAGTAGCTTAATTTTAAACTCGTTTTATAGAGCGTATATAAGCAAAAACTAACATTAAAGGCACCCGGGCCAAATCGGTGCAAGAGGTTTTTTTAGATAAACATGTTCATTTTAATCTCAATCATAAATAAAATAATAGTCCAAGTCACTGGCTCACTCATTGGATTTGGAACGCTGAGGAACGCTGTACAACAGTCTATAGCAGTTAAAAAATCGTGTGGTGATTAGCACTGTACAAAAATCTTATATGACGTCATTGTTTGACCTTATATTTTAAAATACAGGGTGTGCATCGGTGCGCAAAATGTATATAAATTTAAGACACGCTGTAAAAAATATTATATGACGTCATTGTTTTAGCTCATACTTTAATTTTGGAAAAGGGAACAATCCAATAAAACAACCCCGGAAAAACAAAGTTTTTGACTATAAATTCCTTATATCCTGAACCGAAATTATCTCTCCTGCCGCTACATATAGTTTATAATAATTTATATAGATAAATTAAAAATGCATTAATTTAATTACGGTACGTTCGATCGATCTGAAATTTTGAGACGATGCATTGTTAGGTGACACGAGTCCGTGTGGTAAATTTCAGCTTGATGGCTTTACAGGAAGTCAGTCATTTTTTAGTCACAAACATTTACAGACTGAAACCGAAATTATCTCCCCTGGCTTTAAAACCGCTACATATAGTTTATATAGATAAACTAAAAATGCATTAATTTAATTACGGTACTGTCGTCGATCGATCTGAAATTTTGATACGATGGCTTGTTAGGTTACACGGGCCTGTGTGCCAAATATCAGCTCGATGGCTTTACTGCAAGTGGGTCATTTTCAACTTTTGTTTTTCCGCGGGATGAGACGAAGGAGACGAGCCTTGACGACGAACGAAGTTAATATAAGGGATTTAAAAAGAGGATTTGATGATTGTTATTTATAAAATGCTTTGTGCACATTCCAGGAAGTTTAATATTTCATATTTATCAAACAGGATAAGTTGGGCTTATGACAACAACAAAAAAAAGGGCACCGTAGGCGCCCTACTACCCCTATTATAAAATACTTTGTGTACATTTCAGAAAGTTTAATAGTTCGTACTTATCAAGCAATACGTTAGTTGGGCTTTTAAAAAAAAGTGGGCGCCGTAGGCGCCACGGCGCCCGAGCACAATCTAGTAAATAATATAAAAGCCCCCGTCACTCACTGGCTCAATGGATGTGGAACGCTATGATTTCATTGTTTGAGCTTATATACAAGGTATGCAATCAGAAGGTGCACAAAATAATTATAAATTAAAGATTTTCGCAGTAAAAAATATTATATGACGTCATTGTTTTAGCTTATATTTTAATTTTGGAAAAGGCAACGATTTAAAACGAGGATTTGAGGATTGTTAATTATAAAATACTTTGTGTACATTTCAGGAAGTTTAATATTTCGTATTTATCAAACAAGGATAAGTTAGTTGGGCTTTTGACAAAAAAAGTGGGCGTCGTAGCCGCCCTACAACCGCTATTATAATATACTTTGTGTAATATTTCAGGAAGATTAATATTTCGTATTTATCAAACAAGGATAAGTTAGTTGGGCTTTTGAAAAAAGTGGGCGTCGTAGGCACCACGCGCCCCAGCGCAACCTAGTAATGAATATATTTGTCAAGATCTTGAAATGTTTATAAAACCTTAAATACTTACGAGACCCCAAGAAATGGACATTAGGCGTTCAATCCCCTACAGTATTTTAATATGGGCTAACACGTTCTAATATATCAAGTTGGTAGCAATCCATTCATATTCCCAGTAGCTAACGCTTAAACTAATTTTTATATAGCTCGTATTTATTGAAATGGAAATTTTGGACTTTCGGCCTCCCAAACACCTGAGTATTAATGTTTAAAAAAAAACCCAGCTACCAACCTGGTAGTGTACTCAACAATATCCAATGTTAAAAATTTTTTTTTAAATTTAATTGTTTAATGTATCTAAATTGTGTTAAATAGAAAATTCCAAGACCGTTCACATATACGGCTAAGTTAACAATACATTCATTTACCTATTCTGTAACACAACATATATATATATATATATATATATATATATATATTAGGGCTGTTATCGATTAATTTAAATTTAATCGTTAACTTTTGAAAAATTATTGATTAATTAACCGATAATTTGGATTAAAGCCAAAAATAGAAATCTATGACGTCATTAAACTGAACATTTCAAGGGAAGTAACAAAAACAGGTAATTGACTTCAGCGATGTATTTGATCCTTTAAAAAAGAATTGTTTATGTCAGTGAACACAGTAAACCTTTTCACCATCTTCGACTTTGCCATCCGCAGTTAGCTGAAGAAAAAATTGTTTGCTCAATTTTTTCTGTTATATGTTTAAATTTAACTACGCTGATGCTGTCAGCGATTTTTTGTTGACGTCTGCCGGTCCACATTAATTAATAAAATAAATTATCATATTACGCGGGAGAAGTTTGTACGTAAATAAATATATATAAATTATTATTAATTATTAGGTATTTATTAATAAAACATTTTTTAAAAATATTATAAATATTTTCTTTAATTTTAATCGAATTTTTATCGATTAAAATAATTGTATTATTTTGTTTTGAAAATTGAATATGTTATGCTCATTCCTGTCTGTTTTCTATACAATGAAAGTCTAATTCCTCAGTCAATTATCACAAAGTTTTAAAATTCCCACATGATTAGAAGGCTTTAATTTTGCTGACTTATACCTTATACATTATTTACCAAAATAGAGCACAACTTAAATTAAATTAATATACAGTGTTATCACTTTCTCTTATATTAGTTTAATTAGTATAATTTCATTATTGGCTACTGGACTAATGGATAGACCAAGACCAAACTTAGTACATATAAACCTGATAATTTAAAGCCTACTGAAATTCTAAATTGAATTTAACTCCTACGTGTCCATGGTACCAAAACATTTATTTTTCTAAAAATGGCATATCTCTTTCACATAAGATTTTAACTAATAGATAAATCTGATAAATTACTTGACAAAAAAAAAGGAATAACCAGCAACTAATACTGGGGGAAAAGGTTCAGCACACTCCCGCTACAAAATATATATACATTTTGGCAAGTACTGATAAAAAAATTGTTCGATTAATCTGGAAAAAATTTAAACGATTAATCAATTAATTTCGATTTATTATATTTTTATAACACATATATAGATCCTGTTAAGTCGAGATTCATTATTTCTCGAAATCGATTAAGTTGCGGTGATTACGTGGCTCCCAAATTTTGTGACTTAACACAAAAAATTCGTTCTGCTATGCAAGAAATAAGGATGAAAAACCTTTTTCTTTATGTATGCACGTCTAAATAAATAATAATAATACAGTGTAGGATGGACAAGTATGTAACAAAAATATAAATTATTAATAAATAGGAAAGAAGAAAGAAACATATTCTTAAATTTTAATCGAATTGTAATCGATCAAATTAATGGCAATTGATCACATTTTTAACGATTAATTTCTGCAGCCCTAATAGATATATATTACATTAATTATATTACAATTCATTTACTTATGAAGTGGTAAGATCAAGATTTATAGATTTTTTAGAAATTCTTCTTTAAACTATAGCAAATGATTTATGCAACATTAATTGCTTTGTGATAAAACTTTTTTACAAATCGTAATAATTTAATTTTTTATAAAATAACTTATGTGTTTGTTTATTTTATATTTTTAGACATAATATTTATTTAACAATGTGAATGTAAATCGTTGGATCATAGTAGGAAGAAAAATATGCTTAAATACAAACGTTACCGTAAGGGTTCAAATGAGAAGGTGTTGAAGCTAAATCAACAACTCGTCCACAACTTGATCTGCCGTCAGCAATTGATGGTCTTTCAAATTCGTTGAAACCTTTTTTTTCCAATGTTGCCTTTGTCAAACTACTTATCTCTTTAGAAAGCCCTCCACTTCGCACCATGTCAGCCTCCTGAATTTTTAGAGACGTATCTTTAATCAGGCCATTTTTAAAAATTACAGATTTCGCCATGCTAAATAGATTGATTGCCTGACGTTTTTGTATTCCTGGATTTTCAGTTTTGTTTTGAAACATCACACATCTACTACTACACTCACTTAAAACGTCCTTTAAAAAGCAATTCTCCATTTCCTTCAACCAGTTTTCAAAACTGTAGTATTCCTTGTTTGTTATGGCCTTCTCAAAGATTTCGCCATACGTCATAGCAAGGATAAAGTTATTTCGGATAACCGAAGATCCCAAAACATCCTTTATTTCGTCAAGGTAAATTTTGTCGGCGTCGTTTAAAGTTTTATCATACGGAAAGCAATAAATCACTATATGTACCTTAAAACATGAATCTTTTAGTAATAATTCTTTGGCAGACTGAAAACTTCTTGACCATTCATATTCCTCGCCAATTTGACATTTACAAACAACAGCAAAAACGTTGTGTCCATAAGAATTGATGTTTCTTGCCTCAATTACCCCGGGATGTTCTTTGAACAACTGCGCACATTTTTTGTTTGCAAATGACTCTGCCGTCATTTGTTTTCCACTCTGTGAACATCCAACCACGAGATATCTTATACTATCATTATGAATTTGATCACAGTCTGAATCAGTTGAAGGAAATAATAATAATGCACATTTCACCTTCAAAGCTTTTAGTAGTGTTTTGGATATCTTCAACATTAAATCTTTTTTGAAAGCAAATAAAAATCCAAAGCCTGTTAGAAAACTGAAAAAATATAGTTTTGGGCGCATGTCTATTTGGAAGACGATAGCTCTCAAGATCAGATTTCAAATTGATGATAAGATGATGATATTCTCTACAAATGTAAATGAAGGAAGACTTGCTCACGCGATGTTAAATATAGAAATTCAAAAAAGCCGCAACCTTTTAGTGACTTCACCTGAAAAAATAAACATCAAAAACATTTTTTTTCTTCCAGTCTTAACTTTCATGTATAATAATATCTCGGTAAAAAATGGTAAAGTAACAGTAATAAAATTTTAAATAATATGAGAGTTTTGAATACTCATTATATTTCTGGGCAATATAAATTTGCATTTTTAAATTACTTTTCAGAGCTTAAAGAAAACATTCATATATTTGACTGAAATAGAGGCAACGCACACATTTTGTATACTAATTTTTATAAATTATTTAGTCCTATATTGGATTTGAAGAGCAAATATTTTTATTGAAATAAAAACTAGGATTACAAGTTCCCTAAGACTTTTTTAAAATTTATAATTGTCAATATTATAATCGAAACAATCATTAACAAAAGGATTCTAGAAATAGTGGACAACATCACAGAGCGATGAGTCAAGGTCATTTTACATTACATAATAGGTCACGAAAATGTACCGCTGCATGAAACGGCAAACCTTTTGGCGCAACAAGGGGCAGCCCTGTCCCAAATATAACGCCTAATGACAGGGCTGGTGGTAAAATTGTGGCTCAAAGACGATTTCATGGATAGATGGCTGAGCAGAGGATTCTACTGCAAGAGCACTTTACGGGCAAGCAAAAAGGATCCATTGTGTGAAATGTATCGAAGCTGCCATCCCTCATAACGCGAATGTGAGCTGGACACTAATCGACAAACAGCTACTTTCACAGGTTTAACTCTCAAAGAGACACCGGCTGCCGCGTATGTCGCATGGCTGACTACAGTGAGATACCTGCTGGTCGAATACTCTGGGGCTATTGGGGATGCGGACAGGTGAGGCAGCGCTACAACTGCCGACGAATATCTGTATGGCGATGCGCTTATATTGAGGCTCACAGGCATTGGAGCTGGCTCCAAGGAGAATAATACATAGTTTGTAGCAAAATGGATATTTTCTTTTTTTCTTTTTTCAAACAAGAAAAAGCTACTCAAACTAAAATTAGCTAGCCAACATACAAATGCGCACGCATCAAACATATTTTTCTAAATTACATGTTTGCTGTTTGATTTATTATTATGTTGTACAAACCCAATAAAAGATATTTGGCCAGCAAAATAAAAATTAATCTAAAAATATATTTACTCTCAGATGGCGTAATCAAAATAATGCAAACTTCTTTCCATTAAAACAAAGAAGAGTTTTACTTTACCAACATTTTCAAATTCATTTTTTCTATTAAACGCAATTTCCCTTGGGAATTGCGTTTATACATGTGAAATGTCTGCGCAATGTTCGAGGCTGCACATGCCACTCCTCCTGAACCATACCAGATAGAGGGTACGGGTCTTTTGCAAATATGCTAAGGAGGTCCCAAGGATGTGCAACGGCCAGAAACAATACCGGAAAGTCTTACTGGATTTCATGGAAATTTAAAAAAACGATTAAATATCAGTATTTTGTCAATTTCTCGCCAACCATAATATTAATCGATTTGAAACAAACGCCACACAATAGCTAATAATATTTAGAACGATTTTGGAGAAGAAATTTTTGAAAAAAAAATCTGTTTTCGTTCGACTTCCGTAATTTTAGCATCAATTTGTAAAAAGCAATTAATTAAATGAGTTTCAGAATTGTTGATTTGAAATGACTTTTAATGTCATATAGAATGATAGTTAATGGGGTTTTCCCGCTTTGTGAATGCTATTGTTAGAATTTTTCGCGGCGCGTGCGCATTATATTGACAAATTCTTGGTGTGAGGTAGCGTGTGGGGATATGACGTCAAAGAGAAAATTTCCCATACTGAGCAATTGATAGCGATTGTTTTGCTTAGTTTAAAATGACTTTTAATGTATCTAGAATAATTTCCAGTGAATTAAAAAATTAGAAATTCATTTTTTGGAAATTGCGTTCAAATACTCATTCCAGTTTTTATTACTTGTTTAGGAAGTTAACCATTCTTGCTACACACATTTTTTCGTATCACTATTTTAATACATAGTTCATTTCAATTTTGACAGAGATTGTAATTATTCAATCAGTTTAAATTTTATTCTTTCAATTTTTTAATTTGTTTACGATCATTAGGTGAAATATTCTGACTATCATTATAACAAAACTAGGGGTTGTAGGTCGTCTACGGTGCCCACTTTTTTCAAAAGCCCAATTAACTTATCCTCGTTTGATAAATGAGAAATATTAAACTTCCTGAAATATACACAAAGTATTTTATAATTTTTGTGGGTAATTGACGTCATATAATATTTTATGGCGAGAAACACCAAACAAATCTGTTAATCTTGAAACAAAAATGATACCTTTTTTAACTGCTGGGGACTGTTGTACTAAGTTCATCAGCGTAACGGAATGACTGACTTGGGCTTTTTATATTATAGAAGATAAAAGCGTAGCTAAGGTTTGTGTCACTCTGTGGCGAGAAAGATGTAAAGCTATGTTTTGTACTTTGATTTAATATGACTAAAAAAGTGGGGTGGGCGCTTATGAGGTTTAACATATGCAGCTCACTCATACTCTCACTTATAGATCTCTCATTTGCCTTCTAAATTAGAAATCTTTAATTTTTATACCAAACACCCGCCCCACGTTTTTAGTCATATTAAATGAAAGTACTTGAACTTACAAGTTTTAAATTATTTTCTTCTTTTTAGTCCGCTTGTAAAAACGTGGTTTTTAAAAATCATTTTTTTACCTTTATTTATTTTATTCTTTTTAGTCCACTAATAAAAACCTGGTTTTTAACAATATTTTTTTACCTCTATTTATTTTACCAAACACCTCACAAGCGCCCGCCCAACGTTTTAAAAACATTGTGATGTGGTCACGGCGGGAACTCACGGATGTCAACAAAATCAGACGGTTACAGATGCTTATATATAGAATGTAGATAAACTAAAAAGTTCAATAATTTATATAACGGTACATTCGATTGATCTGAAATTTTAATACAATGCATTGTCATCCAAGATCTATCTGTGGTAAAATTTTCAGATCTCTAGGACAATCACAAGTGGTTCAATTTTACGTTTGAAAAAATCTTGGACAAACCAACAAACCAACAATGCCACACCAACGAAAGCGAGTTAATAAAAACGTGGTAAAATGTAAACAAAAGCACTCCGGTACACCACACAACATGGCAGCGTAATGCCCGGCGAAAGTAGGTCAGTGAAGCTTTAATCCAAACGAAATTATCTCCCCTGCCGCTACATATAGTTTATATAGATAAACTAAAAATGCATTAATTTAATTACGGTACGTTCGATCGATCTGAAATTTTGATACGATGCATTGTTAGGTGCGACGGGTCCGTGTGCCAAATTTTAGCTTGATGGCTTCACTGGAAATGGGTCATTTTGGACTTTTGTTTTTCCGTGGTCGAAGGACGAACGAAGGAATGAAGGACGAATGAGACGGCGGTGAATTTAATATAAGGGATTAAAATACGCTGTTCCGACAATTTGTATTCCATGTTTGCTATTATATTGCACTTATTCACGTTTGTAGTTCAATTATTCAACACAGTCAGCAAATAAAACCTTAGTTATTGATCTTTTAAATAAAATCCTATATTTAAATCATTTATATTAACTCGGGGCGTCTACTTGATGCCTTGATTGATGTCTTGAATGCCGAAAAAAACTTTGGATTTATTTTTAACCCACTTCTTCGTGTGGTACCGAGCTGAAAGATTTCAGGCAGACTTGTGCTGATTATAAAAATGATCTATCAAAATTTCAGATCGATCGAATGTACTGTAATTAATTTCAGGAATTTTTAGATTATCTCTGTTTATCTTTTTGTAGCTTGTTAATTTTTGTGCTAGAGTGTCGTGGTGCCTATTATATTGAACAACCTTTTTAATATTTTCCTGTCGCACGGTGTGGTGCGTATTATTTTGAGGATTCTTTTTAAAAATATATTCCTGATCGGTGCGCATTATTTTTAATATGTTTTACGAGACATAATTAAATTTTGGATTTTTGGATTGTTGTGCGCTGCGTATTATAATGAACATTCTGTTACTTATGTCTCGTATATAAAAGATTTATAGTCAAAACTTGTTTTTAACGGCATTTTTTTATTTTAAATTAAATCTTTTACATTAACTCGTGGCGTCTGCTTGATAGCTTGATTGTTTGCCGAAAAATTTTTGGATCGATTTTTAACCCATTTCCTTGTAAGCTAGTGAGCTGAATTTTTGCAGGCAGACTTGTGCCGACGATAAACATGATCTAACAAAATTTAAGATCTAACGAATGTATTGTAATTAAATTAATGAATATTTATATTATTTCTATGTATCTCTATGTAGAATGTATATTTTTGTGCTAGTCTGTCACGGTGTGTATTATATTGAATAACCTTTTTAATATTTTCAAGTCGCGCTGTGCGGATCATAATATATTGACCATACTTTAAAAAGAAATATTCCATATCTTTAATTGTATATTCTAGTCTCTCGCACAGTGCGCATTATATTAAACATGTTTTACGAGACTAAATTTTGGATTTTTGAATTTTCGTGCGATGCGTATTATAATTAACATACTATTAGTATATAAAGGATTTATAGAAACAAACTTTAATTTTTAAGTTTTGTTTTATCTTATATTATTTGTTACAGGCGCATCATCTATACAGGAGATTATTGCACTTATATTTGGTTCATGCATAGTCACGTATTTGAATTAGAGTTTTAAATGTTGATAGAGTTTTATTTTACCTGGTGGCTTATTCAGGCAACTCATCAAACGTCCGCATTCGTGACTGGAAGAACGGAGGTGTTTTTAGTTTTTTTCCTTGTTAACTAAGTAAGGAAAAGGTTTTGTCTTGTCTTATCTATACAGACGTACCTTCTATACAGAAGATTATTGCGTTCACAGACCATGACAGTCTTTTGCTAAGTAGCGCAGCGTTCACAGGCCACGGATATGAGTGCTCCACGCAAATCACAGCCACCTTTGTTTTACTAACAAGTGCTAGGTACTCACTTGGAGCTGGGTGGACTCAGGGACACCCTTGGCCCCAAGAGAAAATCCATGACTTCACGAAATTTAGAACCTGTGACCATCGGTACGCCAGCCGATCGCACATGCCAACCGACCACGTTGCCCAATTAAATCTACATACACTAATAAAATAGTGATAAGCTCTACACATCATAACTTCGATTCAGTCATGTTTTAGATTAGTAAACATTCCGGACAAAGTTCATCAGTTTTTACCCTGAGAGGCAAAATAATACACACACACACACAAACACAAAAAAACTCCCCTCACTCCAAATTTCCGATACGTATTTTTACTTATCTGCTCATTTCAGACTTTCATTCAGTTTCATCAAATCCTGCCTAGGATACTGGGAGTCTAATTTCTACCGCTGTGTTAAATGTGTAGATTTATTAAGCACTGGCTTCATAAGTACCATTTCTTTATCTCGGTCGTAACCAAAGGACACATTGTTAATGAAATATTAATGTGACACTCTAATTGCTGTAAAATGGAAACCTTTAATTCGACAATTATATACTTTAATAAAATTAATAGTTTTGATGGGCATATCCCTCCCTTAGGAAAAGTTCCACTAAATGTTATTTTAAACGAAATAATACTAATATCAAAATATATTTAAGTTTTGAAATTACTTTGGGAAAATATGTTAGTTGAAAAAAATAATGAATTGATTAATAAATTAACAAAATGGACAAAGACAGATAAAAAACAAAAAAAAAGTTTTAGGATGTGCTAAACAATTATGAAATCTAGCACAAGTCACATCTCTTTCTTGAGAATGGCCTCGTAAACCATGAGAAAGAGTGCATGTTGCTTACGCAGGACAATTTCTAAATACTATGTTTTAATTGTGATAGATGCACACACTAAATGGACTGAAGAAATGCCTACTAGTTCTAATATAACATCATCTACAACAGAATTTCTATAAAATTATATTTTAAGATTTGGATTATCTGATTAAATAATTGCTTATTACAATGGACCAAAATCGTATCTGAAGAATTAAACAGATTCGTCACTAATAATGGTGTTAAGTATATTACCAGCTCAACATACTAATTTTCCACAAATGGACTTGCTTAAAGATGGATAAACCATTTTTAACATGGAATGAAAGCTTCTGAAAGTGAATCGTGAAATATTGTCTTTAAATTAGCTCTATTTCTTATTGCTTAACGCAAAAATATGCATGCTGTAACGTATGAATAGCCTGCTTTTACTAATGTTTGGCAGATAACATCGTACCATATCTTCATTAATCAAATCAATTTTTGACGAAACTGTTTTCAGACAGAACAAAGTAAATTCCTCAATGTACATTTCTGTTCGTTCAGTTCTTGAAATCAATTATTGTGACAATAGGTACAAAAAAAATGGATTAGTGAAATAATTATAGGAAGAAATGGTCTACTCTCTTACATAATCGAAACACATCCATGAATTACATGGTTCCCGCAACAATTTACAGAAACTTCAAACGTTTCAACCTAACTAATTGTTATCAGTGTGCCCATTTCATCAGTTCCACAAACTAAAAATACTGATGCCTCAACAGTTCCAGAACATCTAATTCCGTAATCCATCCAACACCAGAAGAATCAACCAACTATGAAAATTTTCTGAGAAGGTTGAAAAATCAATTAAGGCCTACTAAAGACTAATTACTGATCTTTAAATTGCTGTTTAATGTATATTCTAAACTATTCACAAGCTTTATAATGTATATTGAAAATGGTAATTTTAATTTTCAAAATGTTGATTAATATTCGAATAATTTACATTAATAAAATAACTCTTACTTTGGACGAATGTTTCCGCTTTCTAAATTAAAATTGAGCATGCAATTTTTTGTAGGGCGGAGATGATAAAGAGTATTATACAAATGAAACACCGAAAAATTAATTTTGTAAAACAAAACTTCCAGCACGTGAAAAGATGCAATTCAACAAATAGCATTGTTGTTTGCTTAATCAAATACAATAGAATTCACCACTCAATTCAACATAGCTATTATAATTTTAAAAAAAAATTAATGTCAATATTATTGTTTTATAACTAATTAGTTTATTTTTTTCAGCTTATGTAAATATAGAATTTCAAAAATTTAACTACAGAAATATGTTAATTAAAAACTTAAAGAGTTATTGCGCGTCCACTATCAGATTTTACGCACTCCCCTCCCCTCCCGCCACCCTACAGAAAGGAGAAAATTAATAAAGTAGTTTTTCAATAAATAATAATTTATAATTCAAAAGCCTGACTTAAAAATAAGAGAATGAAATGACGAAAAACAACTCGTTTTTCTATCTCTTTTAAATGTGTGGTTTTTTTTTCCTTTTTTAAAAAAAATTTTGTGTGAATTGTTAAATTCCCCAGTGGCGTAGCTAGGACTTTTGCCGCCCGGGGCGGTCTCCAATTTGCCGCCCTTTTCATTGGCTTTCCATAAATGACGTCACGCATCTGGGGGGGGGGAATTGATACATTTGTTACGATGTGTGACGAGGGGGTGTGTTTAAGAAATGTGACGTCAATTCTAAACGCGCAACTTTAAATACAATTTCCACTTAACTATTTGATTACTGACACTTTATTTAATGACTTGTATGCAAAATCCGTGTTACCATATTAGAGTGCAGCTTTACACTAATAAAAAAAAACCGTAGAAAAACACGTTTTTGACTATAAATCCTTTATGTACGAGACGTAACTAAAGAATGTTCATTATAATACGCAGCGCAAGACCATCCAAAAATACAAAATTGCAGTTTTGTCGTAAAACATGTTTAATATAATGCGCAACGATCAGGAATATGCTTATAAAAAGCGTTGTCAATAAAATAAGCACCATATTGCGCGACAGAAAGTTTGTTTAATATTATATGCACCGCGACACTCTATCTCAAAAAATAACAAAATACATAGAAATAAATAAAATAATCTTAAAAAACCAATAATTTAATTACGGTACATGTGATCGATCTGAAATTTTGATACATTGTTTTTATCATCGGTACAAAACTGCATGCGAAATTTCAGCTCGCTAGCTTACGAAGAAGTGGGTTAAAAATTGATCCAAAGTTTTGGCGACAAGCAAGGGCGCAAGCAAGCAACCAGACACCACGAATTAATATAAAGGATTTAAGTTTTAAAAACCGTAAAAAAACCAAGTTTTTTACTATAAATCCTTTATGTACGAGACATAACTAAAAGAATGTTCATTATAATACGCAGCGCAAGAACATCCAAAAATACAAAATTGCAGTTGTGTCGTAAAAAATGTTTAATAAAATGCGCACGATCAGGAATATGTTTATAAAAAGTGTTGTCAATAAAATACGCACCTTATTGCGCGACAGAAAGGTTGTTCTATATAATACGCATCGCGACACTCTATCTAAAAAAATAACATGATACATAGGAATAAATAAAATAATCTAAAAAATCAATAATTTAATTACATTACATACGATTAATCTGCAATTTTGATAAATAGTTTTTATTATCGGTGCATAACAGCTTTCAAAATTTCAGCTCGCTAGCTTACGAGAAAGTGGGTAAAAATCGATCCAAATGTTTGGCGACAAACAAGGGCGCAAGCAAGCTAGCGAGTTAATATAAAGGATTTAAAAATATACTTATATGACAAAAATTTGATTTGAAACATGCTCTTTTTCAAATAGAAAATACGGCTTTTATGGTGGGGGGGCAGGGTGTCAAAGCTTTATGACGTCATATTGAAGAAGTTGTCTGTTTTTTAGATGACGTGTTACGAGGGGGAAGGGAGCAGAAATCAACCAAAATCACGTGACGTCATTTATGGACGGCCACTTTGTGGACTATATGATAGTTTTTATAAAAATTAATAAACATGAATAAATAAATGTAATTGAAACGAAGTAAAGGTGGGGAATATGTTTAACAGTGCGTGTCATATTTATGTAAGCAGCAATACAATAGGACGGATAAGATTACATACCTATAAATACACATTTATAAAAATACACGATATTTTTTCAAAAGCCACAAGCAAGTTACTGAGGTCGCAGGTCCCCCCATCCCCTTATGAGACAAAACATATTCTAAATTTACACCCAAAAACATTACCAATTACTATTCTTTTATATTTTATTTATAAATAAATGATTTTTGTACAAATTACAAACTAAGACATTGTATACATTAGTATGTAAACATATTTATACTTTATACATTTACTTTCTTAACTTTCATAATAGAAAAATCGTGTATTATACTATCAAAATTTAAATTATTTATAATATCTTGTTCTATGGACAATATTGCAAGATTTTGTAGCCTTAAATCACTCATTGTGCAACGAAGATAATTTTTTTATCAACTTCAGTTTGGAGAAGCCCCTTTCACAAATAGCGACACTGATAGCAATTGTTGAAAAAATTCATAGCAAAATTGCAATGTTGGGTACAGAAATTTCCAATCTGTACTGTTAAATAAATAATAATAGATCAAGGGGGCCTTTTCCTCCGATTTTCTAACATAATGCCTCTTCTTGAAGTGTAGGAACAGCCATAAAGACCTGGGTCATTTTTCTTTCAATATTGAACTGTTCTTTATGAATGTCAATAATGTAATTTATTTGATGTTCAAATGCTTCAGTTAGTAGGTTACATGGTATTATATACGAAAATTTTCTTGCAAGGAAATACAACTCATCAAAGCGTTCTTTTATAATGCCAGCCATGGATAAAAAAACATTTCTCGTTGTACTTCTTTTTCTAAACATAGAACCACGTCTTCGTAGTTTTCCCCACTCATATTTTTTCCTTCTAAATACGCGTTCAGTTGATATCTCCAACTCTTCACAAATTGTTTGGCTGATATAACAGCTTTTTTCTATTAGCACATGTCTTTGTTCCATGCAATGGGTTTGCATTAATTTAAAAAATGACGGGTTCCCATAAATTAAGATAACATAGAAAAGAAAAAGATTGCATTGAATTGAGTAAAATTCCAGCATCTGATCTCGTTTTACTAGTTACTTCTTCAGATGTCAATTTTACAAGACGCTTGAAATTTTAAAGCATGTCTTTTTAAAAATTATTTATGGCTATTGTGGTCAGAGGTGTAACAACGACTTGGCATTGGGGAATTTGCCAAGGGCGCAGAGGGATAATCCTTCAATTTATTCAAATTTAGTATTTTCCTACCATTTGTATTTTTTTATATCCATTTTTCAAGGGCGCCAAAAATAAATTAACCGAGTGCGCGGAAAACCCAGTTACGCTTCTGATTGTGGTGTTTATTAACGGAGAAATTTGAATATTTTCATTTTCTTGTCATAAATATTAATAATTTTCAATAAAATAGACGAATTCAAAGAAAGTATTTACACATTACTTTAATACTTTAATTGGATAGGCGTAACATGTTTTTTCCTATGTAACCGTATTTTAATGAAAATCTTTGAACCACCATGCCTTGTAAATACTTGTTCGCAAATCATTCTGCGAATGTCGATATTCAACGTAAGGACTGTCGTGGCGATATTAATAGCACATATTATTAGGCCCAGCGGTGATGTGATTTTGTTTAGTTTTCTTAAAAAAGCGTCTTCTGTGACGTATACCAATTAAGTTTCCAAACAAAAAATCTCTTTTTTGAGTGATTAAAAATTTTTGAACGGTTTTGCTTTAGTTCTAACATCCAATATGTCACCAAAGTAATGTTGTGCAACCAGTTAATTAAGACTAAAAATTACGAATATTTTTGTTTCACCTTGGTTTTCCCCCTTCAAAAGAAAAAGCGTGTTTGACTGAAATGGTTGTACTTTTTAAATTCCCACAAATGCCGCCCCCAGAATGTGTGCCGCCCGGGGCGGGCCGCCCCCTCCGCCCCCCTAGCTACGCCACTGAAATTCCCATATGCTATCAAAAAGAGTGACTTATTTTAAGTCTCCCCAATTTTGTTCACCAAATTTTTATTTTTATTATTAATTGCACACAGTTTTCATGCGAATTTATAATTTACAAAAAATCTAATTTAACAAAAAATAAACAATTCAAAAAATTTTAAAAATCAAGAATGTTTGTGTATATGTTAATCATCGGTAGATATTTCATGGTGTTATATCAATAGTAAATAAAAATAATGAGTGTAGTCTACACTTTCTGTCAATAGCACATGAAACCAAAATTCGTGACGAAATTTCCATTTTTAATTAGAAAATCGAAACTAATTTAAACTAGTTCCCCTTATCTGGTCCTTCTATGCATATTATTATTGCATCCTACGCTTACCCATGCTTTATGTTTTGTCATGCATTTTTATAAAATTTTAAAACATTGTTGGATTTCCTGGTTTCATTATCAACCCAGTCCAAGTCCAAATTCCGTATGAGAAGAACGAGAATTTGGATGTGTTTGGTCTTGCATGCCTATTTTAAAAAAGTGTTTTTAGTCCTGTGTATATGAGATTTGTATTAGATAATCTTTGTGTTGTAGTTGTATTTTTAAGTTAGAATTAGCTGCCTGATGTTTTATTACTACTTTACTCTTTTGGTAATTTAAGTCTTGACGTTAACAGGCTATAAAGCATCCGACCATGGTTGTCAAATACTTGACCTTGTTCAATTGAGAGGAAGCATTTAAAGAAAAAAAAAGATTATTTAGCAATGAATAAAAAAAAATTTTTTTGAAAAAGGAGAGACCAATTGTGATTTTATGAGACAAGATTTTTAAAAAAGCATTTGCAAATGAGGCCCTGGTTAAAATTAGTGAAATAAAATATATGTACAAAAAAGTGTTGCGATTGGTCATTGGAGACACATCCCAGAACCCAACCTACAATTTGAAATAAACAATTACTTTTGCAAAAATGGGGAGGGACGACCTTCACCAAACCACAATATAAGCATAATGTTCGAATTAATTTTTAATGTTTTTAATATTTAGTAATCATGGATTCACTTACCTTCTGACTCTTGTCATATGTCACACTTACATGTAATAACGGTTATTCCCAATATGGATAGTGAAAAGCTTGTAGAAATTTAGGGGTGCTGACGAGAAACTCTCTCTCTCTCTCTCTCTATATATATATATATATATATATATATATATATATATACACTCACATATATATATGTATATATATATATATATATATTTATATATTAGGGCTGTTGACGATTACTTTAAATTTATAATTAACTTTTGAAAAATTAACCATTAATTAAACGTTAATTTCGATTAAAGTCAAAAATTAAAATGTATGATGGCATAAGTCTTATCTTATCTTATCTGTTGAAGACGCTCCTTCTATGATTGCGTCCTACGCTTATCTATGGTAACATTAGTTATAAGTAACACTTAGTAAACTTTCTTTTTGAAAATCTAAATAACACTGGAATGTCTCCTTTATACGTGATCTTTTAAACAAATACGCAAAAAGACAAGTCAGTGTCAAACCTTTTCAACATTTTGAACATTACCCTCAGTCAATAAATTAAAACCAAAATGTTCGTGTAATCGTAAGGTAATTTGTTATTTTTTTTACTTTTTGACTTCCAATAATGTGTAATTGACATAATGGCGGTATTAGGACGATGGAAAGAATAATTCATGGAACTGTACAATTGTAAATTCAATCCAGATAGCAACGTACTACAGGAGCAAAGGAACAAAGGGATGAATGATCCACCAGTGCTATGGAGCGAAGTTGAAGAGGCAGTATGGAACTTTAAAGGGGGTACGTCGCCTGGAGTTGACAACATCCCTGCTGAATTACTGAAACATGGAGGAGCATAAGTAACGAAAGCCCTAACAAAAGTCTGCCAAGAAAATTTGGATATAAGGAATGGCCCAAAGATTGGACGCAGTCACTAATCATACCAGGTTTTAGACCAGGCAGAATCACAATCTAGCAGATCTTCAACTGTCGCTTGCTCATAGAAACACATGTGCATCTACAGCACAAACGCGAACTCCATCACAACTTCATAGACTTCAAGAAAGCCTTTGATCGAGTATCGTACGAGGGACTTTGACAAGTTATGAGAAGTTTCAAAATTGAAGAAGGGCTGGTAAAGGTGATCGAAGAACTCTACAAAGAGACAAGCAGTGCAGTTGTATTTAAAGGCTGCGTAGGGGACTTCTTCATAACGACGATTGGAGTCCGCCAGGCTGCATTCTCTCACCTGTCCTTTTTAATATCTTCTTTGAAAAGAATGATGCAAGAAACTCTCAGTGATCAACATAAGTGCATCTCTATTTGCGGAAGACACTTATGCAACCTAAGATTTGCTGATGACATAGATCTTTTGCCTGGGAGCAGTACCGAACTACACTGGAAAAATTTCAGACAGATCAAGTGCATATGGGATGGAAATCAGCTAAAAAAAAAGCAAGATATTGATTAGTACCTTATCTGCCAGTACGGCAAACATCGTAATGCACCAACAAAAGCTGGAGGTGGTACATAACTTTAAATATCTAGGTGCCATTATATCTAGAGATGGTGCCTGCGAAGCTGAAATTCGATCTAGAATTGGGTCGGCAATGGCAGCAATAACGAAGTTTTAAAAAATGGAACAGCAAAAACATGACCCTGCCAACAAAGCTAAGTGTTTACAGAGCCCTCATCAAAACCATTGCCTTTTATGGATGTGAGACCTGAACACTAATGGAAACCAATTAAAGCAAGCTGCATGCATTTGAAAACAAATGCATGAGGAAAATTCTCCAGATCTCCTATTTAGAACACAAGACCAGTGAATATGTCTGGGACAGAATAAATTCTGTTGCGGGTCGTCAAGAAACCATTATAACAACAATTAAGAGACATAAATGGCATGTTTGGTCATGTAATGCGACATGATACCCTGACAAAAAGTATCCTTCAAGGCACTGTAGAAGGGGGCCGGCGAAGAGGTCGAAATCGGAACAACTGAATTGACAACATAAAGGAATGGGCAGGGATAGACAAATGTGGAGATCTTTGTCTGTTGATGTGTCCAAGCGCTCCCCCTTGAACGACAGCAACGGTCACTGGAAAGATGATCATGATGAATGTGTAAGTGATGTTTCGATTAATAGTTAAAAATAATTTAATCGTTAAAATTTGTAAGTGATTAATCAAGAAATTAATCGTTAATTTCCGATGCCCTAATATATATATATATATATATATATATATATATATACATATATACAATGTATATATATATATATTTATATATAAATATATACAATGTATATATATATATATATATATGTAATATATGGCATCTGTCCGTCTACGAAAGACGATAGATTTATCTTTATTATTTGCAGCTCTTCGTGTGGCTGATGAGACCAATCCTTGAGTGGAAGTCTCTTCTGCATTTCACACATACGAATGCAGTGGGGCAGTGTTGCCTGGCATTCCTCCTCGCTCTTTTTTCAACTGCTTCTGCCATAGTTTGCTTCTCTGCTCTTAATGATCCTTCTTTCGCTAAAGCCCGTCACGTGGACCTATCCTCTGCCAGGTTTTCCCAGTTTTGTATATCAATGTTGGCTGCTTTCATGTTTCTCCAGCATATGTCCATGTAACTGAGATATGGCCCACCAACTGACCCTTTCCCTGTCACCAGCTCACTGTATAGCAAATCCTTGGGTATGCGACCAGTTTGTATTCTCTTGACGTGTCCAAGCCAACGAAGGCGTCTTTGGCTTAATATGGCTGGAATGCTACTCATGCTTGCTTGAGCCAGGAACTCTGTGCTGGGGACTTTTTCTTGCCGTTTGATGTCTATGATGCGGCTTAGGCAACTGAGGTGGAAACTATTGAGCCTTCTTTCATGCCTGGTGTAGGTGGTCCAAGACTGCATCCATAGATGCCGGTATACCGGCAGCTTACTCCTTGCTGTGAGTTTGGCATTGGACCAGACTCTTTTGTAAAGACTAGCCATAACAGTTGCTTCCTTCCCTATTCTACCACTTATCTCATCTTTCAATAAGAGTGTGCTCGAGATTTTGATCCCAGATAAATAAAACTGTCAACAACATCAAGATTGCAGTCGTCAATGGTGATCGTCGGGAGAGAAGCAGCATCCTGTGCCATAATGTTGATTTTCTTTATGATTATGGTCAGGCTAAACTCTTTGCAGGCAGCGGAGAAGCTGGATACAAGGTTCTGCTGGCCGTCTACTGTGTGGGATATTAAGGCGGCATCGTCTGTAAATAAGAACTCGTGGAGCAAAATCGTCCTTATTTTAGTCTTCGCTCTAAGTCGGGCAATATTGAATAATCTCCTGTCAGCTCTGGTGTGTATGTATATCCCCTAGCAGTTGTTCTTGAAGGCATACTGGAGTAAGGTGGAAAATAATATTGCGAATAGAGAATTTGCCAACACGCAGCTTTGCTTTAATTCACTACTTACTGGGAAAGCCTCAGAGGTGGCACCGTTATAGCACACTGTGCCATGCATGTTATCTAGGAATTGCTTGAGGATGTTAAGCAGATGTGTAGGGCAGCCTATTTTAACTAAGATCTGGAAAAGGCCGCTTCTGCGTACAAGATCTAAAGCTTTGGTTAGGTAGACGAACGCTATATGTATAGAGGCATATGTTGCTCCCTGCTCTTGTCCTGCAGCTGGCGCAGAGAGAAGATCATGTCTATGGTTGATCTTCCGGCTCGAAAGCCACACTGCGATTCTGGGAGTACACGCGATAATAGGGTCTGCACGCGTGTTAATGCAAATCGGGCGAAGGCCTTTCTAACTATACTGAGGAGAGAGATTCCACGATAGTTATTGCAATCAATCTTGTCTTTTTATTTTTATACAGTGTAATGATGTTGGCATCTTTAAGTCCTCTGGTATCTGTCCCTGTTCCCACCACAGAGTGAGGAGGTCGTGCAGAGGCTGTAAAAGTACTTCTTTTCCACATTTGAGTACTTCTGGTGGAATTCCATCATTGCCAGGGGCTTTCCCGCAGGCTAGACAATCTATGGCTATTCTTAGCTCGACTATGGTGGGTAGGGTATCAAGCTCTTCCATGACTGGCAGGTGTGGGATATCGTCCAGGGCAGCAGTTGAGACATGTTTTTTTTGTCGCGTACAATTCCAGGTAGTGTTCAATCCACCGTTTGGGTTGTTAGTCTCAGTCAGTGATAATTTCCCCTGCTTTTGACATTAGGGAGGTTAGAGGGCCTGTTGCGTGTTTGTATTCTCGAACATAGCCTTTGTATCGCCTCTATCAGCAGCTGATTGTATGCTGGAACTTAGATTGAGCCAGTATGTGTTAGCGTAGTGGCGAGCTGCCTGCTGGGAATTTTTCTTGGCACTCTTAAGGGAATGTAGAGTTTCTGGGCAAGGCCTGTCTTTATAGGCTAAAAGATCCTTTCTTTTTGCAGCAGTGACATGCTTCATTTCCTCCCAGTGAGCCCCAAACCAGTCTGCACTTTTGCGTGCTCTCTTTCCGAATGCTGCAATAGCTGAGCAATATATGGTGTCCCGCAGATGTGACCATTTGGACTCAATAGTGTCTACTGGTGGCATTTGTACAAGAGGTTCTTGTAGCCTCTGGGTGTATTCTGCTGTTCTGTCTGGATTCTTGGTGAAACAGATGCCTATGCGTGGTTTGCCCTTGTTTTTGTTGCGGTACTTTTCCTTTGACAGTAACCTTACCTTGCTAGCCACTAAGGAATGATCTGTGTCGCCATATATATATCCATACAGAGTGATGTGTTCAATTTTAGCTTTCTGTAGTCTAGTAGTGTTATCTTTGACAGTTTAGAATATTCTTCAGTAATGAATCTGGCAGCTCTTTTTTTTATTTATTCTAGTTTATCCATGTTTTCTTTGGTGGTTGGTCCTATACAGAAGATGCATATTCTAGTACAGATCTCACCAAAGGGAGGTAGCAGTTTAGTATTATATTCTTATTACATCTGTAATATTCTTTTTTTATAAAGCCTATCGTTTTGTTTGCTCTTTTAATAACTTAAACCTAATACTAGCTAGAAAGAAATATTTCTTAAGAGACAATATCAAAATGAATCATATAAAGATGGTTTTTTTTTAAAAATGTTTATACCTAGCACCTAATTTTCCCGCTTAGTAATTAATTCAAGTTCAAATGAACAAGTACTTGAATAAATATGTAACATTATATACATTTGGTATGTACTTCATTCCAATGGAATATGCCTTTTGCGGTAATTTCATTTTACTAACTTTTACTTAAATTTACGTTCACCAGCATTAAATGATTAGAACTTCTTTAGCTACCTTGCTAGAGCGTTACGTACCTAACAATTTAAACCCGGAAAACCCGTTATTAACATTAATAATTATCTAAAATTTAACACTTTTTTATTTTTCGTATGCTTTATTCCATGAACAATGCCCTTTGCGGTAGTTTATTTTACACAAAACTAAGTCCAAACAAACAATATTTTGAATGGGTAGTATGTTCACCAATATTTATATTATTTTCATTAGAATTTCTTTAACCACCTTGATAGAGCCCAAAGTCCTTAGCCTTAGCCTTAAAAAATAATATAAACACAATCGGAAAAACCCGTTATTATTTGGTGTCTAGCTCTGAAATCATGGGTTTTAATTTTGTCATTAATATTTTACGTAAGATAATTTAATATGTTTTTATCATAAACAAATTTAACATAAATTAATTCATCTTTATATATAACAAATGTTAATATCATATTAAACATATGTATATGTATTTATATATGTATATTCATAGTTTAGTTCTTTGGTAGTTTGTAGCTTTGCTGGCTATTGAGAATTGATCTTGTCCAGTGCCAGTAGCCATTACCATATTAAAATAGTCATTGAGTCATTTTTTTGAAAAAAGTATTTCAGCAGTTTGTTAATACAACTTTCGTCTGCGGATTATATTATCTTATCTGTTACAAACGCTCCTTCTATACAGAAGATTATTGCGTCCTACGCTTATCTGTGGTTTGTGTTTAGTCCTGCATTTTTATTAGAGATTTAAATGTTGATAAAGTGTTGGTTTTTCTGGTTTCTTCAGGCAACCCATGCCACGCCTGAATTCCGGACGGAAAGAACGAAAATTTGTATGTGTTTGTTCTTGCATACACTGTAAAAAACGCAATGTTTTCTAACACGTTTATACCGTTATTTTACACTAAACTGCTGTAAATGAAGATTTTTTTGACTGTTTTTTTTAAAAAAAACAGTAAGGTAATGTAATTTAAGTTCATTTACAATAAAATCCGGTATTAATTTATACTGTAAAAAATACAATGTTTTTTAACACATTTATACTGTTATTTAACGCTAAATGGTTGTAAATGACTACTTTTCACTGTTTTCCCTTTTTTAACAGTAATGGAGTGTAATCTATGTTCGTCTATAAATATTTTCAATACAGTATATAAATAAATGAATGCAAGATGTTTTATGGGTTACTAAACATTATATTATCCGATAGACATAACAATTTTGGAGGTTGTTGAGTTTACTGCCATGAAGGACAGTGACAATTATTTTGGCCGCGTGCCCAAAGTGGCCTTTTTTCTTTTATATGAGCTATTTAAAAAATATTTTACGGACAGACAAGCAGACAAAAAAGAACGAAAGTAAGTTATTAAAAAACGTGGTAAAGAGTGGTCGCTCGATAGTCGTAAGCTCAAGTCCTAGTATCAGTATTAGCAGTCTAGTCTTGACTTACATTTAATTCTATATTATTTTTTTTCTTTGGTCCTTACGAAATAATATGCCTTTATATTTATTAGTAATATACTATTACTAATATCATGATTTTAAATATAATTACATCTTTCGTATTAAATAGTATAAATAATTTTTAATAAATAATAGATTTCCTTTAAAGTATGATTAGCATTAGACTATAACGGTTTTAAATTAAACTTGCACTAATTAGGCCGGTGAACCTTAATGTGTTTTCTTTTCTTATTTAAGCTAAAATATGTATTTTATTCACCCGATCGCAATGAAATTTTGGAAAGCTGTTGAGTAGGCTAAGCCTACACTCTCGCAAAGTAAAGGTGTATAGTATTTTATTTTAAAATATAAAAATGACTTCAAGTTTTTTTGAATATCTTTTTCTTCTGCCATTTCTGCAATGCGTGACAGGTAATCTAGCTTAATTTAAAAATCAGTATTAATTATTTCACATGGGAACAGACACATTTTTTTCCACAAATTATCGAGTCCTGACATAATAGTATTATATATAAACATTAGGCATGATTCAGACTAAAATCTATACTGTAGGGGTTTTAAATTTAAAATGTTGCAACGTTTTGGCCCGGGAACCCATAATGATTAATTAATGAAGTTTTGTTTTTCTTATTTAAGCTATTCAATATAAATATTTTAGGGCTTCGGATTAGTCAACCCATCACTTAAAAATTATTGGAAATTTTAAAAAAAATATTTTAAAAAAATATATATTTTTTTTTAAAAAAAAAGAATAAATTTATAGTGGCTGATAAATTACATGAACATTTTGGTTTAAAACTATTGACAGACGGGAATGTTCAAAATGTTGATAAATGTTGCCTTCCATGGTTCTAACACTTCGCCTACTTATCAAACCAAATGAAAAGCCTATTAAGCTAATGGCAGTAATGGAGTCTGACTCAGAGACAGAAAATGACCACAGCTCTTCTGTTCAATTACTTCGTTACAAAATGGAGATGAAACTTCCCGAATCCATTGACCCTCTACAATGGTGAAAACACCGATATCCGATAATGCACTTCCTTGCTAAGACCGGTTAGTGCATACCAGTTACTACAGTTCCAAGTGAAGGATTGTCCAGATCGGCTGTTTATATTGTCAATTAGACCCGCTCATCACTTGAACCAAATAATGCCACCATATTTGTCTTTTTGCGTAGTTGGTGAAAAGATTACATATAAAGTAATAAAGGAGACATTCCAGTGTTATTTAGATTTTCAACAAGAACGTTTAATAGGCGTTACTTATGACATCATACATTTTAATTTTTTGGCTTTAATCGAAATTAACGATTAATTAATTGTTAATTTTTCAAAATATAACGATTAAATTTTAATTAATCGTTAACAGCCCTAAGATATTTTTATCATTATTGTATTCTATCGCAATAACATTTTTGAATTGAAAGTAATTGAGAACACTCCAGGTAAGATTTCAAGTTTAAAAAAAAATAATAAGATAATAATAATAATAATAAAATTTAATTTTAAAAATATCTTTAAAAAATATTTAATTATCATTTATATTTTTTAATTTAAAAGCTTTAATATATATATTTTTTTATATTGGAACAGTAAAACTAACAGACAATTTTTTACTCATTATCCATTCCTTACATTAAATTTGTTTTATTTTAAAAAAAAATTGCAACATGTTTATGGTTCTTCTATCCTCTAGTGTTTCAAGGTTTAATGATTTAAATAATGGTGATATTCTTGTCACTTTTGACTATTCTCAAGTAATTAATCTTGCAGCTCTTTTTTGAATTTTTTCTAGTTCATCAATATTTTCTTTGGTGGATGGGTCCCATACAGACATACAGAGGATGCATATACTAGTACAGGTCTCACCAAAGTGAGGTAGCATTTTACTTTTATATCTCTATTACATTTGTAAAAAAATTTTTTTATAAAGCCTAAGGTTTTGTTTGATTTTTTAATAACTTCATTGACATGGGGATTCCATGATAGTTTCTCGTTTATAATGACTCATAAGTATTTTGCATCTTTAGTTTGGGTCAGTTCTTTTCCATGAATGAAATATTTTGAATTTATTTGTTTCTTTTTCTTTGTTACTCTTAACAGTTGACACTTTTCTGGGTGGAAAGCCATACTCTAGTTAGTTTCCCATTTTAGCAATTCATCTAAGTCTTTTTTTGTAAAATGTTGCTATCTTGTTCTGATTTAATTCTTCTATAGATTATAAAATCATCTTTGCTATGTCTATCAAATGACTCTTGTTATATAGGTACTTCACTAAACGGCGCGCGCCGATCAATTATTTTGATGCGGGAAACAGACTATAAGCCGGTGACCAGAGAATACTGATAAGTCACGGGTCATATGCTTTTATAGCTTTCTTTTTCTTTATAAGATTAAATACTATAATTACATTGTTGTCTATTTTGTGAGCACATGGACTAATGTCATTCCGATCTTGTGTTTAGAGTTTGTAGCTGATATTCTTAGTTTTGAGAATAGGTAATTTTATAATTATTTTCTTTTACTTACTATAAGTTTCGACACATTACTTTTTTTTTCTTCAGAAAGCCTTTTCATTTTAACTGATTGTCCCGTAATAGAAATAATAACGGTTGGAGACATTGCAATCAAACGCGCACTGTGTGCTAGCTCTCGTACAGTACCTCGACAACTAAGCAAAGTAAAATTTTAAAAATCATTCATTAGCCGTAGGCGAAGTAAACTAATAGTGACGACCTGTATATTATTTATATACCGGAATACGGAGAAAGCTATTTGAAGCATAACACAACAAAAACGAATTCCGGGTAATAAAACAATATGCCGCATTATACGGGCTCATTAAAGTTGCGGTTAACAGGTCCTGATTAAATGGGACCGGTCCTGATCTGAGGACCGGTTGACAGGTTAACCGTTAACAACCTTATATTAAACCTATTAATTGTGTTTCACATTATCTGTTTTTTCTAAAGCCGTGTTGATGTCGTCATAGGGAATTATATTTGTCTAGGTGGTAAAATATTCTACAATATATTATGTGTTCTAGTAATTTACAGGTGATATTAGTAAGTGATACAGGTCTGTACTTACCAGGGTCTGATTTATCACCTTTCTTAAAGAGTGGAGTTATGTTAGCTAATTTCCAATCCTGGGGCACTTTACCCTGGTTTAGAGAGGCTTGAAAAAGAACTACAAGGATTCTGGACAGTTCATTGCTTAGTTCTTTTAATAACCTTGCATTCAATTTACCTGGGTCAGTAGCTTTGTTTATTTTTATTTTATTTTTTTTGGAGTGAATGTATACCTATCTCGTCTACAGTTATGTTACCTATTTCTTCCATTTTATTTAAACTTATTAAAACTTCATTGTTGCCTGAGGCAGAAAATGATGATGCAAAATATGTGTTAAGGATATTAGCTTTAGTCTCATTATCATTATAGGTTTTATTATTTGAGACTTTTAGCGTGGCTTTTCCCGTAAGTTTCATTTTTTTTTAGATTTGCTAAAGGACCATAAGTTTTATTATTATCTTTAGAAATTACATTGTTTATATATTCATTTTGGAGGTTTCGACTAAGTTTTTGTGTCAGTGTTTAATCTTTAAGTATTTTTTGTGCATCATTTATAAATTGGCAGCCAAAAATTTCTTAAATAACTTCCCTTTTTGTTTGCATAGCGTTTTAAATTCAGAATTCAACCAGCATTTGTTAATTTTATTTGATGCTAATTTTGTTGGAACATTCTCATCCATAATAGTCTTTAGATTTTTTTTTAATATCTTTCCAAATTTCTTCTACTGGGATATTTATATTAAATTTACTTAGGAAATTTTGTTTGAAGTTAGCCGCTAATTGGTGTAGTTTTTTTTTAATTTCATTTATTCCATACATAGATTATTCGTCTAGGTATCTTATTAATTTTAGTTTTTATTATATTGGTGACCCTAACCATATCATGGTCGGACAGTACAGGAATTATGTTGCAGCCGAACACTAGTCCTGGTCTATTTGTTAAGAATAAATCTTGTGTTTCATTTTTCCTTGTTGCTTTTTTTTCACTATCTGTTCTAGGTTTAAATTGTTTATAGTAGCTATAAAGTGTTCATTAATATCTTTATTAGTTTGATGGTTATCAATTGTATAGTTTTTCCAATTTGTATCTGGAAGATTAAAGTCCCCCATAATCCAAAGTGAAGCATTTTTATGATTTTCTTTTATGAAATTTAATTGACTACAAAGATTCTTCATGTATTCTAGGTTTGTATTCGGTGGTCTATATATACTGCCTACAATAAGTGGTGCTGAGTTTGGTGTAACTATTTTTTTTTAAAAAAGGACTCTATATTAAAATTTGATTGTGTAGTAATTTCTTCAGCTATTATATTGGATTTGATTGCAAGCAGCACTTCTCAATAATTGTCTGGTCTATCTTTTCTAAAAATATTATAATGGCTGTTAATAATTTCCGAGTTATATATGTTGGGGTTCAACCAAGTTTCAGAACAAGCAATTATGTCTGGTTCTTCTGTTTTCATAAGAAGCTCTAAATATGGAATTTTATTTTTAACGACCAACAAAGTCCGTCCAAGGACCTTCCGCCACCGTTCGGTGGCATGTTTTAACTCAACAGCCGTCTCGACTGGCATCCATGTGCATCACGTCAAAAATACTATTCATTACAGCTAAAATAAATAACTCGTAAAAACAGAGCTTTTGACTATAAATCCCAAAGCGCATAACTCAAAATAAAGTCTTGGAAGAAATACTGCACCAAAAATAACTCGTTTTGAACGTCGGGGTAAACGCGTTCAATATGATTGGCTGTAGGAGTCATATGTGTTTGAGGGACCAATCGCTATCTATGACCGCACGGAACATTTATTATATAGGAATACTTTGGAAATTAATTATTAGTGTCTTGAGAATGTTTTGATTATTAGTATTATTATATTTTTACGGTTATTTTTATGGATTTCTATGCAGTGGCGTAGCTAGAACTTTTGACGCCCGGGCGGTCTCCAATGTGACACCCGTTTTAGGGAACGTCCATAAATGACGTCATGCACCCAGGGCGTGGAGGGGAGTCATAAACTTGTGACAATGTGTGACGAGGGGTTGACTTTGAGAAATGTGACGTCACGTCAAAACGCGCAACTTTAAATAAAATTTCCACTTAAATATTGATTACTGAACTTTATTTAATGACGTTTACGTAAAACGCTTGTTACGATATTAGAGTGCAGCCTTGCACTAAAAACATACTTACATGACAAAATTTTGATTTGAAACATGCTTATTTTCACCTAGAAAATACGACTTTTATGGTGGGGGTGGTCAAAACTTTATGGCGTCATAATGAAGAAGGGGTCTAAGTTTTTGTGACGACGTGAGACTAGGGCGGAGGGGGTGAAAAATCAGCCAAACTCGCGTGACGTCATTTATGGACGGCAAATTAGTCTATAATATGATGTTTTTTATATAAAGTAACAAACAATAATAAATAATTGTAATTGAAACGAAGTAAAGGTGTTGAACATGTTTACAATTGCATGCCATATTTATGTAAGCAGTAATTAAAGAGGCCACATAAGATGATATACCTATAAATACACATTTCTAAAAATACACTATACATTTTTTAAAGGCCACAAGAAAGTTACTGAGGTCGCAGGTTCAAATGAGACAAAAAACATTCCACATTTACACAAAAAACATTATCAATTACCATTATTTTATTTTATACTAGCAAAATACCCCCGCTTCGCTGCGGAAATTAGTATCTCAGTTACGTTGAGAATCCGCGAAACACAAATTCAAAACACCAATTGATTTTAATCTGGATCATGATGGATATGATACATATATTAACTTCACCGTCTTGTCTGTCTGTCTGTCCTAGTCCCGCAGAAAAACAAAAGCTAAAAGTAAAAAATGACACACTTCCCGCGATCCTATCGAGCGGATAATTTAATATTTTTTTTGTCTGCTACCATTGCGGGAGGGTACGCAACAACTTCACAAAGTTTCATGCTCCTACCTACACGGGAAGTTATATATGTAATGATGAGTCTGTTTTATATAGCTCATATCAGAAAAAAACTACATTTTATCCCACGGCCCCCTAGTGAATGATAATTTTACATTTGTTTTGATTGTTACCATTGCGGAAGTGTACTTAACGACTCTCCAAAGTTTCATGCTGCTACCAACACGAGACATTGGAGAATTAGTGATGAGTCAGTTTTTTATATAAGAAAAAAACTACATTTGGGCCCCCGGACCCAATTAAGTGTTATTTTAAATATTTTGTTAGCTTGTTACAATCGCGGAAGTATGCTTATCAACTACCTAGTGTTTCATGCTTCTACCTACACGGGAAATAGGAGAATTAGTGATTTTTAGATTTTATACAGCTCATATAAGGAAAAAACTTCATTTGGGCCCCCGGACCCCATTAAGTGTTATTTTAAATATTTTTTATGCTTGTTACCATAGCGGAAGTGTGCTTATCAACTACCTAGTGTTTCATGCTTCTACCTACACGGGAAATAGGAGAATTAGTGATTTTAGTTTTTATAAAGCTCATATAAGGATAAAACTTCATTTGGGCCACCGGCCCCCAGGAAGTGATAATTAAAATATTTTTTTCCCGTTACCATTGCGGGATTTTACTCAACAACTTCCCAAAGTTTCATGATTCTGCCTACTCGGGAAACAGGAGAATTGTTGATTTTAAAATTTTATATAGGCCATACAAGGAAAAAAAACTTTTTTGGGCCCCCGGCCCCCATGAGTGTTAATTTAATATTTCTTTCACGCGAGTGGCTACTCAACAACTTCCCAAAGTTTCATGCTTCTACCTACGCGGTAAATCCGAGATTAGTGATGAGTCTGTTTTAATATAAGAAGAAACTACATTTGGGCCCCTGTTACCATCGTGGAAGTGTACTTAACAACTACCCCAAGTTTCATGCTTCTACCTACACGGGAAATAGGAGAATTAGTGATTTTTAGTTTTTATAAAGCTCATATAAGGAAAAAACTTCATTTGGGCCCCCGGCACCCACGAAGTGATAATTTAATTTTTTTTCCTCCCGTCGCTATCGCTGGTTTTTACTCAACAACTTCCCAAAGTTTCATGCTTTTGCCTACTCGAGAAATGAGAAAATTAGTGATTTCATATTGTATATAGTCCATAAAAGGAAAAAAAGCATTTGTGGGCCCCGGACCCCCAACAGAGTGAATTTTAAAATTCTTATTAGCCAATTATCGTTGAGAGAGTGTACTCAGCAAGTTCCCAAAGTTTCATGCTAATACCTACACGGGAAGTTGGAGAATTAGTGATGAGTCAGTTGTTTATATAAGAAAAAAACTAAATTTTGGCCCCCGGACCCCATTAAGTGTTATTTTAAATATTTTTTTCGCTTGTTACCATCGCGGAAGTGTGCTTATCAACTACCTAGTGTTTCATGCTTCTACCTACACGGGAAATAGGAGAATTAGTGATTTTTAGTTTTTATAAAGCTCATATAAGGAAAAAACTTAATTTGGGGCCCCGGTCCCCAGGAAGTGATAATTTAAATATTTTTTATCCCGTTACCATCGCGGGATTGTACTCAACAATTTCCCAAAGTTTCATGCTTTTGCCTACTCGAGAAATGAGAAAATTAGTGATTTCATATTCTATATAGTCCATATAAGGAAAAAAAAGCGTTTTTGGGCCCCGGGCCCCTAACACTGAGAATTTTAAAATTCTTATTCGCAAATTATTGTTGAGAGAGTGTACTCAGCAAGTTCCCAAAGTTTCATGCTAATACTTACACTGGAAGTTGGAGAATTAGTGATGAGTCAGTTTTTTTATATAAGAAAAAACTACATTTGGGCCCCCGGACCCCATTAAGTGTTATTTTAAATATTGTTTTCGCTTGTTACTATCGCGGAAGTGTGCTTATCAACTACCTAGTGTTTCATGCTTCTACCTACACGGGAAATAGGAGAATTAGTGATTTTTAGTTTTTATATAGCTCATATAAGGAAAAAACTTAATTTGGGCCCCCGGCCCCCAGGAAGTGATAATTTAAATATTTTTTCTCCCGTTACCATCGCGGGGTTGTACTCAACAACTTCCCGAAGTTTCATGCTCCTGCCTACTCGGGAAATAGGAGAATTGGTGATTTTCAAATTTAATATAGGCCATATAAGGAAAAAAAAAGTTTTTGGGGCCCCCGGCCCCCATGAGTGTTATTTTTAAAATTCTTTAACTCCAATTTTCGTCGCGAGAGGCTACTCGACAACTTCCCAAAGTTTCATGCTTCTACCTACACGGGAAGTTGGAGAATTAGTGATGAATCAGTCAGTGAGTGAGTCAGTGAGTGAGGGCTTTGCCTTTTATTGTCTGTTTTATATAGCTTACATCAGAAAAAAAACAACATTTTGGCCCCCGGCCCCCTAGTGAACGATAATTTTACATTTGTTTTGATTGTTACCATCGCGGAAGTGTGCTTATCAACTACCTAGTGTTTCATGCTTCTACCTACACGGGAAATAGGAGAATTAGTGATTTTTAGTTTTTATATAGCTCATATAGGGAAAAAACTTCATTTGGGCCCCCGGCCCCCAGGAAGTGATAATTTAAATATTTTTTCTCCCGTTACCATCGCGGGGTTGTACTCAACAACTTCCCAAAGTTTCATGCTTTTGCCTACTCGGGAAATAGGAGAATTGGTGATTTTCAAATTTTATATAAGCCATATAAGGAAAAAAAAACGTTTTTGGGGCCCCCGGCCCCCATGAGTGTTATTTTTAAAATTCTTTTACTCCAATTTTCGTCGCGAGAGGCTTCTCGACAACGTCCCAAAGTTTCATGCTTCTACCTACACGGGAAGTTGGAGAATTAGTGATGAATCAGTCAGTGAGTGAGTCAGTGAGTGAGGGCTTTGCCTTTTATTGTCTGTTTTATATAGCTTACATCAGAAAAAAACAACATTTTGGCCCCCGGCCCCCTAGTGAATGATAATTTTACATTTGTTTTGATTGTTACCATCGCGGAAGTGTGCTTATCAACTACCTAGTGTTTCATGCTTCTACCTACACGGGAAATAGGAGAATTAGTGATTTTTAGTTTTTATATAGCTCATATAGGGAAAAACTTCATTTGGGCCCCCGGCCTCCAGGAATTGATAATTTAAATATTTTTTCTCCCGTTACCATCGCGGGGTTGTACTCAACAATTTCCCAAAGTTTCTTGCTTCTGCCTACTCGAGAAATGAGAAAATTAGTGATTTCATATTCTATATAGTCCATATAAGGAAAAAAAGCGTTTTTGGGCACCGGACCCCCAACAGTGTGTATTTTAAAATTCTTATTCGCCAATTATCGTTGAGAGAGTGTACTCAGAAAGTTTCCAAAGTTTCATGCTAATACTTACACGGGAAGTTGGAGAATTAGTGATCAGTCAGTTTTTTTATATAAAAAAAACTACACTTGGGCCCCCGGACCCCATTAAGTGTTATTTTAAATATTTTTTTCGCTTGTTACCATCCCGGAAGTGTGCTTATCAACTACCTAGTGTTTCATGCTTCTACCTACACGGGAAATAGGAGAATGAGATATTTTTAGTTTTTATATAGCTCATATTAGGAAAAAACTTAATTTGGGCCCTCGGCCCCCAGGAAGTGATAATTAAAATATTTTTTCTCCCGTTACCATCGCGGGGTTGTACTCAACAACTTCCCGAAGTTTCATGCTCCTGCCTACTCGGGAAATAGGAGAATTGGTGATTTTCAAATTTTATATAGGCCATGTTGCGTGCTGGGTTCTGGATAAAGGAGACAAGTCTCGACTCTTGTCAATGGATCATATAATCTTTATTAGTCAGCAACATATGTACATCAATAGCTTCAGGTACACAAACGTAATTTTTCACAAGGACCTTACTCCTAAGTGCGTACACTTTGCTGTAACCTCGAGCACACCTCGATGTGTTACCAGCTAGTCGAATACACTCGATCACTCCATCGCTTCTATACTAAATGTCCAGCCCTAATAAGGACTATGGACCTCCGCACTCGTCAGTCTTCCTACGTCTCTCTCCTCTCTGTCACACACCCACTATTTATTCACAACACGGCTCTCTAACTTGCATACCAGGTGAATACAATTACATCATTATTGACAAGTGAACTCTTGTCACGCACGCCTTGAGCTGACTCACACACTGGCTCACAACAATCTCACAACAATCTCACAACAATCATTCGCAGTGATTCTCATACCCTGACATATCCCCCCTCTTCCGTTAGATTCTACTTACGAGTAGAATCTCAAAATACAACAAAGTCAGGGCATGGAAGCACTGCACATTACAAATACATTAATATTATACATCCTGAATTAATAATATATACAACACAGAGCAAAAATCCACTTGGTCGTACCTGTATACGACTTCACTAACCCGCAACGTCATTCGAGATGGACAGCCGTCATACTACCACCCCTGAATTACATATTCTATATATACATTAATGCAAAAAGAAAAATATTATATATACATGTGAAGTCTTAATGCATCTCATTATCACTAATAATCAATCAGTCTAACAATATGCAATTTACAAATCTTGGAAAAAATGACACACAAAAAAAAATTTCTAACACTTAAACACTTTTCCACATCATGTGGCATCTTACGGAGCAATCACTGCTCACTTAATTATTTTTCTCACCTGTGTTATTGAGCTCTCTTATCCCCTCCATAGGCACAGTTCTAAATCTATGTATATAAATACAGCCCATCGCTCCTGCCACACAGGAACTTGGTTAATTGATTAACAAAAACTGCCCATCACTCCTGCCGCACAGGACGTAGTTAATTATATAACAAAGGGAGACTATCTCCCATGCCATACAGGTCTGACTTCCTACTTCTTGACTACTCGTACATTATTATCTTAATTCTCAAAGAACCAACCTTCGACCTACTACTGGTCATAACACCTCACATAGTAGTATCCAACAATTGACCCTTTTTACGCTAGATTGTTTTCTATTTACAACTGACTCTACTGGTACCTCATATAAATTCCTTAAGATATTTATTCCAGGATTACCTCCAGCATGAGATAATGTTATAGGGATAACTACTTATCCAAACTATAAACATTTCAGCCCGATTGTACTTTACCCATTACAATCAATTATTTAACAATCATCAATCATGTGCATATTGTAGTCGTAATTAACATAATTCATCATAATAATCATAATCATGAACAATATCATTATCACCCTATATCATCATCATTACATAAATATATATATATATATATAATACATATAATGAAAAATGTCCTGAGGTCACCCGGAGCCACAAATTATCATAGAAAACATCAGCACGAATTTACAACCATCTCATATTTATTTACAACTATCCATAAGTACTAACTAACATAAGTACATAATCGCTATGAAACCTCACAATCATGTTCATATAATAATAATACTGGCCCGAGGTGACCCAGACCTCAATTTCTACCCAAATTAGTCCCCATGAACAAGCAACTCTACTTGTTTTTCATAAACCTGTCCTGCGAGTCCTTGTCGGTCATGGTTTGATTTCTGCTCATTAATTATGATTAACATTACCAGATCTGTCATGATCCTACCAGTCTCAGTGGGACCAGGATGTTATATCGTAGTTTGTCTGTGTCAACAACCATTGCACCTCTATCATCACTCCGGTCACTCTCGTCACAACTTTTAAATTCTTCTTGACCTCTCAATTTCCACTTTGTCTCCCATCTATCCCCTGGTAACTCGACCGAATTTTGATGTAAGTACCTAACCAATCAGCTTCCATATCTGCTTATTGCCGAGATAAAAAATCTGCAATAATGTTATCTTCACCTTTAATGTATTCAACGTTGAAATCGTATTCCTGTAACATCAAAGACCACCTGGAAACTCTTGAATTTTCAAATTTAGTCGTATTCAAATATTTTAACGCTTGGTGGTCACACTGGAGCGTAAATCTTGCACCCATTAAATAGTAGGATAATTTCTGAATTCCCCATATTATTGCCAAGCATTCCCTCTCTATTGTTGAGTATCTAGTTTCCCTGTCAAAAAGTTTACGACTAATATATTTAACCGGGTGGAGCATATTGTCTCTCTTCTGCATCAAACATGCCCCCAATCCCTTCGTTGACGCATCTGTACGAACTATAAAGGGTTCCTTAATGTCGGGCAGAACCAAAATGGGGTTATTTGTTAAATAGTTTTGGATTGTATCCAATGCTTGTTGGCATTCCTTAATCCAACATATATTATTAGGTTTACCTTTCTTTGTAAGGTCCGTCAATGGGGCTGTTATCGTTGAAAAATTAGGTATAAATTTATTGTAATACGCTATTAGGCCAACTAGTCCCCTTACTTGTCTTTTATTTTTGGGTCGTTCAATTTCCAACACTTTGTTTATATTATTCATGTCTGGTTTTAAGATGCCTGCTCCAATTCTATGTCCCAGAAATTCGATTGATTCTTTACCTATTTCTAGCTTAGATGGTTTAATGGTGAACCCTGCCTTTTTAAGAATCTCTAAAACCTCTCGAGTAACTCGTATATGCGACTCCCAGTCGTCTCTGTATACACAGATATCGTCAAAATAAGTAACTACCTCTTTTACTCCTTTGAATAATTTCTTAACAATTTTATTGAACGTTGCCGGTGCGGTTGCCAATCCGAATGGCATAAAGTTATATTGATATGCCCCGTCTGGGCCTTGAAAAGCTGTGTATTCTTTGCTTTTCTCCTCCAGAGGTATTTGCCAATATCCCTTTGTTAAGTCTAGTTTCGTAAAGTATTTGGCTTTATTCATGTGTTCTAGAAGTTTATCCTGGTTAGGTATAACTTCTGCTACTTTTTTTGTAATTGCGTTCAATTTTCTATAATCCACGCAAGTCCGAATCGATCCATCTTTTTTCTTAATTAAAACTAAGGGAGAGCAATATGGTGACTGAGATTCCTCGATTATTCCTAGTTCTAGCATCATACTTATCTCCTCTTTTAGACTTTGTATCATATGTATAGGTATTGCATAAGGTTTTAAGTTAATGGGCTTAGAGTCTAATAATTCTATTTTGTGCGTACCCGCCGATGTTTTCCCTGGGATATCTGAAATAATTTCCTTGTACTCATGCACCATGTCGTCAACTTGTCTTTTCTGTGTCTCCGTTAGTTCCTTATTAATGTCAATGCCTGAATTATCCTTTACGTTGATTAACGGAATTTGCTTAATGTCCTCACTATGTATATCTTCCTCTTCTTCTTCGGTTATCACTGTGGCACTGGCACCATTAATTGTCTTTTTATTTTTCTCTGCTGCCGATAAGTTCGCATCTGTGTTATCCATGTTATTTTCGACAAATTTAGTTAATCTGTTGAGGTGATAAACTATACGCTTATGTCCCTTCGCAATCTCTACGTTAAATTTCGATAATTTTCTCGTGACGGTGAATGGACCTTCTGAATACAGAGCGAGTTTATTTCCTTTTTTAGGTTTCAACACGAGCACTTTGTCACCAATTTGTATATCTTTCTCTCTAGCCCTTTGGTCATAATATTGTTTATATTTATTTGCCTTTCCTTTCGTGATTGCCTCTGTTTTATATAACCCTGATTTTATTCTGTTTTTGAGGTCTATTATATATTCATATGTCGTTTTATCTTCCTCTGTCGTATTTTCCTTTGTCAGTATTTTCCTTAAAATTGACATTGGTCCTCTCACTTTTCGCCCGAAGAGGAGTTCATAAGGAGACATTGCCGTTGTCTCGTTCGGAACTTCCCGATATGCAAACAAAATTGCCGGCAAAAATCTATCCCAATTGTTGGGTTCCTCATCTGCCACTTTTCTTAACATGCTTTTTAGGGTGCCATTTAATCTTTCCACCATCCCGTTAGACTGTGGGTGGTAAATAGAAGAGTGACTGGATTTTATGTTAAACAATTCACACACCTGTTTGTACATATCGGAGGAGAACTGGGGCCCGTTATCTGACAGGATCTCTTCAGGGAATCCCATTCTAGAGAATATTGTTAATAGGGCCTCATAAACGTCTTGTGTTGTTATATTTTTTAGCGCAATAGCCTCAGGCCAACGAGTAGCCATATCTACCAACGTAAGGATATATCTATTCCTATTGTCACTTAATTGTAATGGCCCTACGATATCAATAGCAACCTTCTGAAATGGTGTTCCGATCACTTCCATTTGACCTATCTTAATGGGTTTTATGCTCCCCGGTGGACGTGCTTTTTGGCAAATAGGGCAAGACTTAATGAATTCTTTGATATATATGCTCATACGTGGCCAGAAATACTGAGAAAAAATTCTGTATTTGGTTCTTCTGACTGACATGTGTCCGGCTAATGCTGTTGTATGAGCCGTTTCTAAGACTAATCGTCGGTATGGTTTCGGAATCACCAATTTTTTTTCAACACTGTTATCTATTTTAGAAATAAATATCCTGTACAGTATATTATTGTTTATTTCAAACGTTATTATTCCTTGTTTGGTGCTTTCCACCCTCTGACTTTTAGCTTTTTGCCATAGTTTATTTAGTCCACTATCCTTTGCCTGCTCCTCAGCTAAATTTATGTTTTCAAATATTTTTGGGATTGTACTAATCACCGTTTTCATTTGTGGTCCTCCCCCTTTATTTCGTTTATTCTGGGCCCTGGTAACTACGTTACCGTGATGGAATGGTGTGTCCTCGTCTGATCTAACATTTCCTAAAATCACATCTGTTACCGGATCTTCAAAGAGGGCGGACAAAAATCTACCGCAGAGATAAGGGGTTTTAATGTCTACTATAGCAGTTTCAAACGTTTTTATTGTCCCATCGATAAGTTTAACTGTAAAGGTCTGATCAGTCCTGTATTTTTTTGGTATTAAACTCTTTCTGCACCCTACGATTGTACAGCCGGTGTCTCTAAGAAGAGAAGCTTCCTTCCCTAACAACAAGCATTTTTCGACATTTAACCTACCCGTGGACTTTCTAAAAATATCGTTCATACTTCCCACGCATTGCGTATTGCGAGACTGCCACCCTTTTCTAGGTTTATACCCCTGCCACTCTATAGTACGGCCCTGTTTGCAATCTTTGCTTAGTCATCTATCCTGGCTGTACCATGGATACTTATTTCCATTATAGCTAGATTTCTGGTCTGAGTTTTTATACTGATTTCCCTTCGCAGGCATCCTATTATTGGCCCATTTCTGTCGACAGTTGGCCATTATGTGACCCCTCTGACCACAGTTAAAACATGCACCCATTACTCGGCCCTCCGTCGAGCGACTTCTAGACTTGCCTCCATATTCACCCCTATGTTCCGCCAGACCTCCTACCAGTGGCTGTGTATTGACTTTTCTACTTAGTTGTCCTAGTCCTGCCGACTTTATATGGTCAATTTGTGTCAGTACGTCCTCACATTTGGGGGCATTATTCATTAGGATGCATTTAACAGCCTCTTCATTCATGTTCAATAATAACTTGTTTCTACATAATAAATCCCTCAACCCCTCAAATGTTCTCTCTGTTTTTGTACTGGCCACCCAATTGTCTAAACTTCTAACCAATTTTGAGTGAAATAATCTAAAATTATTACTCTCCGGTGCTAGTCTATTCCACGCTTCCCTGTACTTCTCCCCATTAAATCCTGCATGTTGCAAAAGGAGTCGCTTGACAGTGTCATAATCATGCAGTTTTGTCCTAACGTCTTCCGTCATTAAGAATGATTGTAACTCAACCGTTAGCCTTACTTGTAGCTCTATCAGCCATTGACTTTTTGGCACTTTCGCCTGAGTCACTACATGTTCGAATGTCGCCACATATTCGTCGAGTTCTTGGGACCCGTCGAATTTTTGCAAATTTTTTAATATTTGTCGAAGGTCTTTGTTTTCTCTCGAGTGGCCTGTCATGTCCAGTTCAGTTACGTCTTTCCTTTTAATTTCTGCCAATTTCAATTCGTGCTCTCTTTCTTTCTGTCTCTGTTTCTCGTCATACTCTCTCTGTTCCTTTACCTTTTGTTCGTCTTTCTGTCTCTGTCTCTCGTCATAATCTCTCTGTTCCCTTAACCTTCCCCGTGTTTGAAATTCTTTCCATTGATCTCTCACATATTCTTCTAGTTTCTCCCCTCTGAGTGCAAGTTTTTCCCCTTCTTTTTTAAACGACTCTAATTTCTCTTCCATGTTTATACTCTTACTGTGGCTTCTAGTTTCCATTCTACTTTTACAATAACTTACAATAGTTATAGTGTCATATATAGAAGGGGGAAAAAAGGGAAAAAATAATTTATCAAATTTTAAATGATTACTTGCCTGGATTTACAGAATTACAAACACAACACAATTACGTGTCCATAGAATTCTAACGTAAAACAGTTATCCTGGTAGCACAATGATACTTTCCAGCAATATTCTCACGGATAGTCCAACACACTGTATACTGGAATCTGTTCGAGTGGGTGCATTGTTGACGGTCGTTCACCGACACGCTCCGGTCTCTGGACACAACGATGAGGCGGATGCCTTGTTGTCGGATAATCGTTCACTGACACACCCCAGTCTCTGGACACGACGATGAGGCAGATGCCTTGTTGTCGGATAGTCGTTCCGAACTCTGTACACAAACGCTGAGGCGGGTGCCTTGTTATCGGGACAGCCGTTCACCGGCACACTCCTCGGGACTCTGGACACGATCGGTAAGGCGGATGCCTTGTTGTCTGGCAGTCGTTCACTGTCACACTCAGGCGAACGATAAGGTGGATGACTTGTTGTCAGGAAATCATTCACCGACACACTCAGGACCCTGGACACCAACTATCCGACGGCCTGGACACGTTGAAAAGCCCGTCGACGCTGTCTCACTTAGATGCTGTGACTTGACGTACCATCCACAAGAGCCTCCAGAAATTCCTCGGACGTGACCCCAATGTTGCGTGCTGGGTTCTGGATAAAGGAGACAAGTCTCGACTCTTGTCAATGGATCATCTTTATTAGTCAGCAACATATGTACATCAATAGCTTCAGGTACACAAACGTAATCTTTCACAAGGACCTTACTCCTAAGTGCGTACACTTTGCTGTAACCTCGAGCACACCTCGATGTGTTACCAGCTAGTCGAATACACTCGATCACTCCATCGCTTCTATACTAAATGTCCAGCCCTAAGAAGGACTATGGACCTCCGCACTCGTTAGTCTTCCTACGTCTCTCTCCTCTCTGTCACACACCCACTATTTATCCACAACACGGCTCTCTAACTTGCATACCGGGTGAATACAATTACATCATTATTGACAAGTGAACTCTTGTCACGCACGCCATCGAGCCGACTCACACACTGGCTCACAACAATCTCACAAAAATCTCACAACAATCATTCGCAGTGATTCTCATACCCTGACAGGCCATAAAAGGAAGAAAAACTTTTTGGGGCCCCCGGCCCCCATGAGTGTTATTTTTAAAATTCTTTTACTCCAATTTTCGTCGCGAGAGGCTACTCGACAACTTCCCAAAGTTTCATGCTTCTACCTACACGGGAAGTTGGAGAATTAGTGATGAATCAGTCAGTGAGTGAGTCAGTGAGTGAGGGCTTTGCCTTAAATTGTCCGTTTTATATAGCTTATATCAGAAAAAAACAACATTTTGGCCCCCGGCCCCCTAGTGAATGATAATTTTACATTTGTTTTGCTTGTTACCATCGCGGAAGTGTGCTTATCAACTACCTAGTGTTTCATGCTTCTACCTGCACGGGAAATAGGAGAATTAGTGATTTTTAGTTTTTATATAGCTCATATTAGGAAAAAAATTAATGTGGGCCCCCGGCCCCCAGGAAGTGATAATTTAAATATTTTTTCTCCCGTTACCATCGCGGGGTTGTACTCAACAACTTCCCGAAGTTTTATGCTCCTGCCTACTCGGGAAATAGGAGAATTGGTGATTTTCAAATTTTATATAGGCCATATAAGGAAAAAAAAAGTTTTTCCCGGCCCCCCATGAGTGTTATTTTAAAAATTCTTTTACTCCAATTTTCGTCGCGAGAGGCTACTCGACAACTTCCCAAAGTTTCATGCTTCTACCCATACGGGAAGTTGGAGAATTAGTGATGAATCAGTCAGTGAGTGAGTCAGTGAGTGACGGCTTTGCCTTTTATTGTCTGTTTTATATAGCTTATATCAGAAAAAAACAACATTTTGGCCCCCGGCCCCCTAGTGAATGATAATTTTACATTTGTTTTGATTGTTACAATCGCGGAAGTGTGCTTATCAACTACCTAGTGTTTCATGCTTCTACCTACACGGGAAATAGGAGAATTAGTGATTTTTAGTTTTTATATAGCTAATATAGGGAAAAAACTTCATTTGGGCCCCCGGCCCCCAGGAAGTGATAATTTAAATATTTTTTCTCCCGTTACCATTGCGGGGTTGTACTCAACAATTTTCCAAAGTTTCATGCTTCTGCCTACTCGAGAAATGAGAAAATTAGTGATTTCATATTCTATATAGTCCATATAAGGAAAAAAAAGCGTTTTTTGGCCCCGGGACCCCCAACAGTGTGTATTTTAAAATTCTTATTCGCCAATTATCGTTGAGAGAGTGTACTCAGCAAGTTTCCAAAGTTTCATGCTAATACTTACACGGGAAGTTGGAGAATTAGTGATCAGTCAGTTTTTTAATATAAGAAAAAAACTACATTTGGGCCCCCGGACCCCATTAAGTGTTATTTTAAATATTTTTTCGCTTGTTACCATCGCGGAAGTGTGCTTATCATCTACCTAGTGTTTCATGCTTCTACCTACACGGGAAATAGGAGAATGAGTGATTTTTAGTTTTTATATAGCTCATATAAGGAAAAAACTTAATTTGGGCCCCCGGCCCCCAGGAAGTGATAATTTAAATATTTTTTCTCCCGTTACCATCGCGGGGTTGTACTCAACAACTTCCAGAAGTTTCATGCTCCTGCCTACTCGGGAAATAGGAGAATTGGTGATTTTCAAATTTTATATAGGCCATATAAGGAAAAAAAAACGTTTTTGGGGCCCCCGGCCTCCATGAGTGTTATTTTTAAATTTCTTTTACTCCAATTTTCGTCGCGAGAGGCTACTTGACAACTTCCCAAAGTTTCATGCTTCTACCTACACGGGAAGTTGGAGAATTAGTTTTCATGCTTCTACCTACACGGGAAATAGGAGAATGAGTGATTTTTAGTTTTTATATAGCTCATATAAGGAAAAAACTTAATTTTGGCCCCCGGCCCCCAGGAAGTGATAATTTAAATATTTTTTCTCCCGTTACCATCGCGGGGTTGTACTCAACAACTTCCCGAAGTTTCATGCTCCTGGCTACTCGGGAAATAGGAGAATTGGTGATTTTCAAATTTTATATAGGCCATATAAGGAAAAAAAAACGTTTTTGGGGCCCCCGGCCCCCATGAGTGTTATTTTTAAAATTCTTTTAGTCCAATTTTCGTCGCGAGAGGCTACTCGACAACTTCCCAAAGTTTCATGCTTCTACCTACACGGGAAGTTGGAGAATTAGTGATGAATCAGTCAGTGAGTGAGTCAGTGAGTGAGGGCTTTGCCTTTTATTAGTATAGACTAGCAAAATACCCGCGCTCTGCTGCGGTAATTTAGGATTTCAGTAAGCGTTGAGAACCCGCGTAACACAAATACAAAACACCAATTGATTTCAATCTGTTTCATGATGGATATAATACTTATATTAACTTCACCGTCTTGTCTGTCTGTCTGTCGTGGTCCCGCAGAAAAACAAAAACGAAAAAAAAACAATGACACGCTTCCCGTGATCCTATCGAGCTGATAATTTAATATTTTTTTTTGTCTGCTACCATTGCGGGAGGGTACGCAACAACTTCACAAAGTTTCATGCTTCTACCTACACAAGAAGTTATATATGTAATGATGAGTTTGTTTTGTATAGCTCATATCAGAAAAAAACTACATTTTGGCCCCCGGCCCCCTAGTGAATGATAATTTTACATTTGTTTTGATTGTTAACATTGCGGAAGTGTACTTAACAACTCTCCAAAGTTTCATGCTGCTATAAACACGAGACATTGGAGAATTAGTGATGAGTCAGTTTTTTATATAAGAAAAAATACATTTTGGCCCCCGGCCCCCATTAAGTGAAAATATCTATAATTTTTTAACCTGTTACCATCGCAAAATGTTACTTAACAACTACTCAAATTTTCATGCTTCTTCATACACAGGAGATAGGAGAATTAGTGATTTTCAGTTTTCATATAGCTCATATAATGCAAAATCTACATTAGGGCCCCTGGGCCCCAGTAAGTGAAAATTTAAATATTTTTTCGCCTGTTACCATCCCGGAAGTGTACTCAACAACGTCCCAAAGTTTCATGCTTCTACCTACTCTGGAAATAGGAGAATTAGTGATTTTCAAATTTTATATAGGCCATATTAGGAAAAAAAACAATTTTTGGCCCCCGGCCCCCATGAGTGTTAATTTTAAAATTCTTTTACGCCAATTTTCGTCGCGAGAGGCTACTCAACAACTTCCCAAAGTTTCATGCTTCTACCTACGCGGCCCCCATTAAGTGATAATTTATATATTGTTTTTAACTGTTACCATCGTAGAAGTGTACTTAACAACTACTCCAAGTTTCATACTTTTACCTACACGGGAAATAGGAGAATTTGTGATTGTTAATTTTTGTATAGCTCATGTTAGGAAAAAAACTTCATTTGGGCCCCCGGCCCCCAGGAAGTGATAATTTAATTATTTTTTTCTCCCGTCGCTATCGCTGGTTATTACTCAACAACTTCCCAAAGTTTCATGCTTTTGCCTACTCGAGAAATGAGAAAATTAGTGATTTCATATTTTACATAAGGAACAAAAGCGTTTTTTGGCCCCGGGCCCCCAACAGTGTGAATTTTAAAATTCTTATTCGCCAATTATCGTTGAGAGAGTATACTCAGCAAGTTACCAAAGTTTCATGCTAATACCTACACGGGAAGATGGAGAATTATTGATGAGTCAGTTTTTTATATAAGAAAAAACTACATTTGGGCCCCCGCGCCCCGGACACCATTAAGTGTTATTTTTAATATTTTTCTCGCTTGTTACCATCGCGGTAGTGTGCTTATCAACTACCTAGTGTTTCATGCTTCTACCTACACGGGAAATAGGAGAATTAGTGATTTTTAATTTTTTTATAGCTCATATAAGGAAAAAACTTCAATTGGGCCCCCGGCCCCCAGGAAGTCATAATTTAATTATTGTTTTTCCCGTTACACTCGAGGGATTGTACTCAACAACTTCCCAAAGTTTCATGCTTCTGCCTACTCGGGAAACAGGAGAATTGATTATTTTAATATTTTATATAGGCCATTTTAGGAAAAAAACGTTTTTGGGCCGCCGGCCCCCATGAGTGTGAATTTTAAAATTCTTTTACGCCAATTTTCGTCGCGAGAGGCTACTGAACAACTTCACAAAGTTTTATGCTTCTATCTACACGTGAAGTTGAAGAATTAGTGATGATTCAGTTTTAAATATTAGAAAAAAACTACATTTGGGCCCCCGGACCCCATTAAGTGTTATTTTAAATATTGTTTTCGCTTGTTACCATCGCGGAAGTGTACTTATCAACTACTCAGAGTTTCATGCTGCTACCTACACGGGAAATAGAAGAATTCGTGATTTTTAGTTTTTATATCGCTCATATAAGGAAAGAACTTCATTTGGGCCCCCGGCCCCCAGGAAGTGATAATTTAATTTTTTTTCGCCTGTTACCATTGCGGGTTTGTACTCAACAACTTCTAAAAGTTTTATGCTTCTGCCTACTCGGGAAATAGGAGAATTTGTGTTTTTCAAATTTTATGTAGGCCATATAAGGAAAAAAACGTTTTTGGGCCCCCAGCCCCCATGAGTGTAAAATTGTAAAAGTCTTCTACGCCAGTTTTCGTCTCGAGAGGCTACACAACAACTTCCCAAAGTTTCATGCTTCTACCTACACGGGAAATAGGAGAATTAGTGATGAGTCATTTTTTTATATAAGAAAAAAACTACATTTGGGCCCTTGGCCCCCATTCAGTGATAATTTAAATATATTTTTTCCTTCTTACCTTCGCGGAAGTGAACTTAACAACCACCCCAAGTTTCATGCTTCTATCTACACGGGAAATAGGAGAATTAGTGATTTTTAGTTTTTATATAGCTCATATAAGGAAAAAACTTCATTTGGGCCCCCGGTCCCCATTACGTGATAATTTAAATATTGTTTTTCCCGTTACAATCGAGGGATTGTACTCAACAACTTCCCAAAGTTTCATGCTTCTGCCTACTCGGGAAACAGGAGAATTGATGATTTTAATATTTTATATAGGCCATTTTAGGAAAAAAACGTTTTTTGGCCTCCGGCCCCCATGAGTGTGAATTTTAAAATTCTTTTACGCCAATTTTCGTCGCGAGAGGCTACTCAACAATTACCTAAAGTTTCATGCTTTTACCTACGCGGTAAATCCGAGAATTAGTGATGAGTCTGTTTTAATATAAGAAGAAACTACATTTGGGCCCCCGGCCCCCATTAAGTGATAATTTAAATATTGTTTTTACCTGTTACCTTTGTGGAAGTGTACTTAACAACTACCCCAAGTTTCATGCTTCTACCTACACGGGAAATAGGAGAATTTGTGATTTTCAGTTTTTATATAGCTCATATAATGCAAAAACTACATTAGGGCCCCTGGGCCCCAGTAAGTGAAAATTTAAATATTTTTTCGCCTGTTACCATCCCGGAAGTGTACTGAACAACGTCCCAAAGTTTCATGCTTCTACCTACTCTGGAAATAGGAGAATTAGTGATTTTCAAATTTTATATAGGACATATTAGGAAAAAAAAACAATTTTTGGCCCCCGGCCCCCATGAGTGTTAATTTTAAAATTCTTTTACGCCAATTTTCGTCGCGAGAGGCTACTCAACAACTTCCCAAAGTTTCATGCTTCTACCTACGCGGTAAATCCGAGAATTAGTGATGAGTCTGTTTTAATATGAGAAGAAACTACATTTGGGCCCCCGGCCCCCATTAAGTGATAATTTATATATTGTTTTTAACTGTTACCATCGTAGAAGTGTACTTAACAACTACTCCAAGTTTCATACTTTTACCTACACGGGAAATAGGAGAATTTGTGATTGTTAATTTTTGTATAGCTCATGTTAGGAAAAAAACTTCATTTGGGCCCCCGGCCCCCAGGAAGTGATAATTTAATTATTTTTTTCTCCCGTCGCTATCGCTGGTTATTACTCAACAACTTCCCAAAGTTTCATGCTTTTGCCTACTCGAGAAATTAGAAAATTAGTGATTTCATATTTTACATAGTCCATATAAGGAACAAAAGCGTTTTTGGGCCCCGGGCCCCCAACAGTGTGAATTTTAAAATTCTTATTCGCCAATTATCGTTGAGAGAGTATACTCAGCAAGTTACCAAAGTTTCATGCTAATACCTACACGGGAAGATGGAGAATTATTGATGAGTCAGTTTTTTATATAAGAAAAAACTACATTTGGGCCCCCGCGCCCCGGACACCATTAAGTGTTATTTTTAATATTTTTCTCGCTTGTTACCATCGCGGTAGTGTGCTTATCAACTACCTAGTGTTTCATGCTTCTACCTACACGGGAAATAGGAGAATTAGTGATTTTTAATTTTTTTATAGCTCATATAAGGAAAAAACTTCAATTGGGCCCCCGGCCCCCAGGAAGTCAAAATTTAAATATTGTTTTTCCCGTTACACTCGAGGGATTGTACTCAACAACTTCCCAAAGTTTCATGCTTCTGCCTACTCGGGAAACAGGAGAATTGATTATTTTAATATTTTATATAGGCCATTTCAGGAAAAAAACGTTTTTGGGCCGCCGGCCCCCATCAGTGTGAATTTTAAAATTCTTTTACGCCAATTTTCGTCGCGAGAGGCTACTGAACAACTTCACAAAGTTTTATGCTTCTATCTACACGTGAAGTTGAAGAATTAGTGATGATTCAGTTTTAAATATTAGAAAAAAACTACATTTGGGCCCCCTAACCCCATTAAGTGTTATTTTAAATATTGTTTTCGCTTGTTACCATCGCGGAAGTGTACTTATCAACTACTCAGAGTTTCATGCTGCTACCTACACGGGAAATAGAAGAATTCGTGATTTTTAGTTTTTATATCGCTCATATAAGGAAAGAACTTCATTTGGGCCCCCGGCCCCCAGGAAGTGATTATTTAATTTTTTTTCGCCTGTTACCATTGCGGGTTTGTACTCAACAACTTCTAAAAGTTTTATGCTTCTGCCTACTCGGGAAATAGGAGAATTTGTGTTTTTCAAATTTTATATAGGCCATATAAGGAAAAAAACGTTTTTGGGCCCCCAGCCCCCATGAGTGTAAAATTGTAAAATTCTTCTACGCCAGTTTTCGTCTCGAGAGGCTACACAACAACTTCCCAAAGTTTCATGCTTCTACCTACACGGGAAATAGGAGAATTAGTGATGAGTCATTTTTTTATATAAGAAAAAAACTACATTTGGGCCCCTTGGCCCCCATTCAGTGATAATTTAAATATATTTTTTCCTTGTTACCTTCGCGGAAGTGAACTTAACAACCACCCCAAGTTTCATGCTTCTATCTACACGGGAAATAGGAGAATTAGTGATTTTTAGTTTTTATATAGCTCATATAAGGAAAAAACTTCATTTGGGCCCCCGGTCCCCATTACGTGATAATTTAAATATTGTTTTTTCCCGTTACAATCGAGGGATTGTACTCAACAACTTCCCAAAGTTTCATGCTTCTGCCTACTCGGGAAACAGGAGAATTGATGATTTTAATATTTTATATAGGCCATTTTAGGAAAAAAACGTTTTTTGGCCTCCGGCCCCCATGAGTGTGAATTTTAAAATTCTTTTACGCCAATTTTCGTCGCGAGAGGCTACTCAACAATTCCTAAAGTTTCATGCTTCTACCTACGCGGTAAATCCGAGAATTAGTGATGAGTCTGTTTTAATATAAGAAGAAACTACATTTGGGCCCCCGGCCCCCATTAAGTGATAATTTAAATATTGTTTTTACCTGTTACCTTTGTGGAAGTGTACTTAACAACTACCCCAAGTTTCATGCTTCTACCTACACGGGAAATAGGAGAATTTGTGATTTTCAGTTTTTATATAGCTCATATAAGCAAAAACTACATTTGGGCCCCTGGGCCCCCAGTAAGTGATAATTTAAATTTTTTTTCGCCTGTTACCATCGCTGGATGTGTACTCAACAACTTCCCAAAGTTTCGTGCTTTCTGCCTACTCGAGAAATAGGAGAATTAGTGATTTCATATTTTACATAGTCCATATAAGGAAAAAAAGCGTTTTTGGGCCCCCGGGCCCCCAAAGAGTGTGAATTTTAAAATTCTATTCGCCAATTTATCGTCGAGAGAGTGTACTCAGCAAGTTCCCAAAGTTTCATGCTAATACCTACACGGGAAGTTGGAGAATTAGTGATGAAGTCAGTTTTTATATAAGAAAAAAACTACATTTGGGCCCCCGGACCCCCATTAAGTGTTATTTTAAATATTTTTTTCGCTTGTTACCATCGTGGAAGTGTGCTTACAACTACTCCAGTTTCATGCTTCTACCTACACGGGAAATAGGAGAATTAGTGATTTTTAGTTTTTATATAGCTCATATAGGAAAAAACTTCATTTGGGCCCCCGGCCCCCAGGAAGTGATAATTTAAATATTTTTTTCTCCCGTTACCATCGCGGGGTTGTACTCAACAACTTCCCAAAGTTTCATGCTTCTGCCTACTCGAGAAATAGGAAAATTGGTGATTTTCAAATTTTATATAGGCCATATAAGGAAAAAAAAGCGTTTTTGGGCCCCCGGCCCCCATGAGTGTGAATTTTTAAAATTCTTTTACGCCAATTTTCGTTGCGAGAGGCTACTCGACAACTTCCCAAAGTTTCATGCTTCTACCTACACGGGAAGTTGGAGAATTAGTGATGAATCAGTCAGTTAGTGAGTTAGTGAGTGAGTGAGGGCTTTCCCTTTTATTAGTATAGACTAGCAAAATCCCCGCGCTCCGCTGCGGAAATTAGGATTTCAGTTACCGTTGACAACCCGCGTAACACAAATTCAAAATACCAAATGATTTCAATCTGGATCATGATGAATATAATGTATATTTTAACTTCACCGTCTTGTCTGTCTGTCTGTCGTAGCCCCGCAGAAAAACAAAAACGAAAAGTAAAAAATGACACACTTCCCGTGATCATATCGAGCTGATAATTTAATTTTTTTTTCGTCTGCTACCATTGCGGGAGGGTACTCAACAACTTCCCAAAGTTTCATGCTCCTAACTACACGGGAAGTTAGATATTTAATGATGAGTCAGTTATATGTAGCTCATATAAGAAAAAAACTACATTTGGGCCCCCGGCCCCCTAGTAAATAATAATTTTATATTTGGTTGTGATTGTTATCATCGCGGGAGGGTACGCAACAACTTTTCAAAGTTTCATGCTTCTACCTACACGGGAAGATGAGGAATTAGTGTTCATTCAGTTTTATATAGCCCATATACGGAAAAAAACGGTTATGGGGCCCCGGTCACCCATGAGTGAAATTATAAAATTTTCTTTTCGTCATTTATCGTCATAAGAGTATACTAATCAAGTTCCCAAAGTTTTAGCTTCTACATTCACGGGAAGTTGTAGAATTAGTGTTGAGTCAGTTTTTAATATTAGAAAAAATTAAATTTGGGCCCCCGGTCCCCATTAAGTGATAATTTATATACTTTTCTTTACCTGTTACCATTGCGGAATGTTACTTAACAACTGCCCAAAGTTTCATGCTTCTACCTTTACGGGAAATAGAAGAATTAGTGATTTTTAGTTTTTATATAGCTCATATCAGGAAAAAACTACATTTAGGCCCCCGGCCCCCACTATGTAATAATTTAAATATTGTTTTAGTTTTTTACCACTACTCAGAGTTTCTTGCTTCTACCTAAACGGGAAACATACGAATTTGTGACTTTCAGTTTTAATATAGCTCCCATAAAGAAAAAACTTTTTTTGGGCCCCCGGACCCCTGTATTTGAAAATTTAAATATTTTTGCCTGTTGATATCTTATATGAGAATTTGTGATTTTCAGTTTTTATATAGCTCATATTATGAAAAAACTTCATTTGGGCCCCCGGCCCCTAGGAAGTGATAATTTATTTATCTTTTCGCCTGTTACCATTGCGGGTTTGTACTCAACAACTTCCCAAAGTTTAATGTTTCTGCCTACTCGGAAAATAGGAGAATTTGTGATTTTCATATTTTATATAGGCCATTTTAGGACAAAATTTTTTTGGGCCCCCGGCCCCCATGAGTGACAATTTTAAAATTCTTTTACGCCAATTTTCGTTGCGAGAGGCTACTGAACAAATTCCCAAAGTTTCATGCTTCTACCTACACGGGAAGTTGGAGAATTAGTGATGAGTCAGTTTTTTTATATAAGAAAAAAACTACATTTGGGCCCCGGCCCCCAATAAGTGATAATTTAAATATTTTTTCTCCCGTTACCATCGCGGTGTTCTACTCAACAACTTCCCAAAGTTTCATGCTTCTGACTACTCGGGAAATAGGAGAATTGGTGATTTTCAAATTTTATAGAGGCCATATAAGAAAAAAAAACGTTTTTGGGCCCCCGGCCCCCATGAGTGTTATTTTTAAAATTCTTTTACTCCAATTTTCGTCGCGAGAGGCTACTCAACAACTTCCCATAGTTTCATGCTTCTACCTACACGGGAAGTTGGAGAATTAGTGATGAGTCAGTTTTTATATAAGAAAAAAACTACATTTGGGCCCCCGGACCCCATTAAATGTTATTTTAAATATTTTTTTCGCTTGTTACCATTGCGGATGTGTGCTTATCAACTACCTAGTGTTTCATGCTTCTACCTACACGGGAAATAGGAGAATTAGTGATATTTAGTTTTTATATAGCTCATATAAGGAAAAAACTTCATTTGGGCCCCCGGTCCCCAGGAAGTGATAATTTAAATATTTTTTCTCCCGTTACCATCGCGGGGTTGTACTCAACAACCTCCCAAAGTTTCATGCTTCTGCCTACTCGGGAAATAGGAGAATTGGTGATTTTCAAATTTTATATAGGCCATATAAGGGGAAAAAACGTTTTTGGGCCCCCGGCCCCCATGAGTGTTATTTTTAAAATTCTTTTACTCCAATTTTCGTCCCGAGAGGCTACTCGACAACTTCCCAAAGTTTCATGCTTCTACCTACACGGGAAGTTGGAGAATTAGTGATGAATCAGTCAGTGAGGGCTTTGCCTTTTATTAGTATAGACTAGCAAAATCCCCGCGCTCCGCTGCGGAAATTAGGATTTCAGTTACCGTTGACAACCCGCGTAACACAAATTCAAAATACCAATTGATTTCAATCTGGATCATGATGAATATAATGTATATTTTAACTTCACCGTCTTGTCTGTCTGTCTGTCGTAGCCCCGCAGAAAAACAAAAACGAAAAGTAAAAAATGACACACTTCTCGTGATCCTATCGAGCTGATAATTTAATTTTTTTTTCGTCTGCTACCATTGCGGGAGGGTACTCAACAACTTACCAAAGTTTCGTGCTCCTAACTACACGGGAAGTTAGATATTTAATGATGAGTCAGTTATATGTAGCTCATATAAGAAAAAAACTACATTTGGGCCCCCGGCCCCCTAGTGAATAATAATTTTATATTTGGTTGTGATTGTTATCATCGCGGGAGGGTACGCAACAACTTTTCAAAGTTTCATGCTTCTACCTACACGGGAAGATGAGGAATTAGTGTTCATTCAGTTTTATATAGCCCATATACGGAAAAAAACGGTTATGGGGCCCCGGTCACCCATGAGTGAAATTTTAAAATTTTCTTTTCGTCATTTATCGTCATAAGAGTGTACTAATCAAGTTTCCAAAGTTTTAGCTTCTACATTCACGGGAAGTTGTAGAATTAGTGTTGAGTCAGTTTTTAATATTAGAAAAAATTAAATTTGGGCCCCCGGTCCCCAGTAAGTGATAATTTATATACTTTTCTTTACCTGTTACCATTGCGGAATGTTACTTAACAACTGCCCAAAGTTTCATGCTTCTACCTTTACGGGAAATAGAAGAATTAGTGATTTTTAGTTTTTATATAGCTCATATCAGGAAAAAACTACATTTAGGCCCCCGGCCCCCACTATGTAATAATTTAAATATTGTTTTAGTTTTTTACCACTACTCAGAGTTTCTTGCTTCTACCTAAACGGGAAACATACGAATTTGTGATTTTCAGTTTTAATATAGCTCCCATAAAGAAAAAACTTTTTTTGGCCCCCGGACCCCAGTATTTGAAAATTTAAATATTTTTGCCTGTTGATATCGCCGAAGTGTACTCAACATCTTATATGAGAATTTGTGATTTTCAGTTTTTATATAGCTCATATTATGAAAAAACTTCATTTGGGCCCCCGGCCCCTAGGAAGTGATAATTTATTTATCTTTTCGCCTGTTAACATTGCGGGTTTGTACTCAACAACTTCCCAAAGTTTCATGTTTCTGCCTACTCGGGAAATAGGAGAATTTGTGATTTTCATATTTTATATAGGCCATTTTAGGACAAAATTTTTTTGGGCCCCCGGCCCCCATGAGTGACAATTTTAAAAATCTTTTACGCCAATTTTCGTTGCGAGAGGCTACTGAACAACTTCCCAAAGTTTCATGCTTCTACCTACACGGGAAGTTGGAGAATTAGTGATGAGTCAGTTTTTTTATATAAGAAAAAAACTACATTTGGGCCCCGGCCCCCAATAAGTGATAATTTAAATATTTTTTCTCCCGTTACCATCGCGAAGTTCTACTCAACAACTTCCCAAAGTTTCATGCTTCTGACTACTCGGGAAATAGGAGAATTGGTGATTTTCAAATTTTATAGAGGCCATATAAGAAAAAAAAACGTTTTTGGGCCCCCGGCCCCCATGAGTGTTATTTTTAAAATTCTTTTACTCCAATTTTCGTCGCGAGAGGCTACTCAACAACTTCCCATAGTTTCATGCTTCTACCTACACGGGAAGTTGGAGAATTAGTGATGAGTCAGTTTTTATATAAGAAAAAAACTACATTTGGGCCCCCGGACCCCATTAAATGTTATTTTAAATATTTTTTTCGCTTGTTACCATTGCGGATGTGTGCTTATCAACTACCCAGTGTTTCATGCTTCTACCTACACTGGAAATAGGAGAATTAGTGATATTTAGTTTTTATATAGCTCATATAAGGAAAAAACTTCATTTGGGCCCCCGGTCCCCAGGAAGTGATAATTTAAATATTTTTTCTCCCGTTACCATCGCGGGGTTGTACTCAACAACCTCTAAAAGTTTCATGCTTCTGCCTACTCGGGAAATAGGAGAATTGGTGATTTTCAAATTTTATATAGGCCATATAAGGGAAAAAAACGTTTTTGGGCCCCCGGCCCCCATGAGTGTTATTTTTAAAATTCTTTTACTCCAATTTTCGTCCAGAGAGGCTACTCGACAACTTCCCAAAGTTTCATGCTTCTACCTACACGGGAAGTTGGAGAATTAGTGATGAATCAGTCAGTGAGGGCTTTGCCTTTTATTAGTATAGATTAAGAAATAAATATTTTTTTTACAAACAAAGAAATTGTACACAATATATTGTAATCATACTGATACATTTACTTTCGTAACTTTCATAATAGAAAAATCGTGTATTGTTAATTGCTAGGGGTGTTAGGGCGCCTACGGCACCCACTTGGGCTGTAGGGCGCCCACTTTTTTTTTGTAAAAAGCCCAAGTAACTTATCCTTGTTTGATAAATACGAAAAATTAAACTTCCTGAAATGTACACAAAGTATTTTATAATTAAAAATCCTCAAATCCTCATTTTACGTCACTCTCTTTTCCAAAATTAAAATATAAGCTACAACTAGGATGTCATATAATATTTTTTTAGAATCGTTCAGAATTTTTAGAATTTTGCACACCCCCTGATGCGCGCCTTGTTTAAATACTTAATATAAGCTTAAAATATGACGACATAGCGCCACGGATCCTTCCTTCCAACCTGTGACTTGGGCTATTATATTGTTTATTAGGTTGTGCTGCGGCGCTACTTTTTTCAAAAGTCCAAGTAACTTATCATTGTATGATAATTACGAAATATTCCTGAAATGTACACAAAGTATTTTATAATTAACAATCCTCAAATCCTCTTTTTACATCGTTCCCTTTTCCAAAATTAAAATATGAGCTAAAACAATGACGTCATAAAATATCTTTTTACGGCGAGAAATTTTATAAAGCAGCGCACCAAATTACTGCACCAAAATATAATTCTTTTCGAACGTCCGCATGAAATTTTTCCAATTAATAATAGTGTGGAGGGTGTTTAATTTTAATCTGTAAACCAAAATTATTATGATTTTTAAATCTATATTTTCAAAAAAAAAGCAGAGTGATGTCCCTTAGCGTTAGGCTACATAATTGAGCGTAAATATATATATATTAGGTTGTGCTTACAGCGCCGTGGCGCCTGCGGCGCCCCCTTTAATTTAGGGTGCCTACGGCGCCCATCTTTTTCAAAAGCCCCCTAACTTGTCATTTTATGATAAATACGTAATATTAAAATTTCTTAAATGTACACAAACTATTTTATAATAGTTTTTTTTTAAATTTATTTTATTTTTTATGTCAAAAGTCCAAGTAACTTATCCTTGTATGATAAATACGAAATATTCCTGAAATGTACACAAAGTATGTATATAATATAGGTTGTGCTGCGGCGCCCACTTTATTTAGGGTGCCTACGGCGCCCACTTTGTTCAAAAGCCCAACAAACTTTTCCTTGTATGATATTAAACTACCTTAAATGTACACAAAGTAATTTAAAATTGAGGTTATATTCCTGAAAATTAAACAAAGTATAATTTTTACAGCGCTAATCACAACTAATTTTATAAAGCAGCGCGCCAAATTACTGCACCAAAAAATAACTATTTGAGTCAATCAGCACTGCTTACAACGCAAAATTTTAAAAAAGCAGAGTGATTTCCCTTAACGTTAGGCGGCAGTGAAAAATGAACGTAAATATATAATACTTGGGGCAAGGATCCGGCCCTTCCCGGGTTTAAAATAAGGTTTTCTATAGAAGCGTACAGTACTGTTTATTTGCATGCAATAAAGGGTACATTTAACTTAAAGCAATGTGATAGACAACATTTTTGGCAGTTCCATTTGGAGTGTGTACAAAAAGATTTTCTTCTTTGCCAACTCTGGAGCAGGCCACATACAACTGTCCAGGAGAAAAGCATGGTGACTGCAAGTCTATACCAGCAATCCCAAGAGACTGAGTGATAATTTATATATTTTTTTACCTGTTACCATCGCCAAATGATACTTAACAACCACCGAAAGTTTTATGCTTCTACCTACACGGGAAGTAGGATAATTTTTATATTTTTATTTTTTATAGAGCTCATATAAGGAACAATGTACATATTTGGCCCCCGGCCCCCAGTATCTTATATATATGGAACAAAACCTGTTTAACAACCTTTCTCATGTCATTGTGTGTATGTGTACCAAATTTCACTTTATTTGGTTGTCTGGATCTTGAGTTATTAGAGAACAGACTAACACACAACAAATGCGTCTAATATGTATAACATTTGGGCCCCGGCCCCCCAGTTAGTGATAATTTTTTTTCGACTGCTACCACCGTGCGAGGGTACTCAACAACTTTCCAAAGTTCATGTTTCTACCTACAAAGAAAGATGAGGAATTAGTGTTGACTCAGTTTTATATAGCCCATATAAGGAAAAAAAACGGTTTTGGCCCCCGGCCACCCATGAATGGAACATTTTTAAATTATTTTTCGCCAATTATCGTCATAAGAGTGTTTTCAGCAAGTTCCCATAGTTTCATGCTTCTACCTTCACGGGAATTTGAAGAATGAGTGTTGAGTCAGTTTTAAATATAAGAAAGAAAACTACAATAGGGCCCCTGGCCCCCTGTAAGAGATAAATTATATAATTTTTTTACCTGTTGCCATCCCAAATGATACTTAACAACTACCGAAAGTTTTATGCTTCTACCTACACGGGAAATATGATAATTTTTTATTTTTTATAGAACTCATATTAGGAAAAACTACATTTTGGGCCCCCGGCCCCCAGTATCTTATATATATAGAACGAAACTGTTTAATAACCTTTCCGGTATAATTTTGTGTACGTGTACCAAATTTCACGTTATTTGGTTGTCTGGATCTTGAGTTAATAGGGAACATCCAGACAGACGACAGACAACAAATGCGTCTTATATGTATGCTATATGGGCAAGTACCCGGCTTATCCCGGGTTTTAAAATATGGTATTCTGTAGAGGCGTACAAAACTGTTTATTTGCATTCTATCGAGCTGAAAGCAAGCTGCAGGCATTTGAAAACAAATGCATGAGGAAAATTCTTCAGATCTCATATTTAGAACATAAGATCAATGAATATGTCTGGGACCGAATCAACTCTATTACGGGTCATCAAGAAACAATCGTAACAACAATTAAGAGACGCAAGATGGCATGTTTTGGTCATGTACTGCGACATGATACCCTGACAAAAATTATCCTTCAAGGCACTGTAGAAGGGGGCCGGCGAAGAGGTCGACAACGGTAAAGCTGGCTGGACAACATAAAGAAATTGACAGGGATGAAATTCCATGAATTATTGGCCGCCGCTCAAAATAGGCATATGTGGAGATCGTTATCTGTTGATGTGTCCATGCGCTCCCCCCAACGACCGCAACGGTCACGGGACTGATGATGATGTGATGATGATCGAGCTGATAATGTAAAAATATTTTTTCGTATGTTATCATTGCGGGAGAGTACTCAACAACTTCCCAAAGTTTCATGCTCCTATTTACACGGGAAATTGGATATTTAATGATGAGTCTGTTTTATATAGCTCATATTAGGAAAAAAACTACATTTTGGCCCAAGGCCCCCTAGTGAGTGATAATTTTATATATTTTTTTCGCATGTTACCATCGCGGGAGGGTACTCAAAATCTTCCCAAAGTTTCATTCTTCTACTTACACGGTAAGTTGGAGAATTATTGATGAGTCTGTTTGATATATGAAAAAAAACTACATTCAGGCCTCTGACCACCCAGTGAGTGATAATTTTTATTAATGTTTCGCCAGTTACCATTTTGGGAGGGTATATAACAACTTCCCAAAGTTTCATGCTTCTACCTACACAGGAAATAGGAGATTTAATGATGAGCCTGATTTATATAGCTCATTTAAGAAAAAACTACGTTTGGGCCCCCCACCCACCCCCCCTACCCAGTTAGTGATAATTATATATTTTTTTCGACTGTTACCATTGCGGGAGGGTACTCAACGACTTTCCAAATTTTCATGCTTCTACCTACTCGGGAATATGAGGAATTGGTGTTGATTCAGTTTTATATAGCCCATATAAGGAAAAACCGGTTTTGGGGCTCCCGGCCACCCATGAGTGGAAATGTTTACATTCTTTTTCACCAATTATCGTCATAATAGTGTATTCGGCAAGTTCCCAAAGTTTCATGCTTCTACCTTCACGGGAAGTTGGAGAATTAGTTTTGAGTCAGTTTTAAATATACGGGAAAAAAATACATTTGGGCCCCCGCCCCCAGTAAGTGATAATTTATATAATTCATTTTTCTGTTGTATGGGGTTTATTTGTTTTAAAGAAACATTTCGAAACGCAAGGTTTGAGCTTAAAATGTGCCCTGCTGGTTTAGTTTAAGTTATGCAAAAAGTATAAACACAGTTGCTTAGCTACAGTGTTTATGCCACCCAGGGATGGACGATATTATTGACACCTACCCTCACCAATAAAAGGAAAAAGCTTGATCGGACGACTGGATAAAATACATATAGAATATACATAAAAGAAACAGTGTAAAGTAAAAAAGATGTAATTTGCAAACAAATTTTATAAAAATATATACGTAATCTTGTTAGAGGCGCAACATTAACAGACATAAAAATAAACCGTTTCATAACATTTAGTTCACAACAAAAAACACACACACTCACTGATTCACACATGTGCACACAAATACTTAAACGCACACCCACAGCGGTATATTAACAATTAAAAATATAAATTAAAATAATCACTGCTCTTTTCACTTTGTTTCCTATTTACAAATTAATATGAACTCAAACTATGACGTCACATCACATTATTTTATGGCAATAAACGCCATCTTGTTAATCTCGACACCAAAATGTTTATTATTTTACGTCTTAATTTTCAATAATTTTTATTTTATATAGCTCATATAGGGAAAAACTACATTTTGGGCCCCCAGTATCTTATATATATGGAACGAAACCTGTTTAATAACCTTTCCGGTATAATTTTGTGTACGTGTACCAAATTTCACGTTATTTGGTTGTCTGGATCTTGAGTTATAAGGGAACAGACAGACGACGGACAGACAACAAATGCGTCTTATATGTATACTAGAAAAATACCCGCACTTTGTAGCGGGAGTGTGCTGAACCTTTATCCAAGTATTAGTTGCTGGTTATTAAAATTTTTATTTGCCAAGTTAAATTTCAGATTCATCTATTTAGTTAAAATCTTATGAGAAACAGAGATATGCCATTTTACCGCGTGAGTTGTTTTCACTTAATGCAGTGCCTTTTAACATAATCTTACTATTTAAAAGATATGATTTATTAAATAATGATTCTTGTCGACCGTAATAACCTAATTTACAATTTCATTCCCACTTGTATAAAATTAACATAACTTATAGGTTTTCCAAAAGAGCTCTACCACCCTCGTCACTCAAAAATGTAATATATAATTACGAAACTGCATCGTATCACAATTGTAAGTTATATAATATTTGTAACCACGTCTATGAGATAAAGAACATGTGGCACTATCCCCGTAAAGGCAAAAGCTAAGTGACTCATAGCGCAAATAAAAAAAAGTATAAATGTACTTTCTAAAATACTTTTTTTTTAAATGGTCGTATTAGAATGATATAAAAAAAATGTGCACACCATATTTAGACAATATAGAAAGCTGGCCGCATAAAATAAAGTCTTGTTATAAAGTAAATGTACTGGACCAAAATAACTCCTCCTTTTGACGTATTCATATTCGTTTTAACAGGGAAATAATATTTAACATTTTTTATGTCTCTATATTTCACGATTTATATTTACGGTTTATAAGCAATGTGTATAATTTCAAAAATGAATCTTTTTTTGTGTTCCCTATTTCGGATAAGGCATCATATTTTGTAAATTATTAAAAAAAAATATCCAACCGTCTGTTAATGAGTGCATCTTAAAAATGATTAAAAGGCAATTTTAGAAATGGCCTATGCTATTCTGAACACAAAGGAATGAACATAAAGACATATTCAATTCGCAATTCATATTAGTTAAGCGTTTTCAGGATCAATTCATTAAATTTAGTTAAGTTTTGTTAATACGTTCGTTAGCGAAAGTTTATAATATATAGTGTATATAAAGCTTAAGTAAACTGTTTTAAAGTGTAAGTTTATTTGACACAGGCCATCACTTTCAACATAAAATAAACTCGCTACATCTATGGTTTTTAATTAAATGTCGAGTTATGAATTAAATTTTTTAAAATCCCAATTTTATTCATTGCATGTAAAATATTAACACAATGCATCGTGAAAATAATAAAAATTAAAATAATTTAAACGCATATGTAATATATAAAGCTCAGTGGATATTTTTATGTTTGTTTGTTTGTATCCATTAAAAAAGGACACTTCTTTGTTGACATGTTTTCCAAAAGATCTCTGTCACTGTCGTCACTAAAAAAAGCTCTTATATATTTACGACACTGCATCGAAACACAATTGTAATTAATACAATATTTGCAACAGCGTCTATGAGATACAGATAATAAAGATAAATAAAGAAATTAGGCTATATTCCTAATTTAAAAAAAAATAAATCAATTTTATGTTAAAAACGCACGTGAAACCATGACAATAATTGATTTTAAAAATAGCCTATGTTAATCCATCATCAAAGGAATGAACATAACATATTCAATTCGCAATACAAAATAATTAAGCGTTTTCAGGATCACTTTATTTAGTTTAATCTACTTATGTTAATAAGTCCGGTAGCCTAAGTTTAAATAGTATAAGTGTATAGGTTATGTAAAAGACAACAGCTTATGTAAAAGACAAAAAAATATAAATGTTATATTAATAGGACACAGCTAAATTTAAGATGCGTACACGAAAAATGTGCGCACAGCAATCAGGCGATAAAATATTTTAAAACGTGCACCGCTAAAAATGAAGCCTTGAAAAAAATACTGACACAATTATTACATAAATAGGTTTTTCATTAAATGTCGAGTTATGGAACAGAAAATAATTAAAACAAATTCGCAATTAAATTTAAACGTGTAAACAATTAAATCTAATGCATCGTGTGGCAGTTGTAATTAAATATGTTTACGTGTCTATCTAATATATAGAAAGTAACAGTAAAGAAAATGACAATTCTTTGTACTACACAGCTCAAATTATGAAGCGTACACGAAAATGTGCGCACCGTAATTAGACATTATAATATTTTTTCAAATGCGCACGGCTGAAAATAAAGTATTGGCATTGGGGAAAAAAAAACGTCACCAAAAGTAACTCGCTTTGAACGGCATTTGAACGTCCGCGTAAATTTGTTCAATACAGAAATGAGGTTAAATTTTTTATTCTTTGTCTCTGCATTTTCTGATTATTTAATTTACGGCATTCGGGCAAAAGGGACAATTACAAAAACCAACTTAAAACCACCTTCAGGGTAAAAGGAACCGTCCTGCCAAATTTGGTCCCCGTCCGTCATTTGGTTTTTCCGTGATTGTCTAACAGAAAGTCGAAAAGTGAAACATACAAACAAATGAGCTTTATATATTAGATAAAGATATATGATACTAGTTTGTGCTGCGGTGCCATGGCGCCTGCGGCGCCCCCTTTTTTAAGGGTGCCTACGGCGCCGACTTTTTTGGGGGTAAAAAGCCCAACTAACTTGTCCTTGTATGATAAATACGTAATATTAACATTTCTTAAATGTACACAAAGTATTTTATAATAGTTTTTTTTTAAATTTTTTTATGTCAAAAGCCCATGTAACTTATCCTTTTATGATAAATACGAAATATTCCTGCAATGTACACAAAGTATGTATATAATATAGGTTGTGCTGTGACGCCCACTTTTATTTAGGGCGCCTACGCGCCCACTTTTTTCAAAAGCCCAACAAACTTATCCTTGTATGATAGATACGTAATATTAAACTACATAATGTACCTTAAATGTACACAAAGTAATATAAAATAGAGGTTGTAGGGCGCCCACTTTTTTTTTGTTTGTCAAAAGCCCAAGTAACTTATCCTTGTATGATAAATACGAAATATTCCAGAAAATTAAACAAAGCATTTATATAATAATTTTTACAGTGCTAATCACCACACGATTTTTACACTAATTTTAGAAAGCAGTGCACCAAATTACTGCACCAAAAATAACAATTTGAGTCAATCAGCACTGCTTACAATGCAAAATTTTAAAAAAAAGCAGAGGGATGCCCCTCAGCGTTAGGTAAATATATATATATGATGGTGCTATCAAAATTTAAATTATTCTTAATATCTTGATCTATGGAAAATATTGCAAGATTTTGTTGTCTTAAATTTCTCATTGTGGAACGAAGATAAATTTTATCATTTTCACTTTGGAGAAGCTCCTGTCACAACTAGCGACACTGATAGCAATTGTTGAAAAAATTCATAGCTAAATTACAATGTTGGTTTCAGAATTTTCAAATATTACTGTTGAATAAATTGTAATAGATCAATGGGGCCTTTCCCCCGTTTTTCTAGCATAATGCCTCTTCTTGTAATGTAGGTACAGCCATAAAAACCTGGATTATTTTTCTTTCAATATTGAACTGTTCTTTATCAATGTCAATGAAGTAATTTATTTGATGTTCAAATGCTTCATTTATTATGTTGCATGGTATTACATGTATAAACGAATATTTACTTGCAAGGACTTGCAACTCATCAAAGCGTTCTTTTATTTTCTTTTATAATTCCATCCATGGATAAAAACATTTCCCGTTGTACTCCTCGTTCTAAAGATAGAACCACGTCTTCTTAATTTTCCCCACTCATATTTTTTCTCCTTCTAACTCAGCGTTCAGTTGATATCTCCAACTCTTCACAAATCGTTAGACAAATATAACAGCGTTTTGTATTAGCACATCTCTTTATTTCTTGCAATGGGTTTGCATTAATTAAAAAAATACGCGTTACAATAAATTGAGGTAACACAGAAAAGAAAAAGATTCCATTTAATTGGGTAAAATTTAAGCATCTTATCTAATTTAATAGTTACTTCATCAGATGTCAATTTTTCCAAGACGCTTGAAATTTTAAAGTATGTCTTTTTCGAAATTATGTATGCCTATTGTGGTATTTATTAACGAAGAAATTTGAATATTTTCATTTTCTTGCCAAAAATCTTAATAATTATCCATAAAATAGACGAATTCAAATTATTTACACATTACTTTAATTGGATAGGCGTAACATTTTAATGCATAACAGTATTTTAATAAAAACACAATTTTTTGTGCTAATTCAATGCAATAAAAACAAAATAAATTTAATTTTTAATAACGTATCTTACAATAATTTTCTGAAAACTCAAAACGTAATATAAACAGTCCATATTTTATATAAATTACTACTTGCAAGTTAAACACAATATTTGAACCACCACAAATTGTAACACTTGTTCGCGCACCATTCTGCGAATGTCGAAATTCCACGCAAAAACCATCGTGGCGATATTATTGCACCCAGCGGTGATGTGTTTTTTGTGTAGTTTTCTTATAAAATCGTCATATTTTCGTACCGTGTACCGCTTAATTTTTCAAAACAATTGTTATATTTTTTGAGTGATATTAAATTTTTGAACGGTTTTTAGTTACTTATAACATCCACACATCCACTTTGTAATCAAACAAATGTTGTGAGAATCCGTTAATTAGGACTAGAAATTACAAATATTTTTGTTTCACCTTGGTTTTTCCCATTCAAAAGAAAAAGGGTGGTTGTCGGAATAGTTTGCACTTTTCAAATGCCAATAAATGCCGCCTCTAAATGCGTGCCGCCCGGGGCGGACCGCCTCCACCACCCCACTCTAGCTACGCCACTGTTTGTGTGGCAGGTTTAATTTTACCTAGTGGGTTATTTATAATAAGATTAGCCAAAACAGTAGTATAGGGCGGTCAATTTCGGGTCGTAAAAGTGTGGCGGTGGCGGTGACGTCACCACAGCTGTTGCCTTTGCCGGCGCGCGGTAATTATGTTAATTAGAGGTGTCATGTTGTCATACAACATGTTAATTAGTGTTAGACAAGTTAATTAGAGGTGTCGTGTTGTTACACAACATGGTCATTAGAGGTGTCATGATAATTAGTATGTCATGATAATTATGTTAATTAGGATATAATATTGTTATATGTTCATTAGAGTATCTGTTCTTGTGTTTAAAGGGGGATAATCATGTTTAAGGTTTACTTCCCCTTTTTTTAAAACTTTTTTTCAATTTATTCAATTATTTCATAATTGAGTGGTACTCAAATTATTTTTATTTATTTTGTGTATTGAGTGGTCCTCAAAGTACTTTTATGATTTTTTATTGTATTTTATTTGTTGAATGGTAGTATTTAAAGGTTCTCAACCTATTTCTCTTTATTTTTTAATGTGTTTTATCTGTCGAATGGTAGTATTTTAAGGTTTTCAAGGTATTTTATTTATTTTTATTTTATTTTATTTGTTGAATGGTCGTATTTAAGGGTTTTAAGTACGGTTTTTATGTGCTTCAGGTTGTTAGGTGATGTATTTTATTTGGGGTACTCGGCTGGACAGATGTTGTTGGTGGTGAATTTAATTCAAATAACATAGTGGGGGCAGTCGATGGCATAGGTTACATCAGGAATGGTTTAGTATATATTATAATTAATTAGACAAATTTTGGAGGGGTGGAAAAAAGCGAGAGTTTGGGTGTTGATCTGATGATAGTATAGGTGTGGTGGTATAATGTATGTACTAAAAGTGACGAAGGGGATTTAGAATGCGTTGGTTTAGGTTAAAATCAATAGTACTAACGAGGCGAGGTGTTTGGATGGCCATATGTTACCACTTGATGTATGACCATTTTAATAAGTTAGTGGGGGTATGGAATGTGGTCCAGGACAAATAATGCGTTGTTTTAGGTTAAAATCAATAAGACAAATGAGGAGCGGGGTATGGACGGGGGGAATTGCAGATGTTTGTGGTTAATTTAAGGTTGTTTTCTTTGTAAATATAAACAATTTTAGTAGTTTTATAGGATTTTCTAAACTAAAGCAACAGTTTTCATCTTAGTGTGGGGATCTATGTTATGAAAAGGTCTTTTTTGTTCGTAGTGTTTCTTAATTCTAGGGTTTCCACTAAGTTTATTTGACAGCTTTAGCCATGCTTCTTATCTTAGTATCGGGAATAATTTCTCAGTTTAACGGTGTTTCCTTTCTTCCTTGTAATAGTTTTTATTAGAATCATAGTTTAAGTCAAGAGGTCTTTTGTTTCTTTTCTTAACTAGATGTGATCAGCTAGTAGTAGTAATATTTTATAAGGTTAACTGAGTCCTTTTCTTCATGTTTTTATTCATTAGAGGTGCTTATCTTAATGTCATGGACAGTTTTATAAAGTTCAATGGTCTTTTTGGTTGTATTTTTTTCATAATTAGATGTGCCCATCTACCCTTGACAATATTTTATAAGTTGAAGGGTCTTGTTTTTTGTTGTTTCTTAGTTAGAAGTTCTCCTCTTAGGGAAAGGGACATATATTTTTAATTTCAATGGAATCATTTTCTTAGTGTTTTTTTCTTAATTAGGGATTCTCAGCTTAAGTCCAAGGACAGATTTCTAGGTTCAAGGGGACTTGTACGTTTCGTGTGGATAGGATGTTAGCCGTTGTTTCTTTTCTTAACTAGAGATTCTCAATATAGTGTCGAACACGATTCTATAAGTTCAATGGGTCTTTTTGTTATTTACAGATTCTAATCTTAAGACCGGGCACAGTTTTCTAAGTTACGTTGTCTTTTTTGTTAATGCTATTTTCTTAACTAGGGATTCTCCTCTTAGGGACAGGGACATATTTTTTACTTTCAACAGAATCATTTTCTTAGTGTTTTCCCTTTATTAGGGATTCTCAGCTTAAGTCCAAGGACATATTTCTAGGTTCAACGGGACTCGAGTTTGTTTCTTTTCTTAACTAGAGATTCTAATCTTAGTGTCGGGAATAGTGCTGAAGATCAATGGGTCTTTTTGTTTTTGTTATTTACAGATTCTAATCTTAAGATCGGGCACAGTTTTCTAAGTTACATTGTCTTTTTTGTTAATGCTATTTTCTTAACTAGAGATTCTCATCTTAGCGCAAAGCAAGATTCTATAAGTTCAATGGTCTTTTTGTTTTTGTTTTTTGTTACTTACGCATTCTCCTCTTAGGGACAGGGATAGATGTCTAATTTCAAGGGAATCATTTTTGTACATGTTATTTTGAGATTCTAATCTTAGTGTAGAGTGTAGAGCACGATTCTATAAGTTCAATGGTCTTTTTGTTTTTGTTTTTTGTTATGTACGCATTCTCCTCTTAGAGACAGCGACAGATTTCTAATTTCAAGGGAGTCATTTTCTTAGTGTTTTTATTTATTTATTAGAGTTAGTTATCTTAATGGCGCGGACAGTTTTTTATAAAGTTTAACAGTGTTTGTTTGTTTTTCTTTCTCCATATACTATTGGTACCAAATTTGGTAATTTTTTAAAACATTGCTTGGCGTAATTTTGCGATATATTTTTTAGTTTGGTTGAATAATATTATTTAAACTTGAAGAAATTTTTACTAGTGTCAGGTAGACTTTGATAAACTGATTAAGTTTTTGTAATTCAACCATTCAACAGGTGTTGTAAATAATTTTTAACTGAGGGTTTTTTTATTCGTAAGTGTAGCTTTTGAAAAGTAATTTATTATTCTGTAAATTAATTTTAATTTTTGTAAACAAGTTTTCTGACTATTGCATTTTTTTGTTTGTTTTGGTCTAGTTTTAAACCGAAATTCAAGTGTAAAATAAGTGATCTCTTGTAAAGATTTGTAAGGAAGGTTATAATTTATGGTTTTGGTTAAATTTTACACATTTTATAAATCAGTAATTGTTAACATTGGTAGGTAATTTTTGAGGAAAGGAAAATATGTGAAAACAGGTGATCGTTGTAGCGAAAGTTTAGGAAGCTATAGTGTATCACTAGGGGTTATTACAAGTGATTGGTAAAGATTTACAGGTTTATGTTTATACTTGGAACACTAAAGATTAGATGCCGTTGTATCTAGTTGGTCATCACATGTTGTAAATAGACGTGCGGCGAGTGCGTTATTGATCAGGGAAGGGAAACAGATGGTTTAAGCCACATGCGAAAATACGCAGACTGAATAGGTCAACGACTCGGCTAGAGTCCTATATACAGATTGAAAAGTTTCGCGTTTGCGATAATTAAACATCTGTTGGCCACAACGCGGTGTAGAAATTTATGGAAGGGGAATTGATTTTCTTTTTCATTCGGTTGTGACTTATCGCTGAGTAATATCTTTAAATAACATTATATTAAAATACGTCTTCCTGACTTTTGTGTTAAGAATTATAGTGGTTGCAGTAGTTTGTACGTTTCATCAAGTTCCAGTGTTTGCTGTTGTATGTTCATTATATGTCTTTCACATGTATACAACAAACCGGTACAATAAACCAAAAACTTAGCATCTCGTTCCTCATCTTTAAGGTCCATACACGGGACGACTTACAAGCGCATTTTTTGTTTAAGTAATGTAAGTTTTGAGTTTTAGAGTTATGTTTTACAAAGAGGAACTCATACTGTCACATGACACGATTTTTTACATTAAGGCTCTAAGTTTCTCTCCTTTTAGTCTCGTCTTGTTAATAGGTGTGATAGAAAGTCCTAGGTAAAGACTAGCTGTATTTAGTTTTATGTTCTGTTCACAATGACCCCTAACTACGAATAGGTTGTTCTTTGGTTTTGCTTTAAAAAATTTTTCATATGTAAGGGTGTACTCCAACCTAGACATTGTTTTCTCTAGGAGATTACGAAGATTTTTTCTATGTACGTAGGGTTCAGGAAAGTTAAGGTATTGGGAGGTAACCACTATAACATTGATTTTTGTACTACGTGCGATGAAAGTGTTGTCAGGTAAGTAAGGTTTAGAAAGTGTTAGGTACGGGCTGTCATCGCAGCATGGATGGTTTTAACAACACTTGGATGAAGTTGCTCTGTTTGAGAAAACTTTAGAAAATATTTTATGTGCGGGGTGGTAATCCTTAACATGACCTGTAAGGATGTATGCTAAGATACAGACAAAGTCAGTAAAGGTGGTAGAAGATAACACCGATGATAGTTGGGTGCATCAAAGAAGTGCTCAGGTTGTCGACAAGGGAGAACAAATGTATGCCATTGGAGTAATAGTAACAGACTTGGAATTTGTCGGGCATGTTTGTAAAAGAGAGTAAGGGAAACGGTATTGTCACGGTCACGAACTAAGTAAGAAGGGAGAACAAAGATACACCGCTCGAGTAAAAGTAAACTTGTAGAAAGACAAACGGTCGTGATAAAGAAAACGATGGTCATGTTTTCTGTTAAGGGAGGGTTATAAATTTTTTTTTCCTAGAGCCACATTTAACAACATCGTTGTTTCATCTTTCTTCCTTCGTTTATTTGTGGTTGTAACTCTGTTTAATTTTGTTGATGCCGTAGACTTCAAGAGGTCTTTCTAAGCATTTAGAAATATTCTTTTGTCTTGATAATCATTTTGTCGACATGTTGAGATTTCATTTTTTCTTCTGAGGGTTTTCTTTTAGTTTCAAGAGGAATGATTTTTGAGGAGATGAGACGTAACCGTTTGAATACCAGACATAAGCGCACAGTTCAACGAGACATGGTTCGCGCAATTTACATGATTGATTTGAGCTATCGTGTATCCACTATGTCCGATTAGAAGCCCATCACAGGAGGTATGGTGGTCGCAACCTACCCGACTAGAAAAAGTTTTCGTTCGACTAGTGAAACGGATAAACAAGAATGATGATGATGATGATGATGATGATGCTGATGATGATGATGATGATGAACTTGTCATGTTTCTTAGTTGTAACACATAGGGTCTAACGACGGTTATAAGACATTAACGATAGATGATAATAAGACTGAGGATACACGGCCACTTAGAGAAATTTTGACTTGACTACCCCTCTGGATCGGTCACTAAGTTGTAGCAAGGGGTTGACTAAAAACAACGGTGGAGGAAAAGCTATATTGTCAACAATAAATTTCCTTAGAGGGAATTGGTTTTACTGGGGTAGGGATAAGTAAAAGAGCAAATGAGTTGGATGTAAAGAAGTCAAAGCCGTGATGGGTGAAGTGATTTGAAGATGAGTTGTTGGGTTGATTTTAACAGAACAATAAAGGTGTCTTGAAAATTTAGGTGTTACGGAGTACGACGTACGGTGAAAGCTAAATGGAGGTTGTAGTAGTATGTGATGCAAGGTGGGAAGTAACTTGTGTGAGATGTAGGTATAAAATATCTAGCAGAGAGGTTGAGAGAGAAAAACCGTAGTAGGTTGTGATGATAGTTTGAATAAGGCAAGTGTTCTGATATAAGATAGGAAGAAAACAAAGTGTGATGGTTAGGTAGGGGATCACTTTGTAGTTGGGACAGATAGAGAGAAAACAGTAGTTGGATGATGTCCGGGTAAGGAATCAGTCTTACAAGGAGGCATAGTTATGACCTTTTGTTTTGGTTGAAATTGTAAATAAATGAAATGTGTGGTAAAAGCGAGGTATGGAAATTTATAAAGTTAACGGAGATGGTGAGCTGGTATCGCAGCTGTTTAACTTGACAGTGGAATGAGGGAAATCAATAGCATTAGGGAAGTGGAAATGTGTGGGGCGGGTTTTAATTAATGACATAGGGTGAGTTTTAGAGTCAACGAGTGAAGCAAACAGATAAGGGTATGGTTACTGTTAATGATTAACTTTGGAAAGTTCAATCTGTTTAAAACAGATGAAGTAAAAACTTAAGGGCTAAGTGAACTTTTTAGAAATCAAGCGATTGAGTGAGATACGTAGATACGAATAAGGATGTTTGTTAAAAGTATGCAGTAAATTTGTCGTGAAAGACTAGGAGTCAAGTTCAGGAGGGTGGTTATAAATTATTAACTGTGAGTGTAACAACACGTGACGGTTTAGGAGTCAATGCAAATATAGTGGTTGAGTGTAACAACACGAGACGGGTTAGGAGGCACCGTGAAGAGGGAGTTTGTAAATTATTAACAATGAGTGTAACAACACGACAAGAATTAGGAGTCAACGCGAGGAAGGAGGTTGAGTGTAACAACACGAGACGGTTTAGGAGTGAACATGAAGATGGAGGTTGTAAATTTTTAACAGTGAGTGTAGCAACACGAGACGTGTTAGGAGTCAACGTGAAGATGGAGGTTGAGTGTAACAACACGAGACGGATTAGGAGTCAACGTGAAGAGTTTGTAAATTTTTGGGTGGGAGTGTAACAACACGAGAACATTAGGACTCAATGTGAGGAGGGATGTTGTACATTATTAACAGAGACGAGAAGGGTTAGGAGACAACATGAGGATGGAGGTTGTGAATTAATAGCAGGGAGGGAAAATAGATGAGAAGGGTTAGGTGTCAGCGTAAGGAGGGATGTCTTGAATTATAAGTCAGTAGAGTTACAAGATGATAAGTGGTTTGGTACAGAGGGGAAGTTTAATGTGGACATGTTTGTTAGTTAAAGTGTTTTGGAAAATCGGAATTTCAAGTTTAAGTTTCGCATGAAAAGAAAAAGATGTAGGTTATATCTGAATCTAAAGTGGAAGAGAAGGTAAATGGGGTTGGTGTTGTTTTTAGTCAACCCCTTGCTACAACTTAGTGACCGATCCAGAGGGGTAGTCAAGTCAAAATTTCTCTAAGTGGCCGTGTATCCTCAGTCTTATTATCATCTATCGTTAATGTCTTATAACCGTCGTTAGACCCTATGTGTTACAACTAAGAAACATGACAAGTTCATCATCATCATCATCATCAGCATCATCATCATCATCATTCTTGTTTATCCGTTTCACTAGTCGAACGAAAACTTTTTCTAGTCGGGTAGGTTGCGACCACCATACCTCCTGTGATGGGCTTCTAATCGGACATAGTGGATACACGATAGCTCAAATCAATCATGTAAATTACGCGAACCATGTCTCGTTGAACTGTGCGCTTATGTCTGGTATTCAAACGGTTACGTCTCATCTCCTCAAAAATCATTCCTCTTGAAACTAAAAGAAAACCCTCAGAAGAAAAAATGAAATCTCAACATGTCGACAAAATGATTATCAAGACAAAAGAATATTTCTAAATGCTTAGAAAGACCTCTTGAAGTCTACGGCATCAACAAAATTAAACAGAGTTACAACCACAAATAAACGAAGGAAGAAAGATGAAACAACGATGTTGTTAAATGTGGCTCTAGGAAAAAAAAATTATAACCCTCCCTTAACAGAAAACATGACCATCGTTTTCTTTATCACGACCGTTTGTCTTTCTACAAGTTTACTTTTACTCAAGCGGTGTATCTTTGTTCTCCCTTCTTACTTAGTTCGTGACCGTGACAATACCGTTTCCCTTAATCTCTTTTACAAACATGCCCGACAAATTCCAAGTCTGTTACTATTACTCCAATGGCATACATTTGTTCTCCCTTGTCGACAACCTGAGCACTTCTTTGATGCACCCAACTATCATCGGTGTTATCTTCTACCACCTTTACTGACTTTGTCTGTATCTTAGCATACATCCTTACAGGTCATGTTAAGGATTACCACCCCGCACATAAAATATTTTCTAAAGTTTTCTCAAACAGAGCAACTTCATCCAAGTGTTGTTAAAACCATCCATGCTGCGATGACAGCCCGTACCTAACACTTTCTAAACCTTACTTACCTGACAACACTTTCATCGCACGTAGTACAAAAATCAATGTTATAGTGGTTACCTCCCAATACCTTAACTTTCCTGAACCCTACGTACATAGAAAAAATCTTCGTAATCTCCTAGAGAAAACAATGTCTAGGTTGGAGTACACCCTTACATATAAAAATTTTTTAAAACAAAACCAAAGAACAACCTATTCGTAGTTAGGGGTCATTGTGAACAGAATATAAAACTAAATACAGCTAGTCTTTACCTAGGACTTTCTATCACACCTATTAACAAGACGAGACTAAAAGGAGAGAAACTTAGAGCCTTAATGTAAAAAATCGTGTCATGTGACAGTATGAGTTCCTCTTTGTAAAACATAACTCTAAAACTCAAAACTTACATTACTTAAACAAAAAATGCGCTTGTAAGTCGTCCCGTGTATGGACCTTAAAGATGAGGAACGAGATGCTAAGTTTTTGGTTTATTGTACCGGTTTGTTGTATACATGTGAAAGACATATAATGAACATACAACAGCAAATACTGGAACTTGATGAAACGTACAAACTACTGCAACCACTATAATTCTTAACACAAAAGTCAGGAAGACGTATTTTAATATAATGTTATTTAAAGATATTACTCAGCGATAAGTCACAACCGAATGAAAAAGAAAATCAATTCCCCTTCCATAAATTTCTACACCGCGTTGTGGCCAACAGATGTTTAATTATCGCAAACGCGAAACTTTTCAATCTGTATATAGGACTCTAGCCGAGTCGTTGACCTATTCAGTCTGCGTATTTTCGCATGTGGCTTAAACCATCTGTTTCCCTTCCCTGATCAATAACGCACTCGCCGCACGTCTATTTACAACATGTGATGACCAACTAGATACAACGGTATCTAATCTTTAGTGTTACAAGTATAAACATAAACCTGTAAATCTTTACCAATCACTTGTAATAACCCCTAGTGATACATTATAGCTTCCTAAACTTTCGCTACAACGATCACCTGTTTTCACATATTTTCCTTTCCTCAAAAATTACCTACCAATGTTAACAATTACTGACTTATAAAATGTGTAAAATTTAACCAAAACCATAAATTATAACCTTCCTTACAAATCTTTACAAGAGATCACTTATTTTACACTTGAATTTCGGTTTAAAACTAGACCAAAACAAACAAAAAAATGCAATAGTCAGAAAACTTGTTTACAAAAATTAAAATTAATTTACAGAATAATAAATTACTTTTCAAAAGCTACACTTACGAATAAAAAAACCCTCAGTTAAAAATTATTTACAACACCTGTTGAATGGTTGAATTACAAAAACTTAATCAGTTTATCAAAGTCTACCTGACACTAGTAAAAATTTCTTCAAGTTTAAATAATATTATTCAACCAAACTAAAAAATATATCATAAAATTACGCCAAGCAATGTTTTAAAAAATTACCAAATTTGGTACCAATAGTATATGGAGAAAGAAAAACAAACAAACACTGTTAAACTTTATAAAAACTGTCCGCGCCATTAAGATAACTAACTCTAATAAATAAATAAAAACACTAAGAAAATGACTCCCTTGAAATTAGAAATCTGTCGCTGTCTCTAAGAGGAGAATGCGTACATAACAAAAAACAAAAACAAAAAGACCATTGAACTTATAGAATCGTGCTCTACACTCTACACTAAGATTAGAATCTCAAAATAACATGTACAAAAATGATTCCCTTGAAATTAGACATCTATCCCTGTCCCTAAGAGGAGAATGCGTAAGTAACAAAAAACAAAAACAAAAAGACCATTGAACTTATAGAATCTTGCTTTGCGCTAAGATGAGAATCTCTAGTTAAGAAAATAGCATTAACAAAAAAGACAATGTAACTTAGAAAACTGTGCCCGATCTTAAGATTAGAATCTGTAAATAACAAAAACAAAAAGACCCATTGATCTTCAGCACTATTCCCGACACTAAGATTAGAATCTCTAGTTAAGAAAAGAAACAAACTCGAGTCCCGTTGAAACTAGAAATATGTCCTTGGACTTAAGCTGAGAATCCCTAATAAAGGGAAAACACTAAGAAAATGATTCTGTTGAAAGTAAAAAATATGTCCCTGTCCCTAAGAGGAGAATCCCTAGTTAAGAAAATAGCATTAACAAAAAAGACAACGTAACTTAGAAAACTGTGCCCGGTCTTAAGATTAGAATCTGTAAATAACAAAAAGACCCATTGAACTTATAGAATCGTGTTCGACACTATATTGAGAATCTCTAGTTAAGAAAAGAAACAACGGCTAACATCCTATCCACACGAAACGTACAAGTCCCCTTGAACCATGAAATCTGTCCTTGGACTTAAGCTGAGAATCCCTAATTAAGAAAAAAACACTAAGAAAATGATTCCATTGAAATTAAAAATATATGTCCCTTTTCCCTAAGAGGAGAATTTCTAACTAAGAAACAACAAAAAAGAACACCCTTCAACTTATAAAATATTGTCAAGGGTAGATGGGCACATCTAATTATGAAAAAAATACAACCAAAAAGACCATTGAACTTTATAAAACTGTCCATGACATTAAGATAAGCACCTCTAATGAATAAAAACATGAAGAAAAGGACTCAGTTAACCTTATAAAATATTACTACTACTAGCTGATCACATCTAGTTAAGAAAAGAAACATAAAAGACCTCTTGACTTAAACTATGATTCTAATAAAAACTATTACAAGGAAGAAAGGAAACACCGTTAAACTGAGAAATTATTCCCGATACTAAGATAAGAAGCATGGCTAAAGCTGTCAAATAAACTTAGTGGAAACCCTAGAATTAAGAAACACTACGAACAAAAAAGACCTTTTCATAACATAGATCCCCACACTAAGATGAAAACTGTTGCTTTAGTTTAGAAAATCCTATAAAACTACTAAAATTGTTTATATTTACAAAGAAAACAACCTTAAATTAACCACAAACATCTGCAATTCCCCCCGTCCATACCCCGCTCCTCATTTGTCTTATTGATTTTAACCTAAAACAACGCATTATTTGTCCTGGACCACATTCCATACCCCCACTAACTTATTAAAATGGTCATACATCAAGTGGTAACATATGGCCATCCAAACACCTCGCCTCGTTAGTACTATTGATTTTAACCTAAACCAACGCATTCTAAATCCCCTTCGTCACTTTTAGTACATACATTATACCACCACACCTATACTATCATCAGATCAACACCCAAACTCTCGCTTTTTTCCACCCCTCCAAAATTTGTCTAATTAATTATAATATATACTAAACCATTCCTGATGTAACCTATGCCATCGACTGCCCCCACTATGTTATTTGAATTAAATTCACCACCAACAACATCTGTCCAGCCGAGTACCCCAAATAAAATACATCACCTAACAACCTGAAGCACATAAAAACCGTACTTAAAACCCTTAAATACGACCATTCAACAAATAAAATAAAATAAAAATAAATAAAATACCTTGAAAACCTTAAAATACTACCATTCGACAGATAAAACACATTAAAAAATAAAGAGAAATAGGTTGAGAACCTTTAAATACTACCATTCAACAAATAAAATACAATAAAAAATCATAAAAGTACTTTGAGGACCACTCAATACACAAAATAAATAAAAATAATTTGAGTACCACTCAATTATGAAATAATTGAATAAATTGAAAAAAAGTTTTAAAAAAAGGGGAAGTAAACCTTAAACATGATTATCCCCCTTTAAACACAAGAACAGATACTCTAATGAACATATAACAATATCATATCCTAATTAACATAATTATCATGACATACTAATTATCATGACACCTCTAATGACCATGTTGTGTAACAACACGACACCTCTAATTAACTTGTCTAACACTAATTAACATGTTGTATGACAACATGACACCTCTAATTAACATAATTACCGCGCGCCGGCAAAGGCAACAGCTGTGGTGACGTCACCGCCACCGCCACACTTTTACGACCCGAAATTGACGCCCTATACTACTCAAAACACTGTAAGATTTTGTGGTGATCAGGTCCCTATAGTTAAACAAATCTGAAATGATTTGAGGCAACCCACAATGTATGCAGAGCCAAGATTCTTTTTTTTTCTTAGGCCTAATGCAATTTTCTTTGTTGTGTTAGTATGCAGGCATACTGTGTTGTACCATTCATTGCAGGTGTCACACTGAATGGCTCCATGTATGCTAGTGCATGTCTTAATACAAATTTGGCATTTAGATTATACTGGGCCTGGGTTAAATTCTATGTCGCCGGAGAGGAGAAAAATTTAAATTAAGTGCTTTTGCCTATATCTACAAATTTCATGTTTCCATTGTTTGAAGGTAATTTCCTTTATTGTGCTTAAGATAGAGGTGTAGTCAGTGTGCTTTGTGTTGTGATAGTTTATAATTATTGAAATATTACTCTGATTTTTAGGATGTGTGCTGGTTGATGTTAATGCCCTTAGAAAATTCTCATTTTCTGGTTAGGCTAGGTTAAGAGGGCAAGGCTTAGGATATTACTATTATTATTATATTATTAGTTATGTATAATTTTGTATAAGTGTGTTTATTTGTTCTAATTTAACAAAATTCAATTAAATATAACTTAGAATTTTAAAAAATGAGAATTCTACACCTAGTAATCTCAGTTATTTGGAAGGTTTATTGGTGCTTTTATCTTATGTAAACAGTTACAGTTAGGACAATTCAAAATGAATCACAACAACAAAAATGGCCGCCTATATAGTTTTACATATAGTTAGCCTACATAGTATATAGGGTTTATTAATTTTAGTATAAAATACCACAGAATATACAACATAATATTATTAAACAGCTAATATTTTTAGAATTTGGTTAATTAAAGATTAGTTGAGTGTTTTGACAAGGATCTAGTATTATGAATTAGGAAAAATGTATGAAAATATATGACAACTTAACTCTAGTAGAAATACGTGACGCTCACAAACCGGAAGTCATAATATCTTTAGGCTAACTATTTTATCTATTTCATTTAAATTTTAATTGTAACCTGAGGCTGAAAATGCTGATGCTAATTAGATCTATGTGTTGATGATGTTATCTTTGGTCTGATTATTACTATAGGCATTGTTTTTTTTATTCGTGATATTCTTTCTGATACTGATTTTGGTGAAAAAAAAACTCTGCTGAAATTGAGCAGCTAGTCTTCCTTTTCACACCAGCTACTCTGCTGGATAATTATGTCCCAAAGCGTAAACAAAATTGGTACTTACTGATTACATTCCCCTTGGTTCACTCGTACAGTTCAGAAAGCTAAGTTTTTTCAACGGTTAGCTGAGAAGCTTTCAAAAGATGTGGTCAAGAAACTGTCATAGATAAGTTGTGTAAGGTAATTAACAAGTATTCGCAAGTAGTCAGACACGCTAAATCTTAAAATAATCAGTAAACTGCAGGTACATACTCTCGTAATATGTTCTCTGTGGTAAATGATCTTTTGGGGAAGACATCAACTCCAACCACTTTACCTGTTATGAGAGGTGCGCAAGCGGTAGACAAAAGTAGTTTGTTCTTTACTAAGAAACTTAAAATTATCTGGAAGATTTTATGTCGACTGTTGCGTTCTGGGTTCTGGATGAAAGAAGACTAAGTCTCGACTCTTGTCAATGGATAATATATTTCTTTAATTCGTCAGCAACATATTTACATCAGTATGTTTAGGTAGACAAACGTAATCCTTCCACAATGCAACTTAATCCTAAGTTCGTACAATGGACTCTCTTTCCTTAATGCTAGCCGTACTTCGCTCTAACATCGAGCACACATCGATGTGTTACAGCAAGTCGAACTACTCTCTATCACTCAATCCTAGTCCTTACAAGGACTTTTCACCTCTTACTCGTTCCGTACTCTCCTATGTTCCCTTCTCTCTGTCTCACACCACACTATTTATACCCAGCCTGGCTGTCAAACTCTCATACCGAGTGACTACAACAAACACTATTATTTACAAGTGAGCTCTCGTCAAGTCACGCCTTGACCCGAGTTCATGACAAAGTTAACACAATTTCATCACAATTATTTTCAGTGATTCTCATACCCTGACATATTCCCCCTCTTCCGTTAGATTCTACTTACGAGTAGAATCTCACAATAACAACAAAGTCAGGGCATGGAATCACTGCACCTTACAAATACATTAATATAATACATCATGAATTAATCAGTATCTTTAAAAATCATTTGATACACAAAAAATGCATGAAAAAAATTAATTGTATATACAAAACAGAGCGAATATCCATTTGGTCGTACCTGTATATACCACTCCAATAACCCGCAACTTCATTCGAGATTGACAGAGTCCTAATACCACACCTGAATTACATACTCTATATATACATCAATGCAAAAAAAAATATAAACATGTGAAGTCTTAATGCATCTCATTATCAATAATAATCAATCCATCTATAATTATACAATTTACAAATCTTAGAAAAAACGACACAAGAAAATGTCTAGCACTTAAGAACTTGTCCACATCATGTGCTCAGTGCTCACTTAATTACTTTTCCCACCTGTGTTATTGAGCTCTCTTATCCGTCCATAGGCACAGTTCTAAATCTATGTATATAATTACAGCCCATCGCTCCTGCAACATAGGAACTTGGTTAATTGATTTAAAAAAACTGCCCATCACTCCTGCCGCACGGGACGTAGTTAATAGTATACCAAAGGGAGCCTATCTCCCATTCTATACAGGTCTAACTAAACCAACCTACTTCTTGACTACTCGTACATTATCATTATCTTTTTTCTCAAAGAAACAACCTTCGATATCCTACTGGTCATAACACATCAACATAATTAGTACCCACAATTGACAATTTTTTCGCTAGATTGTTTTCTATTTACAACTGAACTCTACTGGTTCCTCATTTAAATTCCTTAAGATATTTATTCCAGGATTACCTCCAGCATGAGATAATGTTATAGGGATAACTACTTATCAAAACTATAAACATTTCAGCCTGATTGTATATAACCTATTACAATCAATTATATAACAATCATGTGCATATAGTAGTCGTAATCAACATATTTCATCATAACAATCATACTCATGAACAATATCATTATCACAACATATCATAAATACATATCCTTATAAAAACAATGGCCTTAGGTCACCCGGACACACAAATTCTCATCAAAAACATTATCATCATAGAACATACAATAGTTATTTCCTCTTTATTTAAATCAATCAAATATCCAGCAAGAAAAAAAAATGTATACACCAAAAATCATAGTCATTATTTTGATGGTTATCCGACAACAAAAAAACAGCCCTTATTAGTAATACAAGGTTGGTACCTGTGGTTAACGCAACATTTTGGTACGCCTACTATTTATCCTTCTCACGGAATCAATTATTAGTTATTTTGATCAGTGATTATGATCAACATTACCAGATCTGTCATGATCCTACCAGTCTCAGTGGGATCGTGATGTTATATCGTAGTTTGTCTGTGTCACAACCATTGCACCTCTATCATCACCCCGATCACCCCAGTCATCACATCTAAGTCCTACCCGGTCACTCTACCTCCGCCTTTGAAATTCCCCCGATCACGCCTGTCACCACACCTACGACCAACCCGGTCAAATCTAGTTCCACCTCTGACATCTCCCCGCCGCCCTTGTTACAACCTTTAAATTCTACTTCTTGAACTGTCAATTTCCACTTTGTCTCCTTTAATAACTCAGCGAAACAGCCATCTTTACCCACGTGAATCAATGTTTTCTCGAGGACCCTAAATATCATCCAAATTATTAGTCCCCACGAACAAGCAATTCTATTTGTTTTCCAGCCTCCATCGAGCGACTTCTAGTCTTGCCTCCATATTCACCCTTATGTTTCGCCACACCTCTTACCAGTGGCTGTGTATTGACTTTTCTACTTAATTGTCCTTGTCCTGCGGACTTTATATGGTCAATTTGTGTCAGTACGTCCTCACATTTGGGGGCATTATTAATTAGGATGCATTTAACAGCCTCTTCATTCATATTCAATAATAACTTGTTTCTACATAATAAATCCCTCAACCCCTCAAATTTTCCATCTGTTTTTGTACTGGCCACCCAATTGTCTAAACTTCTAACCAACTTTGAGTGGAATGCTCTAAAATTGTTACTCTCAGGTGCTAGACTATTGTTACTCTCAGGTGCTAGACTATTTGTTACTCTCAGGTGCTAGACTATTGTTACCCTCAGGTGCTAGACTATTCCACGCTTCCCTGTACTTCTCCACATTAAACCCTGCATGTTGCAATAGGAGTCGCTTGACAGTGTAAAAATCATGCAGTTTTGTCCTAACGTCTTCCGTCATTAAGAATGATTGTAACTCAACTGTAGCCTTACTTGTAGTTCTATCAGCCATTGACTTTTTGGCACCTTCGCCTGAGTCACTACATGTTCGAATGTCGCCACATATTCGTCGAGTTCTTGGGAACCGTCGAATTTCTGCAAATTTTTAAATATTTGTCGATGGTCTTTGTTTTTTCTCGTGTGGTCTGTCATGTCTAGTTCAGTTACGTCTTTCCTTTTAATTTCTGCCAATTTCAATTCGTGATCCCTTTCTTTCTGTCTCTGTTTCTCGTCATATTCTCTCTGTTCCTTTACTTTTTGTTCGTCTTTCTGTCTCTGTCTCTCGTCATAGTCTCTCTGTTCCCTTAATATTTCTTGTGTTTGAAAATCTTTCCATTGATCCTTCACATATTCGTCTAGTTTCTCCCCTCTGAGTGCAAGTTTTCCCCTTCTTTTCTAAACGACTATAATTTCTCGTCCATGTTTATACCCTTACTATGGCTTCTAGTTTCCATTCTACTTCTACAATAACTTCACAATAATTATAGTGTACATATCGAAGGGAAAAAGAAAAAAAAATTATTAAATTTTAAATGATTACTTGCCTTGATTTACAGAATTACAATCACAACAAATAATAGGTCTCCATAGAATGCTAAACGTGACAATTTCTCCTAGTAGCTCAATATTGTACTGCAATAGTTCTCACTGATAGACACACACACTGTATACTGTTACTTGATAGACGAGCGGATAATTTGTTGTCGGACAATCGTTCACCGACACACTCAGGATTCTGGATACGAACGATAGGGTGGATGCCTTGTTGTCGGATAGTCGTTCACCGACACACTCAGGATTCTGGATACGAACAATAAGGCGGATGCCTTGTTCTCAGGCTGTCGTTCACCGACACACTCAGGATTCTGGATACGAACGATAGGGTAGATGCCTTGTTGTCGGGCAGTCGTTCACCGACACACTCAGGATTCTGGATACGAACGATAGGGTGGGTGCCTAGTTGTCGGATAGTCGTTCACCGACATCCTCGGGTCTCTGGATACGAACGATAAGGCGGATGCCTTGTTGTTGGAAGTCGTTAACCGACACACTCCTCGGACTCTGGACACAGACAGTAAGGCGGGCGCCCCTCTGCATGGGCTTGAGTGTAAGAAAAAACACACGCAGACTCCGACGGTCTGGACACTGGACGCCTCGTTGAATAGACCGACGACGCTGTCTCACCGAGATGCTGTGACTTGATGTACTATCCACAAGAGCCTCCAGAAAATCATCGGACGTGACCCCAAATGTTGCGTTCTGGGTTCTGGATGAAAGAAGACTAAGTCTCGACTCTTGTCAATGGATAATATATTTCTTTAATTCGTCAGCAACATATTTACATCAGTATGTTTAGGTATACAAACGTAATCCTTCACAATGCAACTTACTCCTAAGTTCGTACAATGGACTCTCTGTCACTTATGCTAGCCCTACTTCGCTCTAACATCGATCACACATCGATGTGTTACAGCAAGTCGAACTACTCTCTATCACTCAATCCTAGTCCTTACAAGGACTTTTCACCTCTTACTCGTTCCGTACTCTCCTATGTTCCCTTCTCTCTGTCTCACACCACACTATTTATACCCAGCCTGGCTGTCTAACTCTCATACCGAGTGACTACAACAAACACTATTATTTACAAGTGAGCTCTTGTAAAGTCACGCCTTGACCATATTTCATGACAAAGTTACCACAATGTCATCACAATTATTCGCAGTGGTTCTCATACCCTGACATCGACGAACTAATTGACATCTGTTGAGAAAGAGCTCAAAAGGCGACCTGGGTGCAAATAACTGCAACAATATATTTCTGTCCACTTTCCAACCTGTCATTTGGTTCTAAACTTCTTGAGAGTGTTATCACAGTACAGCAGTTTTTGCAGAATCTAAATGTTTATGAATTACTTGTTCGGTTAAATCTGCCTATCGACCTGGTCATAGCAGCAAGACTCCGTGTCATGAAAGAAGTTCTTTGTGGTGCTTAACGTGGTCAACTGACCATATTTGTCCGATTTGACCTCAGTGCTGTGGTTGATGTCATTAATAAGTAGGTTCTATGGTCAAGAATTCTGACTGACATTGACAACTTTTGACCTTCATTTAATTATTTTAAATTTCAACTGACTGAGAAAACACAGCGTGAATGAGTCATCTTCCATAGAGTCATTACCGTGGCGTATCTCCGCGCTCAGTCTTGGGATCAATTATTTTATTCATCTACACGAGCCAGCTAGACGAAATCATTAAAGATCGGGGTATATCTCGCAAAAACATATGGGGATGACGCACAGCTTTACAAGAGTTTTCACCAATATCCATTTTTTCCGTCACTTTTCAGTCTATTAATGCTATTAAAGACTGTTGTCAAAATGTAAAATCATGGATGGCATGAAACAGATTGAAATTGAACGAATATAGTACAGAAGCAATCGTTTTTTGTTTGATTGTAGCTATATCTTCGATAAGAGTTTGCAGTTCTTACATCACTTTGCTCAACACCATCTGAGATCTAGGCTTCTATATCGAAAGTAAACTCACGATAACCTGCCTTATTGGTTCTGTGGTGAAATCATATTTTGCCATCTTAGTGCCCTGGGTCAGTTGCATTAAAAACTGAAAAAGAAAACAGAAAATACCATTGTCTTTTCTTTAATAAAATGTAGGCTTAATTACTGCAACAGTAGTCTGTGGGGATAGCTAAACAACAAATTGCAGTCCCCCCTAGAGAACACAAAACGCTATAGCGCGGATTATATTGACGACGCGAAAGATATGTCACATTAAACATGCACTTAGTGATCTACAATGGCATCATGTGGCTTAAAGAATAAACCATAAGATTATGTCACTATATTATAGCTTTATGAACGAATCATTTAAATTTAAAATTTAAGAATGCATCTATAAAGAGGATGCGATCTTTTACGCAGGACCTCCAAAAAAGTCATGGTGTTGATAGACACAGGAGAAAGTTCTTTGGAGTACGCTCTTTGGAACTCTTTTGAATTGGCGTAACCAAAATTATGGAACAGTCTCCCTAAATATTTTAAAGAATGGGAAGACAAAGACCAATTTTAAAATAAAATTTTAATATTTTATTTTTATTTGACAGACTATTTAAACACCAAAGCGCACCTAGCATGCTAGTCTAGCATGGATAGTATTAGGAATTTATAATTGGCATCCTTCCGTCTCGCAAGATGATGGTGCATCACCGTTGGGTTGGCTTGCATTTCCTCGTGTGGCAGTGCAATACTATCCTTGATTGACCTGTCTTTACCACAGCTTTTGTACATGCGTTTTGTGCTCCCTAATGTTTTGAACTTCCTCCTAGATTATATGTCTGTATTCTCCTCCAGATTTTCTCCTCGGCTACTATGACGCCCTCTTTTACAACTGTGCACCATGTAGATCGGTCTTCTGCCTTACACTGCCAGTCGCTTGTACGTCTTCTGGCTGCTTTCATGTCTCTTTGACAGTAATATTTAAATTGCAGACGTAGGCGATCTGTCTTCCTCTTTCCGAATGCCAGTTCTCCATATAGGAGGTCCTTGGGGATGCAACCATGGCTCATTCTTTTTACATGTCATAGCCATCTCCGGTGTCTTTCACTCTGGATTGAGAACATGCTTTGGATATTGGCACGCATCAGGACCTCACTATTTGGCTCTTTGTCCTGCCATTTAATGCCAAGGGTGCGAAGCAAGCATCTCAAGTGGAAGCTATTAAGCATGCACTCTTGGGATGTATAAGTGGTCCATTTCTCGCTCCCGTATAGCAGCGTACTGATGATGCAGGCTCGATAGACACACAGTTTGGTTTTCTCCGTTAGTTTGGTATTTTGCCAAACACGTTTATTTAGTTTAGCCATTGTGACAGCTGCTTTGAAAATTCTACTGTTTATTTCGTCCCCGATGGACAGTGTTTTGGAGACCTTGGACCCCAAGTAGGTGAAGCAGTCCACAACCTCCAAGTTTTCATTGTCGATATTGATGGTAGGAGGAGAAAGTGTGTCTTGGGCCATTATGTTTGTCTTTCTCAAGCTGATTAGCAGAACATATTCTTTGCAGGCGTTGGAGAAGCTTGACACGAGTTGTTGCAAACCAGTTTCTGTGTGTGCTATCAGTGCCGCATCATCCGCAAATTGTATTTTTAGAAATATATGATTTGTCTTATAATTTAAATCTGATGTATATAGATTTTTGTATATGGCATGCACTCAAGTCAATATATTATTAATTTAAGCCATATTAGAAAATGGCAAAGGATTATGTATATATGTCTGTGTATTTATATATGTATACAACAACTTATCTTATTTAACTATTACACAAGCGATTTCTATACAGATGATTATTGCGCCCTTCGTTTATCAGTGGCTTAAACATGGTGTTTTTTTCTAGTTGTTCCTTTTAATATGAGTTTTAAATGTTGATAATGTGTTGGATTTCCAGGTTTGATCAGGCAACCCATTCCAATCCTAATTTGCTTGAGAATATTGCTTTATTCTTATATCTATATCAGAGGGGTGTACGAGTATTTGATCATCTCCGCGTTCTATTTCTAAGTTAGAACTAATAGCGATATGCAATATGAATATTTTACTCTTTGTTCTTCTATCCTCTACTAATTTCTGAGTTAATCGATTTTTAATGGCGTTACTCTTGTCAATTTTGATTATTCTGAAGTAATGAATCTGGCACCTATTAAAAAAGATGTATAGTTCCTCAATGTTTTCTTTTGTAAATGGATCCCATAAGAAGATGCATGTTGGAGTGCAGGTCTATAAAGTAAGGCTGCATTTTAATTGTATATTCTTATTGCATCTGTAAAATTTTATCTTTAAAAAAATCCTAAGATTTTTGTTGGTTATTTTAATTTAATTACTTCATTGGCAAAAGCGATTTCATGATCATTTCTCATTTATTATTATTCCTACGTATTTTGAATCTTGTGTTTGAGTTAGTTGTTTTCTAAGAATGAAATAGTTTGAATTAATGTTTTACTCTTATCGTATCTGTTACAGACGCTCCTTCTATACAGAAGATTATTGCTCCTACGCTTTGTTACTCTTAGCAGTTGACAATTTTCTGGATGTAAAGTCATCATATGCTTTTCAATTTTATTACTTTATCAAGGTGATTTTTGTAAAACTTCGCTATCTTGATCTGATTTCACTTTTCAATATATTATACAATTATCATCTAAATCCCGATGATATGTTGTTGGGTAAATAAGTTATATAAATTAGGTAGAGTAGTGGGCCTAGGACAGATCCTTTTGGAACTCTAAGTAAACCGTTATTAGTGCTGATTTATATCCAATTATTATTAAAATTTGCTATCTACCTAGAAGAAACTCTTGGATCTTATGAAGTTAGGGAACAAATACTCCAAAGTATTAACGTTTTTTGAGTAAATTAGATTGATCAACTTCACCAAATGATTTCTAGAAGTCAAGTAATATTTATCTAATTTATTATTATTATCTAAACCTTTTGACAAATCATCTATAAGACCAATTGTTTGTCTTCCACAATGATATTTTTTCCTAAAGCCAAATTTATGTGAATTTAGGACATTATGTTTGTCTAGGTTATTATATGTATTAATATATTTTATTAGTCTTGTAATTTCAAAATAACACTGGAAAGTAAAACGAGTCTATAATTACCAGGGCCTCAATCATCTTACTTCTTAAAGAGGGGTGTCACTTAAGCAAGTTTACAATCCTTGTTCTTTTTACCCTGGCTTATCAAGGCTTGAAGAGCTTCCTCAAGGATTTGGGAAATTTCATTGTTTAGTTCTTGTAGTAGCCTTTTCGGCAATTCATTTCGACCAGTAGCTTCGTTTATTTTAACGTTACTTGGGAGTCTTTTATTTCCCTTTCGGCTATAGTAATGTTATCAATTTTATTTATTGTATTTAAGTTTATTGCAACTTTCTTGTCACCGTTGGCTAAAAATGTAGATGCTATTGTCTCTTTATTACTATAGGTTCTAGTATTTTGGCCTCTTGCGACGCTATTTCTATGGGTTCCATTTTTTTAGAATTTAAAAGTGTATAAACTTTAATTTTTGTCTTTATAAATTAATTTCTTAAAATCCCTTATATTAACTTCACCGTCTTGTCTCCCTCTCTCTGTCTGTCGTGGTCTCGCCGAAAAAAACAAAAGTAAAAATCATCCACTTCCCGTCATCCTATGGAGCTGAAATTTTGCACATAGACTTGTGTCACCTAACAATGCATTGTAGCAAAATTCAAGATCGATCAAATTTACCGTAATTAAATTAATGCATTTTTAGTTTATCTCTATGTATCTCAATCTAGCCTGGTGACCTCTGCTATAGTTGACCTCAACGGGTCACTGTAGTTTTACTCCAGCCCTCGACGACCACATCCCCATGTTTTACAGCACGGGAGTCAAGTCACGTTCAGTCTGTAAATGTATATGCTAGTATGTCGCAAGGTGCGAATTATATTGAACATAATCAATATTTTTAGTTATTTCTCATATATAAGGGATTTATAGTCAAAAACTTAGTTTTTACGGGTTTTTTTTTATATTACATATTAAATTTAGAGATTTCGACAACATTTTGCGTCAAGTGTTTAATCTGTAAGTATCTTTTCTTTATTATTTTTTTTACATTGGTAGCCTTAAAAATGATTTAATATTCAGCCTGCATTTACTAATTTTATTGATGTCCAAATTCCAGAAGAGAGGAATGAACATTTGCATGTGTTTGTTCCTGAATAAAGATGTCTTAAAAAAGTTTTCTTCCCTATGTCAACATGAGGGTTGTATAATATTGTGTTTGTGTTGTATTTTCAATATTGAATTAATTGCCTTATCTATTTGTTATTACTTTACTCCTTAGTCTTTTATCCTCTAGTGCAGTGCTTCTCAAACTTCTTGGAATGTTGGACAGGGAGGAATTTTCCTATTGCTCTTGGGAGCGGTTCAAAATTTTAACTGTATAAAGTGGCAGCGATTTGTAAAATATATTATTTTATTTGTTTCATTGTATGTGCTTATTGCCAACAAATTGGCATTTTCTATGGAGTTACTATTTTAATGGTTGCAAATGGAGGATTTTAAATATATTTTAAAGTCCTTTCTTAATAAGTTATGTGGACCGGCGGCGGTTAGCCCACGAACCGGCACCGGTCCGATGACCACCACGTTGAAAAGTATTGCTCTATTGTTTCTAAATCTAATGATTTAACTAATGGAATTATTGTTGCCTATTTTTAATATTCTCCAGTTATAAATCTGGTAGCTTTTTAATGGAATGGGTTGCCTGAACAAACTAGGAAAACAAACACTCTAGCAAACTTTTGAAGTCTATTAAAAATTCATGACTAGACATAAAACACTGAAAACGTATAAGGTAATAATCTTCTGTGTGTGTTTGAGGGGTGTGTATGTGTGGGTGTGTGTGTGGGTGTTTGCGTGTTACACGTCTGTCCGTCTCTCGTAGGTAGGTGAGTCTCTGTGCGTTTATTTGTGCCTCTGTGTATTTCTGTGTGTCTTTCTCTGTTTTTGCTACGTCTATTTGTGTGTCTCTTTATGTGTCTCTGTGTGTGTCTGTGTGTTTGTGTTTCTTTTAGTGCGTTAGTTTTGTGTGCTTTTTGTTTGTTTTTGTGTGTTTGTTTTGTATATATTTGTTTTATTTTTAAAATATGTATTTTGCAATAAAGTTTGAAGAGATTTTTAGATATTTTGTAAAATATTTTGTATCCATTTTCCTTTTTTCCAGGTAAAAAATCATTCATATTTACAACTGGGCTTAGCTGTCTTTTTTTTCTTACAAAGTATTTTATTAACTTAAAGAAATATAAAAATAGAGTAAATGTGGAAAATATAACTCGATCAATAAACAAAGAATTTCTACGTGTTTTAATTGTCGGGGGTCCAAAAACTGGTAAAAAATTACCTCTAGAATTGTTGGCAAAACAATGAGATCACATGAGTGGAACGTTTTCTATGTTTCCAAATTTAAATTATGTTTGTAATTCTGATATTTTTGGATGGAAAATACTTGCCGCAAAAAGTGAAAATATATTTAAAAGCAAAGATTATGATGATACTGTTTTTTTAATAACTTAATTAACATTGCAAAGTCTTTGGACAGTTTTCACGTCATTGTATTCTGTCTCCCTTTTAAAAACTGTCTGAGCCATTAGTCTATGGAGTACATAAATGCCTTAAAGTTAGCTCTTGGTCCAACTATTCTTGCTAATCATGTGATTATAGCAATAACTTATATTAAATTAATGAGTTATAATGACTTTGAAAATTGGCTGCAAACATTGGGTCCCTGTCTTTTTAAGGATTTTCTGACAGAATGTAAAACCCGGTGCATCTTGCATCAAAATGAAACTGAAAGTGAAGATTTAAAAACGAAGCAGACAATTAAATTTTTTCATTGAGCATGCAAATTGTCACGGACAATGCAAGACTTGGTGTGATGGAGGAAGCTGATGGTAAGATTGTAACTCTATTATAGTTGTTCTTATTACTTCTTTAAAATAAAAAATAACTGCAGTTATACAAGTTTATTTGATTTTGTGCATCTTTGGTCAAAGATATTAAGCAAGAATTTAAATAAATATTTGCAATTTTAAAAATATAATTATTTCATTTCTAGTGTTAGTCGATACGAATTGCTACATGTATCATATTTCTACAAATAACATTTTAATTTAATTTTATAAAGCCTTTCTATCTTTAAATAAGTAACATTTATTTTATTCTAAAAATTAAATTTAAAAAAAGAAAAGATAAAAAGAAAAGAAAATAGTATATTTTGTAATCTAAAACAAATTGATAATGATTATGGAAATAAGTTTATTTTTGGTAAAATATAAATAAATGAAAACTCTTAACTTACAGTCATGCATTCCATTGCATGAAAAAAAATGAAATTTTAACGGACGATTGTTTCAATACTCATAAGTGTAAAAATCGTGTTCCCTGCACACTTACGCAATAGGTTTTGTTTTGAACATCAAAGTATTGATTTGGGATAAATTATCGAAAGATTCCAAAACACCATATTTATTTCTGGATATATATAGTTAACCTCTGTGTAGAGACTATACATATCAATTGACAGTTAATCATGGACTAAGTGTTGTTTTGTTTTTTAAATCTTTACTAAATGAATATATTTATATGGTATTAGTAAATTATGTATTATGTAATGTAGGCTTAATTAAATACTAGTGTTTATTGATTGATAAAGTGAAGGCATTAGACTATTAGGCGAAACGGCTACTTTTTTTTACTACTCTTATAATAAAGCTTTATTAATTTATTGTTTTAATCACACAATTAGTTGGTGTATCTTGAATTTTAGTTTCAATTATTTTTTTTATTCTTTTAGTCTTCTTTCCATTGACAAGTTGACAGTTCTCAATTAGTATAAAATGCACCCCTCGGGTTTATAATTGAGTAAAAAATAAAAAAAAACTCTAAAAATATCGTGTGCTTGTTTTAAGTGTTTGATTATTTGAAATTACTTAAAATAAACCATGCATTATTTTTATGATCTTTTGGCTTTGACGTGATGGAAGCAGAATTATAAATAAAAATCAATGTAATGTAAAGTAATAAACAAAGAAAGATTACATTTTTCTCCGGGAGAAATCAATTTTAAAGCAGCTAGTTAGTGTTATATTATAAATCTAAAAAATGTATACAATTTTAGGGCCCATGAGCACAACAACTTTAAGTTTAGAATAGTTATGTATCCAAGAGGTATATTTTAAAATAATTGAAAACTGTCAACTTATAACAGAAAGTAGACTAAAAAATGTCAAAAGGAAATACAAATACACATTACTATCGAAATTGGAAATCCATTTCAAGATTTCTCACCAAGTCTTTTATCTTTATAGCCTCTGTGATGTCCATTTGTTCGAGTCAATTTAAAAAAAAATTATTAGAAATTACAAAGGGTTATAGGTTATTCTAAAATCGGAATGTTTTTTATTTTCTTTTTCTAAACATATTTTCCAAATAATTTACCGTATAAATACTATAAATATATACGCCATTCCCTGAGCTACGCTTGTCTTATCTATACAGACGCTCCTTCTATATAGAAGATTAATGCGTACACAGACTATTCCGGTCTGTTTGCAAGTGATGCAGCGTTCACAGGCCTCGGCTACGCTTGAGAATGCAACATTCAAATATTTTTTGTACGTTATACGAATTACTCGTTTTGAGAGGTTCCACTGTATATATTATATTACATATACAATTAAATAGTATTTTTGTAGTCGTTAAATTCAAACAGTGTTTCAAGTTTCTTATAAAGAGGATATCTTCTTAATATTTATCTCTTTATTACATTTTTTCTATACTTATAATACTGGTATAATTTAGTTATCAATTATATTCCGACTTGAATTTTTCAGGTTCATTCTTTTAAGTTTACTTATTAAAGTTTAGTATCAATGTCTTAACATACTATACAATACTGATCCTATGGAAAAAACGTCATTTTTTCATACATTAGCTCTACAAATATAATTTAAACTTGTCGACCAGATTGGTGGATAAATATAGACCAAACTTTATACACATAAACCTGATAATCCATATAAATTTCTATAGAGACAGAAAAATTGCATATTAAATCATATGCTGCTGGATTACGAAAAGCTAATTAACAAAAATACAAGGGTTCAATTTAAAAAAAAACAAATGTCGCATAAAATTTATTTATTGACCATGAACAAAAACTTGGTGGTGTTGGTGTTATGAATTTACAAAAACAATATGTCTTGTCCTGAAACATACTCCCAAAAAGAAATCCTTCGCTTTTTTAATGGTCTCTTTAAATTTAAAAACTGAGAAACATAGCGACAAAAATATTTGAACAATTTAAATATTATTTCCCTATTTAAAGACCGAGAGCCATTTTTAATAATTTAATAATTTGCAGTAATTTATAAGAAAGCTTTATTTTAAAAATGCGCTTTGAAAATTAGTTTATTATCTGAATATAGTGCGTACATTTTCCTTCAAGCTTTTAAAATAGCTTGTCTAACACAAGTCCCCGACTGATAGAGGGGGGTCACGTTTTTTGTCCGTGACTGCTGTCCCTTTGGCCACTTTGACCCTCAGATTCTGTGGGTCCTGGTGCTTCTTTTTATTACGGCGCTTGCTGGTTCGTGGGTGCCTATGCTTTGATGGCTGTTTACATATTGATGACATGCTTTGCTTGTTCTCCTTGGTAAGAAAACTGGCTGGGCTAAAACTTTGAGCCACAGGTGCAGTCTTTGGCACGGTCTTTAATTCACAGCGGGTAGCTGTTGATGCCAGAAACTGTGGTACCTGGTTGGCATGGGATAGCAAACATTTTAGCACATTCATGCCAAGCAGCACTGGCGCCTCGTTCTTTCGCACATGCGTTGCTCGGCTTATTGATGTTGGAACAACGAGGAAGGGGACTTTTCTCAAATACTGCCCGAACATTTTCACGTCGAGAGTTGTTACCCCGAGGTATGGTAATTCAGCTCCATTGACGGCTTGCAGTTTGATGCAGCCTGTGTCAAGGGTGAGGTGGCCAAGATGTTGAGATGTCCAGGAATCGGTAATTGTGCTTACATCGCTTCCAGTGCCGATCAGGGCCGCAACCTGGTGACCATTTATGGTTACATCCAGAGTTGGGCTGGCACCAGTCATTCCTATCGACTTCACTGTTATGCGTCGGTTAACAGCAGTGTGTGAAGGATAATGTCTTCCGGACGAAGGTTGCTGTTAAGGCAATTCATGATATAGCTGATGCTGACGTGTTTGATGCCTATTGGTGTGTGAGACATAACGGTGTTTCGCGTGACACTCGTCTTCGGAGTGTCCTTTCCGATCACCCAAAAGGCAGTGTTTAGACCAGTGCTGATGTTGTCGTCGGCCCATATTAGGCTGTCTGGATGTTGGTGGACATTGGGCAGCGTTAGTGTCCATATCCCCTTGGTGCTGGTGCATTGCTACCTTTTGGTCTATGTGGGCCATTAGGTTTTGTGTCAACTGTGTCCAGTCGGCGAGAGGTGTTGCTGAGAGTTGTGCAGTGGCGGTGACATCAGAGAAGTCTTCTCTCATTCACAGTTGAGCCTACTTCCATACAAATTACTTAGGAGCTGCCAGCGTGCAATCTGGAATATGTTCGTATGTCACGGCGAAGGGCGGCTGGCTAAAGGCCTTGGATGAAATCATCTCTGAGCATGTCGTCCGCTAAGATGCCAGGTCATGCAGAGTTAGCCAGTTGGAAGAGATTTTTAAACGCCGCCGAGTAGTCGTCGACTGTTTCGCCCAGACAGTGTTGCCTACGGTAGAAGGCTGCAGTAAGGGTGGTGGCGTCTCTCTGCTCACCCCATCTCTGAACTATGAGGTGTAGCAATTTCTCGGGGGTATTTATCTCTTCAGGTGCCCGGTCCAAGACTTCCTGGCGGGCACGTCCCTCTAGGGCACCCACGATCCAGGTAACCGCGGTGGCAGGGGACATGGGCTGTAACTTTAGTAACAGCTGTGCCTCTTTTACGAAGGATTCTGCCCCGCTGTCACCTGTAAACTTTGGTAACTTGGGCAGTCGAGTAAAATGTAACTGGTCCTGTTTAATGGCTGAGAATTTAAAACATTTCACTACTTATCTCAAACTATCCTCACTATATCCTGCCGACGACGCCAAAATTATGTAGCCGAACGGTGGCTACCTTGTTAGTTGAATAAGACTAGCTGTTCAGCTAATAAAACAAATAACACAATTCAGGTAAGTAGAGGACTATAGCTGTATATTATGTTTATTGAATTCTCGCTAAGCTAACATGACACAGTGTACACATTTAATTAAGCTACTCATCCCTAACAGCTACGCCCTAAATACACTGGCTCTACCAAACTTTTACATAGGCCCTCCTCTCACACACAAGCGCAGCTCCCTAAGTTCCAGTTATAATCAGCCCCTCAGCCCCGTCACAGGTCACTTCCCATTGGCTGTTACGCTGACCCACAGTCAGCGAGCACACAGGCAGTACACACTCAGTGGTCAGCATAGCCTAACACCCCTCATGGCGCAAGACTTAATGCGTGATGGCGTACAGTGGGTGACCCAATTGTTTAATTGGCATTGTTGTACTAGTGGCCCATCCTTGACCTCTACTCAGGAAATTTAAAGGGCTACGTATGAATCTAGGTCATGGCCTTTATATTACGCCCCGTTACTGACAACTCAAGCCAGCGGTTATAAAATTGCTAGGATTCTTAAACTGTAAATGACAATACCCTATATTTTCATAGCTACAAAATAATTGTACTAATAATTATTATAACTAATATGTAGGGTACATTGCCACATTTATATATGTTGTTTATTACTTACAAATGTCTTATGATGGAATAACGTACAATTCGAAACTATTTTGCATGACATAGTTGGAATAGACGTTTTTTGAAAATATTACGTTACATTTATTTAGTAAATTGTGTAATCAAAAAATAAATGAAAGTTTTATTAATTAACTAATACAAAAGTATACGTTTCGGATAATGCCTTCATTAGTACAGATAAGGGGCTGTCCATAAATGACATCACGCGATTTTAGCACCCCTCGTCACACTTCGTCACAAAAACTTAGAACCCCATCCAATATGATATCACAAACTGAAACACCCAATACTCTTAAAGACGTATTTTCTCAAGGAAAATTAGCATGTTGTAAATAATTTTTTAGTCATTTAAATATGTATATAATATAATGTAAGTCTGCACTCTAATATCGTAACACGGGGGAAGCCATTGCAAAACGTAATTAAATAAATTGAAATCAATCAAATTTTTACTAGTAAGTGGAACTGTTATTTAATGTTGTATATTTGGATGTTACGTAACATTTCTTAAACACCCCTTCCCATCGTCACGCATTATTACAAAAGCGTGACCACCCCCCCCCCTTTCAAACGCGTAAGTTCATTTATAGACGGCCCCTAACTACAATTACACAAGTATTAAAATTATATTTAAATTATCTATATCAAGACGAAACGCTAAAATAAAAGTGAGAAAAAATGATACAGGATAAAGGAAAAGGGAGCTATCCTGTGTCATGAATAAGCTCAACGAGTTAGAAATATTTTTCAGAGCAATAACGTGAATATTATAGGTGATGTTTATGATAAAATCGTGAACTTTTAATTAAATAGATATTTGTTCGATATTAAAGACGTGTCTACATAAAACTAATTTACAAATTTAAAACTGCATACAATTTGTGTCCAAGATTTTATGATATATAATATATATTAAATTTTAGCGAGAAAAAAAGAGCGGATTAGCTTGTTGAATTTCACTTTCTTTTTGATTGTCAGCGTTTTAACAATATGAAATGATAGAGAAGAAGTCATTTAGAGATAAAATATTTCTTTATCTCAAGTTTAAGAATGTTTAGCCATAGATGTCTTCGTAAAAATAGGTTTAGTAACCACAAGTATCATCATGAAACAAATACAGTAAGATCCAATGATCTGGAATCTTTTAAAAAAAATTATTTCTAAGAGTTTAATTATCTTTAAATAAATAATATCTGAAAAGCAGTTATTTTACTTATATGACACATGTACATATTTCAGAAAAAGAGCCAAGTACTTCTTATGAACCTCCAAAAAGAAAGACAGAAATTGCAAGGTAATTAAATATTATTTGATTTTTTAAATATCCACTGTATTAAGTGTGCATTTAGTTCTCACTGTGAGCGTTTTGGACTTAATTTACTGCTGTGTGAAATGTATTTAAATTAGGGCTGCGGAAATTAAAGATTAATTCTCGATTAATCATTAAACATTTTCACGATTAAATTATTTTTAACGATTAGTCCATTCATCACGTACAAAGTATTGAAAATCAAAAATTACAAAAATATTAATAAAAAGAGCGGCCGATAAATAATAGCAAATTTCCTGACGATTACACGAAACTTTTGGTATTAATTTATTGACTGACAGGAATGTTCAAAATGTTGATAAAGTTTGCCTACCATGGTTCTAACACTTCGCCTATTTATCAAACCAAATGAAAAGCGCATTAAGCTAATGGCAGTAATTGAAACTGACTCAGAGACGGAAAATGATGACAGCTCTTCTGTTGAATTACTGCCCTACAAACTAGAGATGAAAGTTCCTGAATCCATTAACCCTCTTCTATGGTGGAAACTTAATGAACACCGATAACCGATAATAACATTCCTTGCCGAGACCGTTTTGTGCATACCAGTTACCTCATTTCCATGTCAATTATTGTTCAGCTCGGCTGGTTATATTGTTAATTAAATCTGCTCATCACTCGAACCAAACAATGTCAACACACTTGTCTTTTAGCGTAATTAGATAAAAGATGACAAATAAAAGAGACATTTCAGTGTTACTTAGATTTTCAACAAGAACGTTCAATAAGTGTTACGTATGACATCTTAAATGTTAATATTTGGCTTTAATCGAAATTAACGATTAATTAATCGTGACCCCCATGAAATTTAATTAACGAATTCTCAATAACGTTTTACCAAATAGTTTTTTTTTAAAATTTTGATGTTATTTTAAATTATGTTAATAATTAATTTAATGTGATGGTAGAAATTGCATATCATCATACAGCTTCCTAATTCTCGGTTGAGTTTTTGTTAACGCTGAATTCATTTCATTCTTAAAATTTAATGTATTACTACTTTTTGTTTTTAAATGAAGATGAGTTGAACATCCACTCTCAAAGAGATATGTAGACATATCTATGTCCTCAATTTTCTTATGTGCAAAACATTTTTTTAACTGAAAATTTAAAAGTTACATTTAAATGAACACAATAACATTTTTGTGTGCAGACGTTTCTGTAAGCCATTATGAAATTTCAATTGATATCAAATTATCTTTATTAAAAACAAATACATTTAAAAAAAATATTTTCATATTTTTCCGCGTACTTATGATTGTAATTTTTTTTCAAATTACATTTTTAGAACATTACAATATAAACAATTCACAAAAATGGAATATACTAAACATTGGAAGCTTGAAATATAATGTTTTTTTGAAATATTTATTGCAATAATAATTGAAAATACTACTTACCATTATATAAAATATCTAAAATGCAACTTTATTGATAACCCGTTAATTCGGCCTCGCGGTAGGTGGTACAATATTAATGTGGTAGTGTGCACACCCACACAGCGCCGCACTATGTGCTCCGCACCGAGATGCACTAAGTAAGGAAGTAGGGAGTGAGAGTGACTGTTTTGGTGCGCTAAGAAACAAAAGTGAACGTGTTGAATAATGTTCCATTGTTGTGTAAATAAAAACTGTTAAAAAGATTTAACTGCTTCAGTCCCGCATTTGTACCTGTTGTAAAGTTAAGCCTCCACACGACTACATTTAGAAGACAATGACTTCGAATTAAAATAAATGGCTACTTACTTTTTAAAGCATTGTCATGTGGTTAAAAATTATTCCTATGAAGTCATATCACCACACTTGACTAGTTAGAGAAATCTCCAAAATAATTTTTGAGTTTATTTAATATTCTGGTAGCGATTACATTGTCTGTGGAGATTACATAAAAAAATATTTAAAACCCATAATAATTTCAGGCGTTTAAATTAAATGTGTATCTTTTCTTTAAAAAAAAACCGGTATAACTTAAAAACCACGTTCTAGGTTTTATAAGATTGAAATCTACATTTTTTATATTATTATTACTATTTTTTATCTAGATAAATAGTGAAGATATGATTGGGAACTACGTGGCCTTGCCTTCCCATGAAGAAAAAATCTCTGTCGCTGGCGTTTGTTCACATGTGTATGAGGATAAAAATACTAACCATTCATCTGCAGACAATAAGTAGATAATTAATCAAAAGTTACCCGGGTAGTAAAATTCCAATCGGGTTAAAATGTAGCTTCAATGTCTATATTAACGGATGCCAACCATAGGCTCGCATGCGTTCGAAATTTGAACGGGTTCCCGGGCAGCTTTTTTCAACAATATTTACAGCCCTCCTCATAAATAACAATTTTGCATATTTGGATCCTATTCCTGGCAGAATTACTTTCCCAAATATGGTCCCGTAACTCATTATAATTTGTGTAGCATAATGGGATTTCATTTTTTGTGCATTCCCTTTCCGGATTTTATTTTAATTTTAAGTATTATACAGTAACTAATTAGGTAACTTTAAAGAAATATATTATTTTTTGTTTAATCTAAGCTTTCTTGGGCGGTTGGTTTCTCTTGGATTTTCTTGATCGGTTTAATTTCAGGTCATACTATAGAGATCTGGTAGGGTTACTTTTATTAAGACACAAAGTCGCGTTTACTATATTCTATGTTCTACTATTAATTATCTGTAAATGACTTAGACCTTGGGCTCTCAATATTGTTGAAAAATTCTGCCCAGATACCCGTCCGAATTTCGAACGGTACCTGGGTTACCCGTTCGAAACATCTCATAATTTTCCCCGTCATGACCGCTATACAATGCTACCTAGCAACCTTCCATGCACCTCATTTCACACAGTAGCCACATGGCCAACGTCTTAGGCATACATAAATGACGTCACGCGATTTTTACCCCCCCTCGTCACACATTGTCACAAAACTTAGACCCCCCTCCAATTGGACGTCACAAAGCTTTGCGCCCCCCCCCCTTCCCCATAAAAGCAATAATTCCTTTTTTAAAATGAGCATGTGTCAAATAACTTTATTATATTGTCCTTTAAGTTTGTATTTAATGTGAAGTTAAAATATATAATCGATACACGCGTAAATCCATGTAAAACGTCATTAATTAAATTATAAGCAATCAAATATTTAAGTGGGACTTTTATTTAAAGTTCCGTGTTTTGATGTGACGTCACATTCTTGAACACAACCCTTCCCCTCGTCACAAATGCGTGACCCCCTCCTTCTCTAGGTGCGTAACGTCATTTATGGACGACCCCTTACCCATCTTACACTGCAAGTAACTAATTTATTGACTTTAAAAACTGACAAATGTGAGTGTATTATTAAAATCAGTTTTTGGACTAGGCACACGTGGTAATGAACACACGAAAAACAACGAATGGAGGGAGGAGAAAAGGGGGGGGGTAGATAAACAACATCGACAATCGGAAACTCAATGTCGGCGTATTTCAAAGCAAAGTTAGTGTCAAAGCAGGGGTGTTTTTATGAACAAAACCAAACATGGCCTCTAATCTTTCATCTCTACGCAGTCCATCCCTGCGTCTAACTACTTACCCATCTTACGCTGTCACTACCAATGAAAATTAACCTTTGAAAGTTCACAAAGGTGCCCCTCTATACATAAAAATAATATCGCCGAAAATTAGCCTCAATCTTAACCCAGTGCATTAATTTCATCTTGTTTACATCGTTTCGTTTTCACAAATTATTATAACCTCAAAAAATGATGTCATGTCATATAATATTTTACGACGAGAAACACAAAACGCTCTGTTTATCTCGAAACCAAAATGATTATGATTTTACATCTACATTTTCAATTTTAATAAAAAAATAAAAAATCAAGAGTTACCGGACATAGCGCTGACAGATGCGCTTGGGCGCAAAATTATATATAGGGATTTCATTAATTAACTTTAAAAACTGACGACCTTGTACGCATTATTTTACGTCAGTGATCTAGGTCAACACGTGTTAACGAACACAGTAACACAAGCGAATGGAGAGGGTGCGGTCTTAGGAGTGGCGGGAGGAGGGAAGTAGATATAGAAACAATAATTAACCCAATGTAGGCATATTTCAAAGCTAAGTTAGTGTCAAAGCAGGGGTGTTTTTTATTAACAACAACAAACACGGCCTCTTTCATCTCTATTGCAGTAATTCCTTATTTTTGGCAGAGGAGTTTTGTTTTCCTTATATGATTCAATAAAAAAACCAAAACCCTTTTGTATTTGCGATTTCTGTTTCATTTTGAGAGAAAAAAAAGATGTATCAAAATACATTGTAGTTTGTCAAGACCATATTTTATTTCCCGTTGACAGATATTTTTCCTTAGATGTATTTCACAGCATATATTTGAAACAAAAGTTTTAATTTGATAAATTGTTTAACGAGCCGAAAATTAAACCCCCAAAAAAAGCCGCATGCGAGCCAAGTTTGGCCTTCGTTAGTATAGACATTGATGCCACGTTTTCACGGGTACCCGGAAGGAATTTTACTACCCGGGTAATCACATAGCAACAGATATCCGGGTCCCGGGTACCCGTTGACAAACCTACTTCATTATCATCATTTGTCCTTTGAGTTCCTTGTGGAACATAGGGCCTCTGTCAAAGCTCGCCACTCTACACGGTCTCTTGCTAGGCCTACTTAGACCATATTTATTTCTCAAAAATTCTGTTTTTAATTATTATAACCTGTCCCCAAAACTCCATTCCTCTTCACATTACATACACTTTTGACTACAAATCCTTTGCCATAACTTTATTAAAACCTTACATAAATTTAACCTCAATTATGACTGTGGCCTAACGCTAAGGGAAATCACTCTGCTTTTCTTTAAAATTGAAAATATAGACTTACAAATCATAATCATTTGGTTTCCAGATTAACATTAACCAAACAACGCACGAAACTTTGACGTCAGCATTTGTGTTGTAAACAGTGCTGACTGACTCAAAGAGTTATTTTTTGGTGCAGTAATTTGATGCGCTGCTTTCTAAAACTAGTAGCGTCACGGACAGGACAGACGGGACGTGCAGTTAAAAAATCGTGTGGTGATTAGCACTGTATACAATATTATATAAATAATTTGTGTACATATCATGAATATTTCGTATTTATCATACAAGTTTAAGTTACTTGGGCTTTTTACCCCAAAAAAGTGGTTGCCGTAGGCGCCCTACAACCCCTATAACCCCTATTATAAAATATTTTGCTTACATTTAAGGAAGTTTAATATTACGTATTTTTCATACAAGGACAAGTTAGTTGGGCTGTTGAAAAAGGTGGGCGCCGTAGGTGCCCTAAAAAAAAGTGGGCGCCTCAGGCGCCACGACGCCGCAGCACAACCTAGTAAAAATATATTTTCCTAATATATTCATGTACAATAACAAATTATTTTTAATTAAAATACGCACCGCAATACTCTATCTAAAAAAATAACATGATACATAGAGATAAATAAAATAATCTAAAAATTCAACAATTTAATTACAGTACATGCGATCGATCTGAAATTTTGATACATCGTTTTTATCATCGGAACAAAACTGCCTGCAAAATTTCAGCTCGCTAGTTTAAGGGTTAAAAATTGATCCAACGATTTTTCGGCACTCAAGCAAGCAAACAGACGGCAACATAAAGGATTTAAAAACAAGGAGTCATACTTTTAAAAAACAATTATTCAGAAACCTCTGCAGAAATGTTCTAAACAATCATAAATTAAATAGCGTCTGAGAAATAATATAATTTTTGAAAGCTTACTTTAGAAAAAAAAATATTAAGGTCACAGGCCCCAAATTTAGTAATATTTTTTTAAAAAATATATTGCCAATATACTTAACAACTTATCAAATTATCAGGGCGATCGGTTGAATAAATTCAGGATCTTAAATTTTTTAAAACTAAAACAACATAAAAGACACCGCCTCCCTCAATTGTTGAAGATGTAAAGTTGCCAATACCTATATATTGCTATCTTGATACTGTAAAATCATATGGAAATAATTTCTTAAACGTTTAACAAGGCGAAAACCTACTGATTTCTATACCCAGCCCCGAAGAAATTAATATTAGGATATCAATGTTCAATAATATTGTGGAGGACCGGGGGTGAACTGATTGGCGGGATAGTTTTTGAGTAGTGAGAAGGGGTGTGGAGAGACCAGACTTGCCGATGGTCATCGAAAGGATTGACTATCGTATTTTGACATGGCAGGTCTATAGTTGCGTAAGATTAAAGGGAGAGGGCATAAGTGGCGATATTAGCAACCAAAGGATTTTCCAACGCAGATAGACACGACAGTTCTATATTCTATAGGATTGGATAAATGGAAGACCAGCCATGTTGCAGGTGGCCGGGGGAGCAAGGGTGGGGGATTCGAACATATATTGCATATATCAAAGAGAATACATGGAACATCTAATAGTCATGTCTTCTCTGTACGGGAGTCTTGAAATATGTCGATGGAGGAATTTATTGGCAGACATATGGGAGTTTAATTTGGGATGGTACCACTTTTAGTTGGGGAGGGAACACGGTCTGAAGAGAGTGGCGGACATGGACGGACGCCAGCCACAGAGTCGAGTGGACAGAGAGAATGGATAGTGATAGTAATAGATCGAGTGAAGTAGAATATAGTGTATGTGGCAGTAAAATCATTGTTTAATAAAGTGCAGTATTTATTGTATCGACGACTTTGTGTTTGAGTAAGAGAGAAGAAGAGTCAACATGTGGCAAGGTTGTCTACAATATAGGCTATAGAATTTTTATGTGCAAAGATTCATCAAGATCCATCCATTAACCCCTTAACCAATGTTCAAAAAAGTGTTTATTTAGCTCATTTAATGAAAACAACATTTTGGGCAACCAATCCCGAAGATAAAGAAAAGATATGGGCCTCCGGCCCTGAAAAAAGGTCCTATGCTATTTTAATATTAGCTACTTAGTTTTAATGCACCATGTTCAATCGAGACTCAACTATTTACCGAGTAGTTTAAATACTGTTTTGATAGATCATATAAGAAGAAAAAAATACGATATGTTGGGTTCCGGGCCCCTTTGAGGGCTAACTTTACAAAAATGTCAGAATTCCTTAGAGGGTGCGTAGTCAGCTAGTTCCAACAATTTCCAGTCGATCTGGTGAATGGTGCCGGTAGCTGATGTTTAAAGTAACCTTTATATGCTCATATATGAAAAAGTTTCATTACGGACCAACGGCCCAAACTGTGCAAGATGTAAACGCCCCGAAGATTTCCATCTCGTTTATAATAGAGAAATTATTATTATTCGTCAAGAACGTTTAATATCCAAAAAATAATTAAGTCTTAAAATTTACGAAGCAAGTTTTTGGGCCTCTAGCACTGAAAGAAATTACATTTGAAGCTTAATGCCCTATAATATTTTATTATTGGCTATCGCGTTTTCATGTATTAACTTTGGTGAAGATCAATCTGATAACCAAGTAGCCGATGTTTAAATAAATACTATTAGACATCGGGCCCATAAGTTTAAAGATTATTTTAAATAATCGTAATGTCAAAAACCTATCCAGAATATATTCACCAACTTTAAAAAATTGCATTACGATCGGATGAATAAAATAATATTTATATTGCTAATATAAGCACACGGAAAAAAACACGGAAAGACCAAACTGGATGCAAGATGTAAAGTTCGAAACATCTGTGCAATACGATTCGAATCATAAGGGATATAGTATCAATATTTGTCTAAACCGTGTATAATGAAATGGGAATACAATGGTAGTGTTTAAAAATAAGATTTGGGGTCACCATCCCCGAAGGAATTGACATTAGGATTTGAAATCCATATAGCATATAAATATGTGTGATCAAATTATTATATAGCAAGTTTGGGGAAGATCCATTCATTTACACAGGAAAAATTACATTGCTACATAGCTCATATTGGCACAAAATTAAATTAAAAGCCTCCCGGCCCACTCGATGCAAGATGTAAATTTCAAACTACTTTTCATTTCCATTTTACATCATAAGGGATATATTTTAAAAATTTTATCAGTTTCCATAGTATTTTAATATGGGCTATCAAGTTTTTATATATCGTTTACGGTCAAGACCCCTTAATTTACCCTGCAACTAACGCTTAAAATAATAATTTCTGTAGTGCTTAAAAAAATATATATAAAAAAAAGAAAATAAAAAAAAAGATGAATGTTCCAATTGGTATAAGATGTAAATTTCAAAATGCTTGTTTTTTTCAATCTGGATCATAAACGTGTCAATATTTGTCTAGATAGTATAAAATCGATAGGGGAAAAGAAGTCGTAAATGTTAACGCAAATAAAAATAAAAAAGAATTTCGCCCCAGGCCAAAAAGTAATGAAAGATATAAGTTCAATGCCCCTTAGTATTTCAATATTGGCTATTTAATTTTTGTACATTAAGCTTAGTCAAGATCCATTAATTTTCCAAGTCCATAAATGATGACACGCGTCGTCCTAAAAAGTAAGACCCCCCCCTCTAAAATTACGTCACAATGCTTTGACCCCCCACCCAAAAGAAAAAGCACCCAAAAAAAAACTAACTTATTTTCTATTTGAAAATAAGTATGTTTCAAATCACTTTTATTTTCATATTAGTATTTATTATTTATTTAGTGAAGGTCTACATTGTAATATCGTAACCCGTGTGAAGCTTTTTTTAAAAAACGTTTAACCGGCCTTCAAAAAATGAAATGTGTTAACATCCTTAGATTATATTTTATTTTAATACATACAAATTAAACATTGACTATTAATCATCACGGTTAACGTCTTTGTTTAGAAAAAAAAATATTTAAAACTAATATTTTTAAAATGAATTTTGTAAAAATCCCTCAATTGACTGACGGGCATCCCGTAAGAAAGAGGTTGGCGAACAGGGGTAACTTACCTCATCTGGGGTCAAAAGGGAATTCTTGGGGGTAATGCAGACTCATTTGGGACATGTAACATCCACTACAATCCACTAGATTTATTAAAATAAGTCATGTGTACGTGTACGCTTGGAACATATGCCTATTATTGAACCGGTTCCTTCCAGAAAATGCATTTTAAAAAACTTGAAAACTATGTAGATTTCTTACCTACATACTTTTCGAAGACACTTAAATCCACCCTACTTTCATGTATATTGACACGAGTGACAATAATCTTAATCGACATGACTTGACTGTATCAATTATACTTTCTGTGATATTTAAAATTAATGCCATAAAAACTGAGCTCAGAAGAAAAGTTGTTTTGTGCTCCTCTCGAGATGCGATGTCAAGATTTTGATGCATTCAATAAAGTTAATGAATACTAGACTAATTTTAAATGGGCTCATTTGTCATTATATCTAGAATCGCCAGGGGCGTTTGATAAAAAACCAATCGAACAATTATATCAAACTTTACTTAAAGCGTTTATAATTATATCAAATAGATTCCCCCCTTCCCTTTAAAAAAAGGATATTCCGTGTCGTTTTGACTTAAAATATATATCCATAATCCTATTCAGATCATATTAAGACACTTGTCATGCTTGTGAAACTCACCATTTGCATTTTCGACGCTCCCCAAAATCCCCGAGTCATGTGAGCAGGACCTAGAGTCTGGGGGTGGGGGGATAACGCACACATAAACTTGTATATTTAGGCGTAACGGGCAAAAACGTTTTCCGACTCCTGCGTGAGAGAACCAAACGGAGCTGCGGTTACATCACAAATGCTTTCATGTCAACATCAAACAACGAGGGTAACAATTTCATACGATTTCTTGTGGGTTCTCAAACTTAAGGATTATACTTAGATTAAATGTTCGTGTCTTGATAGCTTTCGCCAACCAGCGTCTGATGGCCTACCGACCGGTACATTGAGAAGCACTGATTTAAAAAATAATAATAAAAAGTCATTAAATAAATTGTAAGCGACCAAATATGTCAGTGGAAGTTATATTTAAAGTTACCCTTTTGATTTGAGGTCACATTTCTTCAACCCCCCTCCATCCCCCTCGTCACGCATTGACACAAAAGTTTGACCCCTCTCCCCCCTAGGTGCGTGACGTCATTTATGGACGGCCACTTACGCGATCAGATAAATATTGTAGTAAGATTTAAAGGACATTTATACATTTATGCATACATATTTTCATTTTTATATACCGACACACATATTAACTGTTTGATCAAAACAATACGTTAACGCCTAGATAATAGCCTAATCAGTACATATAAAAAACACAAGTATTTAAACTAAATTTACATTATGCAGTCGGAGCTCACTAAGTCGAACTCAATGAGACCGGGGGAAAAAAATTCGAGTTACGGAGTTTTCAAGTTAGGGAAAATGACGTAACAGGCACAGAATTTCGGTCGGGACCTTACAATTAATTCGATATAGGGAGGTTTTCGACTTACGGAAGTTCGAGTTAGCGAGGTCCGACTGTATAATACATACATTATCATGGAAAACAATTAAATTAAATTAAATTTAAAACATGACCGAAAAGAAGTAACATGGGCTCAGTTACTAAACCAAAATACAAGGTAGAGGTAGTGGAAATAATTAAAAGTTAAAATTAAAACAACGACTTGAAACAACATACTCTAATTGTACAGTTATGTAAAATTGTAAAATTTGGTTTAATCCAAATTAATCTAATTAATATTAAATCATTATCTAAAAAAAAACATGGGCAAATTGTTAAAATATGTTGCAAAATAACATAGATCTTGACTAAGATAAATGTTGGACATTTCTAGAATATTTTAGAAAATGCCTCAAAATAATGGAAAAAGACTTATAAATGTACAGTTGAATAAATGATAAGGTAAACTTTAAAACTTTGTGACGGCATATTGAAAAAGGGGTCAAAGTTTTTATGACGACTTGTACGAGGGGGTGAATAATCAGCCAAAATAGCATGACGTCACTTAAGGATTGTCCTTTTTATGTCAATCATATGATGGATTTTATAAATTAATAAACATGAATAAATAATTGTAATTGAACCAAGTAAAAGTGGGAAACATTTTTCCATTGCATGCCATATAATAAAAGACGCCACATGAAATGATATACTTAGGTATACACACTTATAAAAAATACAAGATTCTTTTTTCAGAGGCCATAAGAAAGTCACTGAGTTCGCAGAGACTAAACATATTTCAATGTTACATCCAAAAACATTGAAAGTTAATATGCTTTTATTTTGTATTTATAGATAAATGATTTTTTTTACAACAAAAAAAATTGAATACATTAGTAGGTAAACATATTTATTATATACTAGCAAAATACCCGCGCTTTGCTTCGGTAAATTAGGATTTCAGTAAGCATTGAGAACCCGCGTAACACAAATTCAAAACAAAAATTGATTTCAAAATGGATCATGATGGATATAATACATATATATTAACTTCACCGTCTTGTCTGTCTGTCTGTTGTAGTCCCGCAGAAAAACAAAAACGAAAAGTAAAAAAATGACACACTTCCCGTGATCCTATCGAGCTGATAATTTAATTTTTCTCCGTCTGCTACCATTGCGGGGGGGGGGTGGGTACTCAACAACCGCCCAAAGTTTCATGCTTCCACCTACACGGGAAATAAGAGAATTAGTGATTTTCAGTTTTTATATAGCTCATATATGAAAAAAAATTACATTTCGGCCCCCGGCCCCCGTTATGTGATAATTTATATAATTGTTCCACCTGTTACCATCGCGGAATGTTATCCAACAACTACCCAAAGTTTCATGCTTCTACCTTCTCGGGAAATAGGAGAATAAGGGATTTTTAATTTTTATAAAGCAAGAATAAGGAAGAAAAAACGTTGTTGGGCCCCCGGCCCCCATGAGTGTGAATTTCAAAATTCTTTTTCACCTTTTACCATTGCGGAAGTGTACTTAACAACTCTCCAAAGTTTCATGCTGCTACCAACACGAGAAATTGGAGAATTAGTGATGAGTCAGTTTTTTATATAAGAAGAAAACTACATTTTGGCCCCCGGCCCCCAGTAAGTGATAATCTAGATAGTTTTTTAACCTGTTACCATCGCAGAATGTTACTTAACAACTACTCAAAGTTTCATGCTACTTCCTACACAGGAATAAGGAGAATTAGTGATTTTCAGTTTTTATATAACTCATATAAGGAAAAAACTACATTTTGGCCCCTGGGCCCCAGTAAGTGAAATTTTGAAACTTTTTTCGCCTAATACCATCGCGGAAGTGTACTCAACAACTTCCCAAAGTTTCATGCTTCTACCTACTCGGGAAATAGGAGGATTAGTGATTTTCAAATGTTTATATAGCCAATGGAAGGGGAAAAAAAGATTTTGGGCGCCCGGCCCCCATGAAGTTGAATTTATAAATTCTTTTTCGCCATTTGTCGTCGAGAGAGGCTACTTGATAACTTCCTAAGAATTCATGCTTCTACATACACGGGAAGTCCGAGAATTAGTGATGAGTCAGTTTTAATATCAGAAAAGACTACATTTTGGCCCCCGGCCCCCAGTAAGTGATAATTTAAATATTGTTTTTACCTGTTACCATCGTGAAAGTGTACTTAAAACTACTCTTCCCAAAGTTTCATGCTTCTACCTACGCGGTAAATCCGAGATTAGTGATGAGTCTGTTTTAATATAAGAAGAAACTACATTTGGGCCCCCGGCCCCCATTAAGTGATAATTTAAATATTGTTTTTACCTGTTACCATCGTGGATATGTACTTAACAACCACCCCAAGTTTCATGCTTCTACCTACACGGGAAATAGGAGAATTAGTGATTTTTAGTTTTTATAAAGCTCATATAAGGAAAGAACTTCATTTTGGCCCCCGGCCCCCAGGAAGTGATAATTTAATTTTTTTCCTCCCGTCGCTATCGCTGGTTTTTACTCAACAACTTCCCAAAGTTTCATGCTTTTGCCTACTCGAGAAATGAGAAAATTAGTGATTTCATAGTCTATATAGTCCATAAAAGGAAAAAAAGCATTTTTGGGCCCCGGGCCCCCAACAGTGTGAATTTTAAAATTCTTATTAGCCAATTATCGTTGAGAGAGTGTACTCAGCAAGTTCCCAAAGTTTCATGCTAATACCTACACGGGAAGTTGGAGAATTAGTGATGAGTCAGTTTTTTATATAAGAAAAAAACTACATTTGGGCCCCCGGAAACCATTGAGTGTTATTTTAAATATTTTTTTCGCTTGTTACCATCGCGGAAGTGTGCTTATCAACTACCTAGTGTTTCATGCTTCTACCTACACGGGAAATAGGAGAATTAGTGATTTTTAGTTTTTATAAAGCTCATATAAGGAAAAAACTTAATTTGGGGCCCCGGCCCCCAGGAAGTGATAATTTAAATATTTTTTCTCCCGTTACCATCGCGGGATTGTACTCAACAACTTCCCAAAGTTTCATGCTTCTGCCTACTCGGGAAATAGGAGAATTGGTGATTTTCAAATTTTATATAGGCCATAATAGGAAAAAAAACGTTTTTGGGCCCCCGGCCCCCAACAGTGTGAATTTTAAAATTCTTATTAGCCAATTATCGTTAAGAGAGTGTATTCAGCAAGTTCCCAAAGTTTCATGCTAATACCTACACGGGAAGTTGGAGAATTAGTGATGAGTCAGTTTTTTATATAAGAAAAAAACTACATTTGGGCCCCCGGACCCCATTAAGTGTTATTTTAAATATTTTTTTCGCTTGTTACCATCGCGGAAGTGTGCTTATCAACTACCTAGTGTTTCATGCTTCTTCATACACGGGAAATAGGAAAATTTGTGATTTTTAGTTTTTATAAAGCTCATATAAGGAAAAAACTTAATATGGGGCCCCGGCCCCCAGGAAGTGATAATTTAAATATTTTTTCTCCCGTTACCATCGCGGGATTGTACTCAACAACTTCCCAAAGTTTCATGCTTCTGCCTACTCGGGAAATAGGAGAATTGGTGATTTTCAAATTTTATATAGGCCATATAAGGGAAAAAAACGTTTTGGGGCCCCGGCCCCCATGAGTGTTATTTTTAAAATTCTTTTACTCCAATTTTCGTCGCGAGAGGCTACTCAACAACTTCCCAAAGTTTCATGTTCTACCTACGCGGGTAGTTTGAGAATTAGTGATGAATCAGTGAGTGAGTCAGTGAGTGAGGGCTTTGCCTTTTATTAGTATAGATTTACTTTAATAACTTTCAAAGAAGAAAAATCGTATATTATTTCAAAATTTCAAATTATTTGTAATATCTTGATCTATGGATTATATTGCAAGATTTTGTAGTGTCAAATCCCTCATTGTGGAACGAAGACACTTTTTTTCCGTTAGCAGTGTTCAGTCATTTTCTTGTGTAAAGGAGTTTATGAATCTTTGAGCAAGCAGTCTAGATATAAATTATTAAGACGCTTGTGACATTTCTGGGGGCTCAAGTCGGGATTTACACAGAATTCACAGACACTGCTGAAACAACGAGAATGCCAGTCACAACTCTGGAGGAGATAGTAGCACTGGTGGATGCCCTTCAACTCAGAGGTGAGGAAAGGAGAGAGTACATAGAGAAAGGTACAGCGAGCGAGAGAGGCGGCCGAGAGAGATAGGGCAGCCGAGAGAGAGATGGCGGTTAGGGCGGCCGAGAGAGAGGTGGCGGATAGGGCAGCCGAGAGAGAGATGGTGGATAGGGCAGCCGAGAGAGAGATGGCGGATAGGGCGGCCGAGAGAGAGGCATGTTTATAAGCCAAAAGAATAGAAGCTGCCAATGGAGGAAAAACAAATGGGACTGATAACAGTCCCAGGCAGCCTAAGCTTACACTATTTATAGATGAGGTCGACCAACTGGATGGATACATAACAAGGTTTGAAACTTTCGCTAGGACAAGCTAATGACCAGAATGCGACTGGGCGTTGTCACTAACTGCGCTTCTGTCTGGTCGAGACTTGGACGTTTATTCTAGAATGCCTTACGAAGACGCACTGATATATAAAAGGGTGAAGGAAGTACTCCTAAAGAGGTACAATCTCACTGAGGATGGGTACAGAAACCTATTCAGGAAGAGCAAGCCTCAAGAAGATGAATCGCCATATATTTTTATAGGAAGAATGAAGGGATATTTGTTGAAATGGATTAGTTTGTCGGACATCGACGAAACATTTGACGGTCTTAGAGACCTCATAGTGAGAGAAAAATTCATGGAAATGTGTCCTGAAGATTTGGCGATTCATCTAATGGAGCGAAGTATTGACAGCCTGGAAGAAGTTGCCAGAGTTGCTGAATTATTCCTGGAGGCCAGGAATAGAAGCTTCAATCACGGCCCTGGTGCAACACAAAATGGCAGCTGTACTGGAAATGGCCTGAATGGGAGAAAATTTGAGGAGCAACAGACAGGATCGGGTCAGAGAAAATGGCAAAATAGGACCCAGGAACGAACAAGGTCGGATGTAAACTGCTTTGTGTGTCATAGGGTTGGCCACATAGTCTGCTAATGCCCAAATTCCAAGGAGGCCAGAAATACAAGTGTAAAGAGAGTTGCAGCGACACATGTTGTTCCAATGCGTAAATGTTCAAAGGACAAGCGCCAGTGGGGTAAGAGCCAAAACACATCTGGCCGAGGAGAAAATATTGCCAAAGCTGTGGATATCATTGATGAAGAATTAGCAAGGGGTGTTGATGATAAAGACTAGAGAAGGGAAGTAAAAGATTGTAGAAGGGTTTGTAGGATCAAAGAGAGTTGAGGTATAGAGAGATACGGGAAGTGAAGTGGTGGTTTTGAAAAGACAGTACGTGAGAGATGACCAATTAATTGGTGAAATTGGGTTGATAAGAATGTTAGACACAAGAATTCTAAGAGGCGAAAAAGCGATAATAGACATAAGGACACCATACTTGAGTGGCAGAGTGGAGGCGGTGTGTGTCGAGAAATCAATAGTGGACCTGATTGTGGGTAACGTGTATGGAGCAAGAACTGATGAAAACATAGACAAAGTGGTCAAGGCGGCGATGGTGACAACGCGGGCTCAAATTAAAAAGAAGGGAGATAGGTTGCCATTGGAAGTCACATCGGTGGAGAAGCAGCCGGAAGTGAATCGTGATGTAATTATTAGAATGCAACAAGAGGACGAAGACATTCGATCATTACCTCAGGGTGATAACTCAAGGAGAGTGGGGAAATCAAAGTTTTGAGCAAAAGCAAGGCATAATTTTCAGAGGTTTTTTTTATTAGAAACGAAGGAGCAATGGCAGACAAGTCGTAATACCTCAAGGACTAAGAATGCATGTCCTGTCTATCGCTCACGACAGCATAACAGGCGGTCATTTGGGAGTCAGTAAAACGAAAGAGAGAATTTTAAGCAATTTTTATTGGAAAGGAATTGGCAAGGATGTAAAGGAATACTGTAAATCATGTGACATTTGCCAAAAAACAGCAAAGAAAGGATCCGTTATAAAAGTCCAATTACAAAAAGATCCTGTGGTTGATGTGCCGTTCAAGAGGGTTGCTTTTGATATTATAGGACCTATTATGCCAGCAAGTGAGTCAGGGCATCGATACATTTTGACCTTGGTTGACTATGCTACTAGATACCCTGAGGCCGTGCCATTAAAGAAAATAGATACAGAGACAGTAGCAGAGGCATTGGTAGATCTATACAGTCCGGTTGGGATCCGCGAAGAAGTTCTAAGTGACCAAGGATCACAGTTTACCTCTGAGTGCATGAAAGAGGTGAGTCGGCTATTGGACATCAAGCAACTTACGTCCACACCTTACCACCCCATGTGCAATGGATTAGTGGAAAGATTTAATGGTACATTAAAAACAATTATCAAACGGTTATGCGACAAGGAGCCTAGATTCTGGCATAGATTTATAAATGCAGCGTTATTCGCATACAGGGAGGTGCCTCAGGAATCGACTGGATTCTTCCCCCTTTAATGATTGTACGGGCGTAGCATAAGAGGCCCTATGCATGTTTTACGGCAGTTATGGACACAAGATAATCGAGATGAGGAGGTAAAGAATAGCTACCAGTATGTATTTGAGTTGCGACAAAAGCTCGACGACACCCTAAAACTGGCTCAGGAGGAGCTGAGCTAATCGCAAGGGAGATATAAACATTACTACGATAGAGGAGCGAGAGATAGGAAGTTCAGGATTGGTGATCTTGTTCTGGTATTACTGCCGACGAAGGCAAACAAACTGTTAATGCAGTGGAAGGAGGGACCGTATGAGGTAAATGGAATCATGGGACCATGTGATTATATGGTTAATATGAAGGGAAAGAAGAAAACGCTTCATGCAAACCTTCTTAAACAATACGACTCTCGCGACATGGGTCAAGGAAAACTAGCTGGTAATGAAATTAGCCTGGCTGAAATCAAAGAAAATCCAAAAAAGTGTTTAACAGATAGTGTTGGTGTTTTGGAGGATAACGAATGTGATGACGAAAATGGAAATGCTGAGGTGTTGCTAGAGATTGGGGCATGGTCACAGAAGGAATCGCACAGAGATGTGGCTTATGGCGAACATTTGTCCTCTCAACAGCGGCAGCAGATCGTGGCATTGTTTACAGACAATAAAACGGTTTTTACCGAAAGCCCGAGAGGAACTACTTTGAGCGTGCACCACATCAAACTCACATCTGATGTTCCAGTTAAATCAAAGCCTTATCCTATTCCTCATGCCTTACGGGAGGCACTACATGATGAGTTACTCGAAATGGAACAGTTAGAAATCATACGCAAAAGTAACTCCCCTTACGCATCACCAGTTGTCACTGTAAAGAAAAAAAGATGGATCTAATCGAATTTATGTAGACTACAGAGGTTTAAATAAAATCACAATCTTCGACCCAGTGCCGGTGACTTCTCCTAACGAAATATTATGAATTCCTGAGAATGCCGTTTGGAATGATGAATTCGGGAGCAACCCGACAACTTCTGGAGGGGATGAAGAATTTTATAAGTTATGTGGATGACTTATTAGTGCACACCTGCACTTGGGAAGAACATTTAGAGACGCTGGACGAGCTGCTACATCGGTTAGAAACATATAACTTGACAGTCAGACCCACCAAATGCGTGTTTGGGTCAGTCGAGGTGGATTTTTTGGGACATAAATTGTCATTGGGAACAATCGGCCTTCAAGAAGACAACATCAATAAGTTCTGAGATGCTCCTCGACCAACAACAAAGAAGCAAGTGAGATCATTCCTGGGACTCACAGGATATTATAGAGACTTTGTACCAAACTACGCAACCCTCGCGTACCCGTTGACATCCCTAACTAAAAATCGACAACCCAACAGAGTGAAATTGGGAAAGGACCAGGATGAAACGTATGACACCCTAAAGAGTGCCATAATGACACGGCCTATATTACACGTTCCTAATATGCATACGCCCTTCATCCTAAGGACCGACGCATCTGACGTCGGGCTTGGGGCAGCTTTACTTCAGGAAGATAATAAAGGGATGTTGCATCCTGTCGCCTTTGCCAGTAAGAAACTTATGGACAGAGAGACCAGGTATTCCACAATTGAGAAAGAGTGCCTGGCAATTGTGTTTGGAATCAGGAAGTTTGAACTTTACCTCTACGTGAGAACGTTCACTCTACAAACTGATCACCAGCCCCTGAGATACCTGAACACGGCTCGTTTTGTGAGTGCCAGGATCATGAGATGGGCCAGGATCCTGGGATGGGCCAGGATCATGAGATGGGCCAGGATCATGAGATGGGCCAGGATCATGAGATGGGCCAGGATAATGAGATGGGCCACGATCATGAGATGGGCCAGGATCATGAGATGGGCCAGGATCATGAGATGGGCCAGGATCATGAGATGGGCCAGGATCATGAGATGGGCCAGGATCATGAGATGTGCCAGGATCATGAGATGGGCTAGGATCATGAGATGGGCCAGGATCATGAGATGGGCCAGGATCATGAGATGGGCCATGTTTCTGCAGAGTTATAACTTTACGGTGCAGTACATTACCGGGGAAAATAAAGTAGAGGAAGACTTTCTAAGTAGACTGTGTTGTTGAACTTATGGACGTGCACGATCGTCCCAGGGTGGAATCAAGCTCAAGATATTGAGACATTGAGAGCATTATGTTCAATGACATTTTTTTTGGTGTGATTAACTTAAAATATTATTTTTAAGTTGTTATGGATTATTGAATTTAATTTAATGATATTGTATAAATACTATGCCGATGTATAGGATAGTAATGTTTAAAGTGTTTAGGAAGAAAGTTGTCATTGCTTAGGACTACTGGAGGGTAGATATCCACATAATGTTTCAAGTTAGTAAATGGAATTCTAGTATGGGTAAATTTGGTCATTTGAGATAGTGGAAATTTGCCGATCTCGGAAAATTTCTGGAAAGGGGGGGGTATGTCACGAATGACCAATTTCCCTCTATAACTTGTGAGCTGCCCAAAAATGCCACCCTCTAAATGTGTGCCGCATGGGGCGGACCGCCCCAACCGCCCCCTCTAGCTAAGCCACTGGAGCCATATACAGGGTTGTAAACTGGCACTAAACCTATTTGGTATCTTCTTCTCGTTGCTACTTCCAAATCCTTTCGAGAACTCCTCCGAGGGTGTGAACATCCATACCAGGGCGAATGGAAGCCTTTATACCATCAGCCGCCTATGGGCAAAGAGCAAAGTAGAATCTATATTAATCAGAGAGTTGCTCGTCTTGGACGACGCAGCTTTTTCATCATATACAGAGAAAGGACTACAAAACCAGTCAATAAATTCTCGAAAGCGTGTAAGAAATTTTGTCAAACTCTACGTCTCAAAAATACCAATTTTTTTTTAGACAAGGCACAGACTGCCTCCCAGCAATCTCCTTTGAGGGAAACACCTTAGATATTGTTGAGGATTACACCTACCTCTCCAGTAACTTCACAAGCACACTCTCCCTGGAAAGGAAGTAGAAACCAGAATCGGTAAGGCTACATATTTAATGGCAAGGCTAACCCAAAGAGTGTGGGACGATTCTGTGACGATAAAGATGGATATTTATATTAGGCGTGTTGTCTAGGGATATTATTTTGTAATTATGGTCTTCCCGCTCACAACGTACAACTTTAGTGATCTTCTCGCATTCGACAATCAACAAACTAAATGGGTGAAAATTCAATACAATCAAATTTAATATACAACTTTTTACATGTATGGAAACTATTTCCTAATAGATATACTGTTTCTATAAACTAATCGTCCACTTTTTGCATAAAATTATCATCATCAGGTTTTGAACTGTAACTTGCTATTTACTAGGTGAGTACTTAAATGTGGTGACACTGTCCGCCTGGGTCGTCCTGCCCTGCTCCGTGTTTCCTCTGTGGTTGGGCGGAACAGTTGGTACTGCAAACTCCACTGGCTGGTGGGCTCTGTCCACTGGTTGGTGTGTAATAATATTGTCAGCTGTGGGTCGCCTTGCCCTGCTCCGTGATCCCTCAGTGCTGGGGCGGTTAGTTGGTTCTGCAAGCTCTCCACAGGCTAGTGCATTCGGTTCGCTGCTGCTGTGTTGGTGGTCAAGTAGGTCACTGGATGAACTACTGTTCTATCGGCAGTGTGTTGGATATCTCAACTCTAGTCGAGGTGACGACAGAATCTGCGCATACAGTGTGTATATGACGTGCGGGCATCAACAGGCATAATGTGTGTGTGTCAAGTTGGCGACAGTTTGCACGGTTATACGTGACAAAATCGTTTGCGTTGAATTTTCTCCCTCAATATCCTGTCATCTCCATGCAGGGATGAGGTAGGGTGCCGGATGCAAGATACTTGAGACTGCGACTGGTCGAGCTCTTGATCCTCTGTGTGTCTACAATTCGGCCTTGGCAGGACTGCAGTTAGGAGATCAGGTTAACTCACTGTACTGTCGGGTGCACTAGGAACCAGATCATAATCTGGTTGGTAATGTATATGCTGGCCCTTCCACACCATGTATAAATGTATATTCTATCCTATGAATTAAATTCACGATGTCTACTTCATACTACAAGCATCTGGCCCGAAAGAGACCGATAACTTTGATACATCCACCTTTATACCCTAGGGGGTGATGTATTCAATTCTCTTCTGATTGGTCCTTGATTGCCTTCAATGATCACATGATCTGACCTCTCTGATCCCCGTTTTGAATGCATAATTAGTTCCAATTAACACATGTGTAAGTCTTGGGACAGATAATGAGGATTTCCTTTTTTGTTTACACGGCTTCGTGTAGCAGATGATTGTAACTCCATAAATTTCGTCACAGATTCGTATATCATGGAGAGGACAAAAATCGCCGTATACCAAGCGTGCGTTTTAAGCACAGTCTTTTATAGAAGCGATTGCTGTACGACATGCTCAACATTTTCCACTTAAGACTCTTGCTCAGTACTCTACACATCAAGTAGCAGGATAAAATTACAAATGTGGAGATGCTCGTGACAAGTCATGTGTTGAGTATGCAATCAATCATGAGTTACCTGCGCGCATCAACCACAAAACGTGGAAGGCCATTGCTGAGGTGTGTACCCCCAGACGTTCAAAGGTACGCTAGGACACTCAAGCTGTGGAAGCAACCATCAAAGCTAGGAAAGAAGAGCCAAGAGAATGGCTGGGGCAGAGAAGCAGTTGTCAATGGCATCGTCACTTGGAGACGGATTGTTGCCATATTAAGCTTTTTAAACATTTTCGTGTGGAGATGCTGATCTCCAATCAAGCGCCTCTCGAGCCGACGGATTGGGGAAAGCACATCAGATATTGATGGTAACTGGTAATTAAACAATTGACTATAAATCCCTTATATATGAGACATAAATAAAAGTATTTATTATGTTCAAACGCAAAAAACATTTAAGGGCTGAAACCGCCCCATGTTGTAAAACCATGGGAGGTGGGGTGTGTTCATCGATGGCTGGCGTGAACTCAAGCAAGGGACACGTGATTGTAAAGAAGAGACGCTACATTGGGTTATATAGAGTTAAACTAAAATGCCATTAATTTAATTACTGTAAATTCCATCGATCTGAAATTTTGATAGTATGCATATTTTGGTGACACGAGTCTATGTGCAAGGTTTCAGCTCGATCGCTTCACGGGAAGAGTGTCATTTTTTACTTTTGTTTTTCCAGCCGCCTGAAGACGAACGACAGAGATGACGACAGAGATCACGGCAGACGAGACCGTGAAGTTATTATAAGGGATTTTTTAAAATACCCGGGACTGACCAAAATCAGCCCTACATTTTAGGAAGTGGAGAGATCCACAAAGACTAAAGACCCAATCTGAACAAAGGAGATACCCATAGCATTGTGCGGGGCAGCCCCCCCCAAGTAGTTGCTTGCAAATCTAACAACCCTGCCACGTAAAAAAATGGTTGTTACAAAGACACCAAAGGGATAAAAAAAAAGACCTAAATATTGTTTTATTATAAGTTTGACATGAAAATATGGTACGCACATTTTTTCAGGCGTAATTAAAAAGAACATAATTAATTATTGGTATCTCTGCACTTACTTTCTTCGTATTTATAGAATCGTTTTTTTCCATTAACTAACAAAATCATTCAACATTGTAATTAATTCACATTTTTTTAACATAAATATTGACAAAGTGAATCAATGTGTGATATAATTGAAAAATGCAATTATACTTTAAGATGTTCTTGCACCACTCTCATTAATTTGAATCTCAAGCACTCCAATTAAATGTTAAAACCAATTTGAAAGATTTATTTCACGTAGTCAATTTTTTTTCGATCACTCAAGTATTGTTATCCTAGATTTCATTTCCTCTTGTCTCACAACACCTCGTAATGTCGTACAAATTAAAAGTGAGCAAAGCTATTTAAGGAAGTTTAGATTTTGTTTCTTACCCATTTTTATATATAAGTTTAATTGTCGCACACATTTTGCATCATGACTGTCTGTCATCTATTTTCTTGTGCTGCTGTCATAAGATGTGCCATGTGTGCCGTGTACATGTCGTTCAATATTTTTTTAAAGAACATACTCCTCTTTTTGTTAACTGAAACGTTTGTCAGCGCAATGATTTTTAGAGACATGACATGAATTAGTAAAATAGGAAACTGATTGGTGTATGTATTTCCTTCCAGAAAAGTGTCTACTGTAAGAGTAACAAATAAAAAACAATCATATTGATGCAAAATATTTCATTCATGGAAAACAAGTAATCCAAATTAAAGATCCTAAATAATAAGGAGTAATAATAAATGAGAAAATATATTGGAATCACCATGTGAATGAAGAAATTTTAAAATCTTAGGTTTTATAAAGGAAACTTTTACAGATGTTATAAAAATATAAAATTGAAACGATACCTTACTTTGGTAAGGACAAATACAAGTCAATAATCATTTTTTTAAAAAGCTAGAAAAGTGTTTATTAGGCAATAATGTAACATTTCCATACATTGAGGCCCGCCAGGTTTGTGGGTGGCAAACAGTATTCTAGTTGAGAGCAATACTTGAAGTTGTTAACTTCACAACTGATTTTTGCGAGCTTACTTTGTGTTGGTCGATTGCCGAATTTCTCAGATTTTACCAATTGTTTATAAGTCATAAATGATAATTTGTTCAAATTTGTGTATGTTATTGTTAGATTGCTTAAAAGTTTTATTAAAAATAATAAATATGTTTTATTCGATGTTGAAACTAGCAATATTACTAAATAATATGTATTATTCGGTAGTATTTGAAACAACTTTTATTGCGGAAGAAAGTATGACACAATAAGGCAGAAAATTTTCATTATAAATTTTATGTAATTATGCGCATAACAAAAGTAAGTGAAGTCTTGAGTTAAATATTATTTATTAGATGAAGCAAGAATTTTATGCACTCTTCAATGTTATTGATGAAAGTAAAGACACGGCAGACATTGCATAATATTGATCTTCATACATATAAGTCACAGGGGTGTGCAAACTTTGTGTACGGAGGGCCGCATTGAAAACTTTATTGTTATAGGCGGGACGCATATTATTTTTTGTCTACTTCAATTACCATTGAGGTCTAAATATGAATTAATGATAATAACCAAGTACTTGTCATTTTATTTCACATTCACACTCTATTACACATGTGCACTACAATTTTAAAATACGAACTGAAACAGTTTCTAATTTGATAATAAAATGTTACTATTCATTATTATTTCAACAAAAGTTTATTGTTACTTGTCATATTAACTATGAAGAAGTAGGAACATAATTTACATATAAGCTGATCATAGAGTACCATTATAATTAATGAGAAGTATGTAACTGTTCACAATTATGGATAATGTTCTAGAACTATGGAACCAGTTTACTGGTTGTGATTCGCGTGATTGCATTCAAATTACAGTCAGTCAACATCGATCTGTTCTTAGCCTTGTTTATTTTCATGCAAGAAAAAGCTTGCTCACAGATGTATGAGGACCCAAATAATGACAAGGCCTACATTTTTTTCCAGTCTAAGCACGTGCTCCATCGGTTGTTAATTAGCTCTCTTGTTCCACAACAGCCCAGTTCCCTCAACACAGTTTTCACCAGCATTGAATAAATCCTGGTCTGTAATTGTATCTTTGAGTGGCTCAACACTAAGTAATTCTTCGGGCAGCTCAAAACGAATGTTTATTCCAAGTATACATACCAACAATTGTGCTGTTTTCTGTACATTGGTACTTTTGTCCAACGCTAGAGAGCACCACACAAAGTCTTTGCTTGCATCTCGAAGTTGGTGCATCAAATTGTCGCTAATTTTTTCAACACGCCTGACTACAGTTCTCCTTGATAAAAGAAGGATATAAAATTGTGCTTTCGGTTCTGAACACATACAGCTTGCTGCTTCTGACAAACATTCCTTGATGAACTTGCCGTTAAAAAAGACTTGTTCCGTTTTACAATCTTATGGAACAGCATCAAACTGGCTTCGGTTACAGCATCTTGTATTAAAGACAATTTGGTGAAAACAGTTTGCTGCTTCTTTAAATTATTAACCAACTCCTGGCAATTCCCTTTTCTCTCTTCGTTCGTTAAATTGTGCCCGAAATCCAAACGTTTTGTTTAATGGTGTATTTTTAAGTTGAATTCCTTAAAGAAGTTCACACACTCACGGCACAGCAAGCAGACTGCTTTGATGCCAATGCTCGTGAAGCAGTATTTAGCGGTCTATTTGTCATTAAAAAAACGACGTTCGTCCTCAATCTTTCATTTTTGGCAGTACTTATTGTTAAATCAATGTCTATTCACTTTTAAATTACAATTTTTTACAATTTCCGCCAATATGTAAATCGTAGACTAAAAGCCACTCCCGGTTGAGCTGAAATGCAGATTCGAATAAGGATGTAAACAATTAATGACTAATGATCAATAATCAATTTTGGAGCCATAAAACCGATTTCATATCCCTAGATTCGAATAAAATAATCGGAATAAAATTTTTAAAATAAAGCGAAAATTAAAAAAAAACGTTTACATCGACATAAGATCACAACATGTACGTGCCTACGGGCCACATAATATACTCTGGCGGGCCGCATGTGGCCCGCGGGCCGTAGTTTGCCCACCCCTAATATAGGATGAGAAATGCAGGACATGAAATTCATGCATCGCAAACATTTTTGGCAAAGTATGTCAATGTTCGCTCAATATGAATGTGGCTTGGATATCTGTTAATTGAATACTGACGATGATCAGTAAAATTTGTTAAATAGTTTGAAATGTAATTTAAAATTTTATATCAAATTTCCATTTATTTGATATTGTATCACTGCATTATAAAACAAGTCACACATGAAATATTTAATGAGCACATCAATAGACTCTCACTTTATCGGATAAAAATGTTTAAAACATGCTAAAGTGCTGATGTTGATGTCTCATTATTTTCCTAGATACTTGTTCATAATTAATGCGCTTAACTTATAAAGACTCTGTTAAAGGAAATGAAGTCAACATTAAATTATCAAAAATTAGTTCTAAGTGCACTCTCATCTACCTTTTTCTAAGTTCAAACACAATGGACTATTTTAGGAGAAAATGTGAAAATAAAAACAGTTCCTTGAAATATAAATATTTTAAAATAGTTCTGTTGATCTATTTACACATTTTTAGTCTCTGCCAGCTAAAAAAAATTCAATTCATCATCAGAAAGCGGCTAATTGGAAAAAAATCAGTTAAAAAGAAAAGGAAAAGAAATTTCATTTTCGGAAAAAAATATTGATATGTGAATTATGCGTTTCTGCTTAAAGTAACTATGCATTTCAGGGTTTTGAAAAATAATCTTAGAAAGGTAGAGACAGTACTAGTTAGTTTGTTTATGGATAAATTGTGCAGCAATGTGAAGGAACATGAAAGAAAAATAGATACGCCCCGCAGCATAGCATATGCCACAGACTTGCTCATAGAGAGTGCAAAGAAAGTGGAGAAAGATCGGACACAAACTACAGCATGAAGAAATCAAAACAACGCGAGTAAACGTCAGTTCGGGGGAGGGGGGGGAACTGCCGACTCATTGTTGGTTTCGAGAAATTCGCACTGTGGTTATCTACCTGCCCAACACCCTTTATCATATTAGCTTGCAAACCATACACTGGGATTGGCCGACCATAGCGAAGGGTCAGCCATTTTGGCAATAAAGGGGTAAAAGAACGGGCACAAACAGACATTTTTAAAAATTAAACAAAATCAATGTTTTCGCTGAGGCTTGAACCCAGGACCTTCCTCGTATAAGGCGGACGTGATAACCAGTTTACTACGAATCTCACGTTAGTCTGTGAAGGAACAATGCAAGTGAACGCAAGGACCATTGTTGGTCTCGAGACATTGGTCGACCCCAGCTAGGGTCATTCGTCATGCTCGCTTGCATATACTCGCTTTGGTGAAGGGGGTGGGAGGAGTTTAGAGAGTCGGCGTGCGTGCGTGGTGTCCCGCATGTTTAGGCGACGTAGAGAAATATATATATACTAGACGCCCGCGGCGTAGCATACGCCGCAGACTTGCTCATGGAGAGGGCAAAGAAAGTGGAGAAAGAACGGACACAGACTACAGCACAAAGAAATCAAAACAACGTGAGTGAACGTTGGTTGTAACTGCCAACTTATTGTTGGTTTCAAGACATTTACAGGAGAAATTCAGTACACCCCTAAATTCAGCTATAAAACGATAATCGGTTTAAAATCGGAGTTATATAATCGGTTTTCCAAAAAAAAACAAAACAACATTAATAAACGCAATTAACAACCCTAAATATGACTAACCCTCGCTAGGGTCGGCCAATCACAGTTTATGTTTAAGGGATGGTATTATTAAATGGGAGGGGGGTAACAACAACCTCAGTGTGCATGTCTTCACGTTTACTCGCTATTTTTTATTTACTTGGTGCTGCTTTTTGTGTCTGTACTCTACCCCTTCAACCGCTCTTTGCACTGTCTATGATGAGCAAGTCTGTGGCGTAGGCTATGCAATAAACGGGTACAAGATTGGGCACAGTCAGATATTTTAAAAAAATATATTCGCTTGGTTTGAACCCAGGACCTTCCTTTCATGAGGCGGACTTGATAACCAGTACACTACGAATCTCACGTTTTCTGTGAAGGAACAATGCAACTGAACGCAAGAGCTTTGTTTGCCACCCACTCCCCCCCCCTTTTTTTTTCTTCGTTTCATCCCACTACGCCTGCCAACAGTGATTATTTGACCCAAGCGTGGGTCATTCGTCATGCTCTGTTGCACATACTTGCAGCTTCTCGCCTCGCATGGTCCGACCACGAAGAGAATTATATATATATATATATATATATATATATATATATATTATATATATATATATATATATATATATATATATATATACATATTACGACAATTTTGGGCCTAAACACCTCCCTACTTCATACATGAAGAAATATAACTGCTTTCTATGCATGTCAAACGACATTTAAATATGTTTATTAGCACATACTATTACGACCAATTGTTTTTCTTTTAAAAAAAAGCAACACTTTTTTTTGGACAAATTCATGTAGGATTAGCATTGTTAATCAAGAATGTTATTCTCTCATAAGTAGTTCTTTATTTCTATAAAAAGGTTCCAGAACGCATATTGAATACAACCTAAAAAAGCAGTAAGACCAAAAGGTCTGGAGAAAAAAGGTGCTGGAACGCCGTAATCGTACCGTTCTGCAAAAAAAAAGCCATGCTCATGAGCATCTGAAGGATAAAAACTTAATCCTAACATAAAGGAACTGTGTTACCAAAATGATGCACGCAATACAGCTCCGACATCAAAGTAAAAGCGCATTAAATACATCTTATTATTACTTTTTAAAAAATCCTTTATATTAACTCGTGGTGTCTGGTTGCTTGCTTACTTGCTTGGTTGTCGCCAAAACTTTGGATCGATTTTTAAACAACTTCCTCGTTAGCTAGCGATCTAAAATTTTGCAGGCAGACTTGCGCCGATAATAATAACGAGGTATCAAAATTTCAGGTCGATCGCATATACAGTAATTAAATTATACAATTTTTAGATTATTTTATTTATCTCTATGCATCATGTTATTTTTAGATATAGAATGTCGCCGTGCGTATTATATAAAACAACCTTTCTGCCGCGCAATAGGGTACGTATTTTATTGACAACATTTTTTATAAACATATTCCTGATCGGTGTGCATTATATTAAACCTGTTTTACGACACTACTACAATTGTGTATTTTTGGATGGTCTTGCGCTGCGTATTATAATGAACATTCTTTGAGTTACTTCTTGTACATAAGGATTTATAGTACAAAACGTGATTTTTAATCCTTTATATTAACTCGTGGTGTCTGTTTGAACCCTTAATTGCTTGCTTGATTGTCGGTTGCCAAAACTTTGAATCGATTTTCAACCCACTTACTCGTAAGCTAGTGAGCTGAAATTTATCAGGTAGTTTTGTGGCGATGATAAAAACTATGTATCAACATTTCAGATCAACGCATGTACTGTAATTAAATTATTGAATTTTTAGATTATTTTATTTATCTCTATGTATCATGTTATTTTTTGAGATAGAGTGTCGTGGTGCGTATTATATTGAACAACCTTTCTGTCGCGCAATAAGGTGCGTATTTTATTGACAACACTTTTTATAAACATATTCCTGATCGGAGCGCATTATAATAAACACGTTTTACGAGACATAACTACAATTTTGTACTTTTGGATGGTCTTGCGCTGCGTATTATGATGAACATTCTTTTAGTTACGTCTCGTACATAAAAGGTTTACAGTGAAATTTTTTATTTTTTACGGGTTTTTTAAAAACGTTTTTTTAAAAATTAAATCCTTTATATTAACTCCTGGTGTCATAACTTTGTATTAAAGTTCTTTCAACATTCTGTCCCGTCCTCCATAACCAATGGCCAAATGGGCTTTATGAAGTACGTCAAATATCTCGGAATCCGCGACGTAAAACAGAATGGCGCTCACGCCTTCTTTAACAGGGTATATCAAATTACTCTTATTTTCATCTATCATGACATCATAGTGTTTCACCAGCCTTTCGTCGCATGGTTCTTGTTTAATGGTGATCTTAGCCATTTTCAAATCGTCCACCAATTTTTGGTAAGTTTCGTTTTAAAAAAACCTGTTTTTAGCAGCATTAGCTCTTTCTTTATGTAACTCTTCGTAGAACTGTCGTTGCATGTCAACATGGCATCATTCCTGTGCTAGCACTAGATTGTCTTCCAATATGGTCACACAGCAATCCAATGGGAAAAGTTATGGCAGAAGGTCTGTGGAATCTCAGCCGGATGATATAGTGAGAAGAATTTTGGCAATATTGTCTTTGATTTGGTAGTGGAACCTTGTATCGGCTAAACGCTGTCTTACAATAACTTTCAAGACTAACAGGCTTCGATCGCCATCATCAAACAATGACCAAAGCGCCACCGTCAACAACAGTGCATGGAAAAATGAACGGGGTAGGCCAATTATATACTTTACTCGACGACAACTCGGCATTCTATAGAATGCCTAGGCAATGAATGAAATAGCAATCATTTCATACTTCACCTGAAACCATCAGCCATTCTATACATTGCCTAGGCATTGTATAGAATGCCTGAATTTCACGCTTTGCCTGTAACATATATATATATATATATATATATATATATATATATATATATATACCTATCATTATTCCTTTCTATTATACTACTTATGATGTGTTTATATCAAGATAAAAAGGTGTTTTTTTTCAAAAGAAATTCTTTTCTAAACAATAACTAATGATTTATGCAACATTCATTGCTTACTGATAAAATTATTTTAAAACTTTCAAAATACTTTTTTTTTCATTTTATATTTGTTAAACTGTGTGCATGTAAATCATTGGATCATAGGTGGAAGAAATATCCGCATAAATACAAGCGTTACCATTATTGTTAAAATGAGAAGATGTTGAAGCTAAATCAACAACACATCCACGATTTGATCTGCCATCAGCAAGTAATTGGGGTTCATATTCGACTAAACCATTTTCTTCCAATGTTGAATTTGTGACATTTACTATTTCTTGAGAAAACTCTCCTTTTACAAGCGTGTCAACGTCCTTGATATTTAGATACGTATCTTTAATCAGGCCGTTATTTAAAATTACGGATTTTGAAATTCTAAACAGATTGATTGCCTGACGTTATCGTATTTCTGGATTTTCATTTGTGTTCTGAAACATCACACATCTGCTACTACACTCTCTTAAAACGTCCTTTAATAGGCAACTGTTCATTTCACTCAACCAGTTCTCAAAACTGTAGTACTCATAGTTTCTCCTGTCGTTCTCGAAGATTTCACCATATGTCATCGCAAGGATAATGTTGTTTCGGATAATCGAAGGTCCCAATGCAGCCTTTATTTCGTCAAGGTATGTTTTGTCATCGTCGTTTAAAGTTTCATTGTACGGAAAACAATAAATCACTACATGGACGTTAAAACAGGAATCGTTTCCAAGGTATGCCTTTGCAGACTGAAAACTAATTGACCATTCATGTTCACCGCCAATTAGACATTTGCAAACAACAGCATTAACGTGTTGTCCATAAGAATTTATGTTTCTTGCCTGAATCAATCCGGAATTTCCCTTGAACACTTGTCTACATTTTTTGTTAGCAAATGATTCAACCGTCATTTGTTTTCCACTATTTGAACGTCCAACCACGAGATATCTTATAATACCATTTTCAATTTGGTCACTGTCTGAATCACATTCTTCAAATAATAATTTAAATTTCTTCTTCAATACTTTGAAGATTGTAATAGGTGCCTTCAAAACAAAACCTTTGAAAATAACTAAAACACACAAACTTGTCATAAAACCTAAAAAAACAAATTGTTTTTGTTGCATGTCTAATAAAGGGCGATCGTTTTTAAGATGATATCTAAAATTGATGGGAAGATGACGGGTTTCTCTACCCTTGTAAATTCAGGATGACTTGCTGCTAAGATTTTATATTTGGAAGTTCATAATAGCCGCAAACATTTGCTACCCAACACCTGGAAAAAAAAAGATTTTTGATTCCATAAGTTATCATTTATAAGCAATATTACAGTTAAAAAAACACTTTAAGTGATAGCAATAAATTATGTAAATATTATGAGAGACAATTTTAATTTCAAAATTATTTCTGTTTACATTTATAATAACAAAAAAATGTGGAATAAATTGTCATTAAAGGCCCCCGGGAAAAAACTTTGCAAGACGTGCATATCTCAATTACAATCTAGTTTATGAAGTTGGTTTGTGCCTATATTTGTCTAAATTATTTAAAATATAATGGGAATAAAGCTTTATTATATTTTTTTTAATTGTCTGAAGCCCCGCCCCCGAAGGAACAAACGCTAGGAGCTAAATATTCAATAAAATTTTAATATGGGCCATGCAATTATTTTGTTAATATAAAATTTGGTAAATAATCCATCCATTTTATCCAGTAACCACTGTTTAAAATAAATTTATATAATTGATATTGAAATGACATTTTAGTCTTTCGGCACCTAATAAGTGGTATTTTAAAAACTGTCCAAGCCAAACAACTTTTCGGGAGCGTACTCAAATACATCCCAAAGATTATATTGCAATTGGATGAATAAAGTTCTATTTATACAGCTTTTAAAAAAATAAAATAGGGGCCCGGGGCCCAATCGGTGTAAGAAAAATTTCAAAACAAAATTTCATTTCAATCGGGATCCTGATGAATTATTTGTTTTGTCAACATTGTAACAATGGGAAATAACTCTTGATGCCTTATTTTATTATGTCATGAATGTATGAGTTGAGGTTCTTAATTAATAAAGTAAATATCCAACATGGTGGACGTTTTTTTTAAAAATCACTACATTGGCGACGAGATTTTTTTATCAGAATCCACGAACATCTGCGTTTAATACAATCCAAACATCTTTGGAAAGTAAGATCTAAGCCTTAAAAGGATCTATAAGTGTTCCAAACGAATTTTAATTAATTCGATTCCTTAAATCAAGATCTAGATACAAGAATTGACAGTCACTCAAGATAGAATTCTTCTCAAGTCCAAACAAATTGTCCTACCGACATCAATACAGAAACAAGCCGTTGACTTAGCACACAGTGGACACCAACGGCAAACAAAGACTCTGGCTTTGCTACGTGAGAAAGTGTGGTTCCAAGGCATGAATGCGCCTGTTGAGAAAAAGGTTAAAAACTGCCTGACTTGTCAAGTTACCACCCCTACACCAGCAAGAGAACCACTGCAGATGTCTGAGCTTCCAAGTCGAGCATGGTCTGAACTAAGTGCTGATTTTGGTCATCTACCAAATGGAAAACAATTACTGGTTGTCATAGAAGAATATTCAAGGTATATTGTAGTGGACATTCTTGATTTTACTTCAGCAAGGGCTACAATACCTCGACTCGACAAAATATCGCAGCATTCGGTCTTCCTGATCAGCTCAAAACTGATAATGGTCCTCCCTTCAACAGCCATGACTTCAAAAATTACATGTCAAACATGGGAATCCATCATCGCAAAATAACACCCTTATAGCCCAGGGCAAATGCAGAAACAGAAAGATGTATGCGCACAGTCAATAAGTGTATAAAAACAGCTGAAATTGAACAGAAGAACTGGAAGCAATAGCTATACAGATTTCTTCTATCTTACAAATCGACACCACATACTTCGACAGGACTATCTCCTGCACATATTTTATTTGGTCAAGCTTAAAAAACAAAACTTCCTCAAATACCAAACATCCATCAAAATAAAACAGACATCATTAGGCAAAATGATGCCAGAGTGAAAGCTACCATGAAGCACCATGCTGACAAGAAACAGTACGTAAGACATTCAATTATTCATCCCGGAGATAATGTGCTTGTCAAAGACACATGATCTATTCGACCATTAACTCCTTATGAACCAATGCCTTACACTGTCACACACAAGAAAGTTACTATGATTAGTTAGTTAGTTAGTTCCTCTCGGGCCGAAGACGGCACATAGGGCAAAAGTCATTGATTTCCATTTACGACGAACCGTCGCCAATTGTATTAGGTCTTGATTATTTCTTAGACCCATGGTTGAGCTTTCTCTTTTGATTGTTCTACGTAGGGTTTCTTTTGGTCTTCCTTGTTTTCTTTTGCCTTTTGGTGTCCATATGAAGGCCTGCCGTGGTAGTCTTCTCTCGTCCATTTGAAGAACATGACCGATATAATTCCAACGCCTTCTCTTTATAAAGGTTGACACATATTCTTGGTTGGTTTCTTCTCTTATTGTTTCATTTGATTTAAAATCACTCCATTTTATATTTAAAATTTTTCGGATTCATTTTTTCTCGAAGGCAACTAATTTCTTTTCTATAGCTTGAGTGGATTTCCAGCTTTCACATCCATATGTTAGTACAGGGATTACGCAAGAGTTGAAAAGCCTAAGTTTTATATGTTTGCTAAGTGTCTTTGATCTCCAAATATTTGTAAGTTTGTTAAAAGCACTTGACGCCAACGCAATTCGAGTCGTTATCTCTGATGTTGCATCTCCATCATATGACATTTTGCTTCCTAAGTAAGTGAAGTTGGTTACTTTCTCTATGGTTTGGTCATTAAGTATAATATCATTTGGTTGGTTGGTGAGGTCCATGACTTTTGTTTTGGTTGTGTTGATTTGAAGACCAATTTGATTTGAAAAGTGCTGGAGACGATCAGTTTTTTCTTGGGTGTTCAGATGCGTTGAGCTTATAAGAGCCAGGTCATCTGCAAAGTCAAGGTCTTCCAAAGTATTGTTTTCGGTCCATTTGATGCCTAATCCGGCATCCGTGCATTTTCGCATGACCCAATCAATTGCTATTCCAAATAACATTGGGGACATGACACATCCTTGCTTCACACCTGTTTCAACTGGGAACCAGTCAGAATTTCCGGCTTCAGTTTTCACACGGCAAAGTGAATCTGCATAAAAAGCTTTTATAATGTTCACGTACTTAGTTGGGAAACCATAGATGTTAAGAAGTTTCCAGAGCGTAGGTCGGTGGAGGCTGTCGAACGCTTTTTGGAAATCAACAAAATTTATGATGAGCTGTGATTGAAATTCAACAGATTCTTCGATGATAGTTCGGAGTGTGAATATATGGTCAATACATGACCGATGAGGTCTGAAGCCTGCTTGCTCTTCTCTGAGCCTTTCGTCTATTGACTTTTTTATTCTCTCTAGTAGAATACTGCAAAAACGTTTTCCTGGTACATATAGTAAAGTTATTCCACGCCAATTGTTGCAGTCTGATAAATCGCCTTTTTTTGGTAGTTTAAAGATGGCACCGTTTTTCCATTCTTGTGGTGGGGATTCATTTTGCCAGACATCATTGAATAACAGCAATAAATGCTATAGAACATTTTCATCTGCTGACTTCAGCATTTCCCCTGAAATTTCATCTTCGCCAGTTGCTTTATTGTTTTTTAACTTCCTGATGGCTTGTTTTAGTTCTTCAATTGTGAAGTTTTCACATGCTGCAGTTAAAGTAGACATGTTCTCTTCTTCAACAATAACTGGGGTAATTGTTGGATGTGGTCTGTTTAATATTTCTTTGAAATGTTCTGCCCACCTTTATTTTTGTTCTTCATCTGATGAATTGGCTATTGGAACGTAAGAACAATGCACCAAATAGGAAAATGTGCCCAAGTGTGTAGCGAAATGAAAAACTACGACCTGGATATCCTTGGTATTAGTGAGTGTAGATGGACAAACGCAGGTAAACAACTCTTATTTAATGAAAATGTACACATAATCTACTCAGGAAGAAACAACGAACAAAACTCGGAAGGTGTCGCAATTCTTATGACACACAGAGCTGAACGATCGCTCATCAGCTGGCAACCAGTCAATGAAAGGATAATAACAGCTAGATACCAATCAAAATATTTAAAGCTATCTGTTATACAGTGCTATGCACCAACCAACGATAACACTGACGCCCAGAAAGATTCATTCTACAATCTGTTGACGGACACAATTAGTAAAATACCAAAACATGATATTATTGTTGTGATGGGAGATTTTAATGCCAAAGTAGGCGTGGACAACAAAGGTATTGAAAGATGCATAGGAAAACATGGCATCGGAAAATTAAATCAAAATGGAGAAAGACTAATAGAATTTTGTCAACTATCAAATCTTGTGATAGCAAGCACTTTATTTCCCCATAAAGATATACATAAAACTACTTGGATCTCTCCGGATAATTGCACTATGATTAATGCTCAAATAAATGACAAAACCATCAGGAGAAACAGCAGCTTCTTCAGTCACCACGAGCACCCACATCAGCTGACCTAATCAAAGAAGAAGAATTTTCTACTGAACCAACAGTCGACATCCAAGATGAGACTACAGTTGAGCCTGTGCCCGCAGCTGACGTCGGTTTGTCTGACCATCAGTTGCAGCGTCCCAGAAGAGCTCGAAAGATGCCAGATAGGTATAGAGACTACCATATGAGCTAATTTATCACTATACCTACAGTGAATAAAAAAAAATCGAAACCGTTCAACGTTTTAATCGTTCGTTTCTCGATGGGCATCATAAAGATAACAACCAGGAATGCCCCAACGTTTCAACAAGACTAAAGCTCGTTAATGTCTTGTCGACTTTATTTTTTTTAGATCTTATTGATCTTCAACGTCTATGTTATGGTATGATAATGCCATTCAAGATAAATCGTTTCATCAAAAGTGTTATACATAATCATTAATGACAAATTAGAAGAAAGAAAAAATATTAGTCAGAAAGGAAAATAAATATAAAGACATAAATCAGTTCATCTTTAACTTTTGAAAGTCAGTAATATTTAAATATCCTTTAAATTGAACAAATCAAGATATAATAGCCTTCAATTAATCCATAAAGAAACAGTTGGATACTTCATCAAGAACAGCACACGAGTTTAAAAGACTTTAAATTTTAAACATTAAATAAACTTAATACTATATTATTAGAAATAATTGGATATTTTATCAAGAATAGCAAACCCAAGTTTTAAATACATTAAGTTTAATTTTTATAAATGACATTTAGATAATGTAACTTCTTTTGGCTTCTGAATTTTCTACTTCTTTGCTTAATTTCAAATTCTCATCACTGCAGAGAAATCAAGAGGTCTTTAAGCTCATTTTATGTTAAACTTCTATTTCAAGTATTAATTGCTATGATTCTATATCAGAGGAAAGGAGGAATGTAATAATGGGAAATAACTCTTGATGCCTTATTTTACTATGTCATGAATATATAAGTTGAGGTTCTTAATTAATAAAGTAAATATCCAACATGCTGAACGTTGTTTAAATCACAACAAACATTTGTTTAAAAAAAAAGAAAGTGAAATCGAATGAGGCAAGAGTCTTATATAGTTACGAAAACGAGATTAGGGGCCCCAAACTCCAAAAGAATGGAAAATATGAGTTTAATGCCGTATAATATTTAAATACGGGCCATTAGTGTGTGTATACCAAGTTTGAAAAATATCCATCCATTCAGTGGCGTCACTAGGGGGGGGGCGGGGCGGCAAGCCACCCCGGGTGACACCCATCAGCGGGTGACACCAGAGCCTAAAATTTTACTGTGTACGATTTTATGATTTCAATGCCTTTGAGTTAATTTTGTATATATATATTTATTAAAGACGTGAAAGCATAGATATGCATGTTTATATACAGGTAGTCCTCCGGTTACGACGGTCCCATCCCGACTTACGCTGTTTAGTGATTACGAACGCGCCCCCGTAAAGAATAGTATTACGCGTTATTCCGTATTTTAAAAAAAAATTCACGAGGTAACGAATTCTTTTCTCTATTTGAAATAACAAAATTATTGAAAAATAGGTATGATTATTATTGCAACCTACAACTTTCGTTTGCGAATTTTTCAAATGGCGAAGTTTTCAATCAAGTCAATAAAGCTAAGTAAGTTTACAGGTTCCTTTTCAATGCTCATTAGAGCGAGCATATTCAGCCTTTTTTGTCCCATGCAAATTCTAACTCATTATATATTCTTTTCAACTTTGAAATGATCGCTCTCAGCTGCAGTTTGATGTCGTCATTGAAAGATAGATGCGAAGTGCGATGTGTACATTTGTAAAGGACTATGTGAAATATAGCTCATTCAAAAGCAGCAACAATTTTTAGCTCTGCGCAAGTTTTTTGAGTTTCGCTTTGTGCTAATTCCTTTCCCTTACCCTGAACCTGGGGCTGGACAATAACTTTTTTAAGAGTTCTGAAAATTGGACTAATTCTGAAGGTAAGCAGTCTTCGAAATCACTCATTAACCTACATGTGGAAGAAAATTAGAAGCCCCGAGCTTAGTGCTCTTTATGGGTCTTCCCGGAAGACCCCCTTAGCCATCTGGCCACCAAAGGGACGTAACAGCTGAGGACCCCCCCCCCACAAAAAAAAGAGAAAAAAAAGCGGTCGCTTCTGAAGCGGCCACCTGGGTATCCAGGACATACAGTTGACGATGCCTCCCACTAAGTTGCCTTCACAAGGAGGTGGTGGAATTTCCTACTACGACCCGCTACCACTTTGGCGCCATCCCGGCAAAGCACACGGGTCTCCATGGTTAGGATCGCCGCAGACCGGGGGATCATCAAAGACCTACCTAGGGTGCAACCCCCCACTGGAAGGTTTCCTCAGAGCTGGCGTCCAATGCGTTCTTCGCGGCACTTTTTGCTAATCCGTACTAGCGATCCTGGCCCTAAACCGGCACCGCTTGATGGCGTTGCTAGTAAATTGACGGGGACGAAATGGTTGCTTCGGATTTACCCGACCCCTTCTTCGAAATCACTTGAATGTTCTTCCATTAACTTGGCTGCTTCCCATCGGATGACGAAAGTGCTGAGCTCAGTTAGATTTGTAAGAAAGACAAATTTCTCATTGATGTATTTATATGCACCTAACCAATGATGTAGGGCTTAAGAAAGTTTGACAATAATTACCAGAAATACCTCAATCTTGATTTTTTTTCTCCAGGAGAATACTGTTTTGTTGATGTCCCTTTATCAAACTGACGCTTTCTTTTTTGTTTGATAGTATTGAAGATTGTTTACACTGTTTTTACCACGGACTTTTACGTTCCTTTGTCTTCATAGGAATAAAATTAAGAATGCTATTTTCTTTGAAAACTCAATGAGAGACTTCCTTTCTAAAATTGTTTCCCAAATTTCAAGTAAAATAGCAACTTCTAGTTGTTCAATTTCCTTTAGAAATCCTTCTTCTTCAAGTTGGCAGTCATGTGGCTGATTTTCATTCGTTGCTAATTCTTCCAGTGCTGTGATATTCTCATGGTATGAGCTATTAACAGACCTTACAGCATAATTTCAGGCTGACCATCTTCTGTCAGACAAGGCTTTGTTAGCATGTATCAATTTCATGTGTTTTTGAAGTACCTGTCATCGATGAGTAGATGCAACAAGTCGGGTATAAAGATTTTGCAGAAGACAAAAAAATCTGACCGCAGGACAACCTGCTGCACTTTTCCCAACCAAAATTAAAGGAATGAGCTGTGCATGGCACATAATGAGCTACAATGCACTTCTCATGAAGAATAGCCTGGTTTCCGTTATACTTCCTACTCATTTGCAGCATTGCCGTATGACTGTCAAAGGCATTTTCAGGTTTTCGTACAAACATAATGGCCTGCATCTTTATATAATTCATAAAAAGTTTGGGGGCCCTTAAATTATTGGGGGCTTTAGCCCGTTCAACACCCCCCCCCCTTTTTAATCCACCATAGAGGGGGTCCACGCATCTGTGACGATGTGGTACGAGGAGGGGGGTGTTTAAGAAATGTGACGTCACATCAAAAACGCGAAACTTTAAATAAAAGTTCCACTTAAATATTTGATTGTTTACCATTTATTTAATTACGTTTTCAATGACTTCACGTGTGTTACGATATTACAGTGCAGACTTACCCTAAATACATATTTAAATGACAAAAAGTAATTTGCAACATGCTAATTTTTATTGAGCAAATACGGCTTGGGGGAGGGGTGTCAAAGCTTTGTGACGTCATACCGTAAAAAAGGGGTGGGGTAAAAAATCGGCAACCTCGCGTGACGTCATTTATGGACGGCCCCTTCAGTCGTGAAGGGGTGACACCATGAGCTACCGCCCCGGGTGACACCAACCCTAGTGACGCCTCTGCATCCATTTACACAGTATCCAAAGTTAAAATACATTTTTATATACCCCATATAATAAGCAACCATCTACATTCGAGACCCCGGTCACCAGTGAGTTTCCAAAATTAAATGCTTCTATCAACACGGGAAATTGGAGACTTTGAGATGAGAGAGTTAGTCAGTGCTATGCTTTTTATTAGTAAATATAAGTCTGACATTTTAAAATAATGTTGAAGAAGGTTCTTTTCCGTAACGATCGTTTGGTTTTTGACGTCTCGTAAGTCTTCTACACATCCTGTTTGTATGACATTCTTTCTAACTGTCTTTGTATCAAGGTTATTGCTAATTCATTAATTAAAATATTTTTGGACAAATAGTGTTGATTATAAATTAAGCATTAAAACTGACATTCTCCTTTATTTCTTTAGATTACGGCATAAATAACTATATATTTTCCTCTTTTATTGGCTGCATTAACGTTAATTTAAACTCTACATCTCGTTACATTTTATGAACCACGTTTTAGATAACAGAAAAAATTCCTCTACGGAGTTCATCAGTTTTTACCCTAAAATGAAAAACACATCAATAAAAAAAAATATAAAAAAACTTCTCTCACTTTTAATTTGCACTGTAGCTTTATAATTATTATCTGCGCATTTCAGACTTTTTGTGCCATCTGTCTATCATTCCATATAACAAAAACCTCAAAACCTGAGTTTTTTCCTTATAAGAATCTTCATGACAGGATTCGTAAATGGATAGCATGTTAACAAGATGTGAGTGAGCCTGACAGGACATAACAAAACAGCGAAAGTTTTGGCAAATAGCCTTCCTCAACGAACAAATAGTACACAAATAAAACGAATATAAAGAAAGAATAATAAAAACTTAGATGCGGTGAAATCCAAAGAGAGCAGCAATCCATGATTTTCAAACGTGACGTAGTTTTTTCTAGGGTTAATTCGTTGTGGATGCCATTATTATATAACCGTAACGCTGTGGTTTTTATTATTATTCATTTTCAGATTGCATCTCAAAAATCTCATGGAATTTTTCTCTTTTCAAAGAATTTTTATTCTTAATATAGTTTAAGATTTCCATATATATTTTGTTAATTTGTATTTTAAAAATATTAAAAGTTAAATATTTATAATAATATTTTATATAAGAATAGCTGTTATCTTAACGAAATTTTAAACAGTATGAAAATTAGTAAGACATTGATTAAAATTATTTGTAACTTACTTTCTAAAGAATACTAAATCAGTATACGTTTCAAATTGGCATTAAATATTCTAACATTATCATGAACTCTTTTTAAAAAATCCTGTTTTTGACCCAGACTTTATTCTCTCTCAGCGAATATGCAAATGTTTAAAAAATTGCATAGTCTAATAATAATAAGATATTTATATTGCATTTCTTTTGCATATTTAAAAACGATTTTAAAAAGTATTTCTTGTTAATTATATTTCTACTAGTGTATTACCCGTCAAAAATGACGGGAGTTTTCAAAATGGATATATTTCAGTTTTTGTAATTGTCCCTTTTGCCTGAAAGCCGCATAGTAAATAATCAGAAAATGTAGAGACCAAGAGAGAAAAATTAAATCTCTTTTCCATATTGAGCAATTTTATGCGGACGTTTGAAAATAGTGGGGTTTTTTGGGGGTGTTTTTTTTTGCAATATATTTTTCAAGGTTATTTTTTTTAGCAGTGGGCTTTCTAAAATCTAGAGTTACGAACGGACATAGCAGAGTATATATTTTGATTATATTAACGAATATATGTGTTATGAGAAAACCTCCAAGCTTAGGCTTCGCGTTATATAAGTTTGCATGAATAATAATGATATAATCATGATAATAGTAAATGCATAGTGAATTAAACACAGCATAAAGTGATGCTGCGGCAAAGAATTTTGAAGTTCGACGTATTAACAAATATTGCTGAGGAGTCAGCCGGACGTTAACTTGCGGCATTGAATAGTGCGCACCAATTATGAGTGCACCAATAATACAGCACAGTGCGTTAAAAATAAATTATGTGACTGTAATGTGATCCACATCACGCATATCTGTGATTTGAAGCCGTTTAAGCTTCATCGATGATTATGACCTGTCAGTTTATTCTCCCATTTGTCCATACATTATTACCACAACATTATGAAAACATGTAAAAAATAAACTGTAATTTTACACATGTTAATAACTATTTATTTTGCATGAAACATAGTAAGCAAAGTTTGTCACAGGATAACAGAAAAGATTAACTTATCAACTGTTAATCATATTTACAATTTAATATACACGTGTTAGTAATTCACATAAACGTTTTTATTGTTGTCAAGTCAGCACCTTTTCAAGATCTATTATGACTTGTCAGTTTATACATCTATTGGTCCATACATTATTACCTTTACATTATCAAAAAACATGTAAATAAAAAATTGTAGCTATTTACAAATATTAATAACAACGAACTATTTATTTTGCATGAAACCTTTGAAGTAAAGTTATTCACTGGATAAAAGTAAATATTAAAGTATCAACTTTAATATACACGTTTTAGGAATTCTAATAAACGTTTTCATTATTGTCAAGTCAGCACCCCTTCCAGTTCTATATCAAAAGCAAAGATTTGTAATTCAAAATTGGTCTAAGACGCATTAAATTATTGCATGTAAATAACAATGAAAAAAAACTATTGTGGGGAGGAGTCCGACTTTTAAATTTGTTATTTTTTTAAACATACAAATATGCAATCTCAAAGTGTATAAAATAAAAAAACAAATGCTAAACTGAAGCATAAGTTGACGAATTTCATTTACAGTAATAAATAATTTCTATGTAGTTCAAAACGAATCGAAACTTGACAACCAAAACAACCAATTGTAAATTTCATAAACCGAAAAACGAATGTTATATATTAATATAGAAAATTACATTGATAATTACGTACTTAATATTGACATGGACACATACACAAAAACGGACATTTAATACAAAAAAAATAATAATAATTTTTATCACATCAAATAAAACATTGCTCTTTTTACTTCGTTCCCTTCACACATTAATAAAAGCTCCAAATAATGACGTCACTTCACAATATTCTATGGTGAGCAACACATTTTTTTATCTCGAAAGCAACTTTTTTATTTTTGTTATTGGGAGTTACCTCGCATAGCGTCAATACTGACAGACACTACTTGCGTGACAGATTGCAAATTATGTTATTTAATATTTACATTTTTTGCATTATAAATTAATGAAAATCCTTAACTCATAATCATGCAATCCATAACATGAAAATAAAACAATGAACTTTTAACGGACGATTGTTTCAAAACGCGTAAGTGTAAACAACGTGTTCCCCAATAAATACTTATACAATTGGTTCTGGTTGTAACATCCAAGGTTTGATTTTGGATACATAATCGACATAATAATAATATTAATCACATCAAATAAAACACACATTAATAAAAGCTCAAATAATGACGTCACGTCACAATATTGTATGGTGAGCAACACAATTTTTTAATCTCGAAAGCAACATTTTTATTTTTTTAAATCGGGAGTTACCTCACATAGCGTCCGGACTGACTGACTGACACTACTTGCGTGACAATAGCAAATTATATAGTTTTATATATAACGAAATATTAACTCAAAGACATTGAATTCATAATTTTCCTCTAGAAGAACATCAACAAAGAAAACCCATCCTTTCATAAAAATCGTATTCCCCCCTCCCACCCCACAGTGGTGGAGGGAGTTGTGATGTGGGAATCGTCCATGTTTTCGGTGTGTGAACAAATGCCTTTATATCTTTTAAAACATAAGACACTGCCTCTTTCATGTCCAGCCGTTTTTAAAGATCTCTCTGCTGCGACTGCTTCTTTTCTTTTTTTCCTAATTTGTTTTAATGTTGTTTGTGTGTTGGGGCGATTCTATTATTGCAAGTTAACTGATACTTTTCAATAAAAGTTTTGGCGTTTAACGTATTTCATTGTATTTCTTTTTTTTTCTAGATGAAAAGATTTGTATTCTTTTTGTCTCACATAAAATCGTACACAGTGAAATTTTAAGCTCGGGTGTCACCCGATGCGGCCCGCCCCCTCCCCCCTAGCGACACCACTGCCTATACATTAAACGTCGAACCACCTCGTTGTAGAGCAGAGGTTCCCACCCCCGTGCCCGCGGGCACCATGGCGTCCGCGGAACGATTCGTATGTGCCCGCCACTATTCCACAGAGACAGAATGTTTTAATAAACATTAATTAAAAATGTGAATTATTATTTTTATTTATTTGTTAGAGTTTTAATTTTTGTGAGTGCCTAGGTTTATTAAATACGTTTGTATGTTTGCGATATTCCTTCTTAAATTTTTTAACGGGCTAAAAGCGAGGTGCGTAATCTATTGTCTTAATAAGCGATAATCTATTATGATTGTGGGGATAGTTATACTCCTTTTTATAATATATTTATGCATATAATGTAGAACAGACTTGCGCTATAACTTTGATATTATATTGTATTTCAATTACTATTTATTTATTTTTTTACCCTAAAATGAGTGGACCGATTAAAAGGCAACGAACCTATAAATTTAACACTGACTGGGAGGAATCATATTGTTTCGTTAATTTGAAAAATAAATGCGTTTGTTTAGTTGTGTGGTAGTAGCATTGCAGTGCCGAAAAAACATAATGTTGAACAACACTTTCAGACAATTCATGCCACTTTTGATGTGAATTATCCACTTAAATCTGAAGTAAGAAAGAAAAAAATATGTCAACTAAAATCAAGTCTAACTGCACAACAGACTGTTTTCACTAGACATTTGGAAAATTCTAAAAAGGCCACCATTGACTCTTTCAAAATTTCTCACATGCACGCAAAAAAGAAGAAACCTTTCATTGATGGTGAGTTGTTTAAGGAACTATTTTTGACTGGTGCCGATTGTTTGTTTGATGGACTTTCTAAGAAACGTGAGATTGTCTCAGCAATACAAGACTTACAGTTGTCAAATAACACCGTCACAAGAAGAATATATGCAATTTCAACAGACATACAAACTCAGTTTAAAGACTGACTTGGAAATATGTGACTGGTTCTCGCTACAATTTGACGAGTCAACATATATATCAGACACTGCACAGTTAGCAGTTATGGTGAGAATGGTATTTAGTAACTTCACAGTAAAAGAGGATATGTTGCAAATATTACATATGACAGGACAGACAAAGGGTGAGGATATTTATAATGCATTCAGAACATACGCCAAGTCAATAAATATGCATTTGCATAAGCTGTCTGAGATAAACACCGATGGGGCACCAGATGGTAAGTAATAACAATTGATTTATTGGCCTCTGCAAGAAGGATGAAACATTTTCAAACTTTAAATCCTACACCAAGAAGCTCTGTGTTGTAAAATATTGCCATTTGAAACACGTTATGAAAATAGTTACAAAAATAATCAATTTTATTCGAGCAGCTCCTTTGCAACATCGACTTTTCAAGGCCCTGTTAGAAGATACTGAAGATAAATAGCATGATCTTATTCAGCATACTGAAGTACGTTCGCTTCATAAACGATAAAAAGGAAAATTATAATGAACTAGCTGACTATCGCTGGATGATTGAATTGGGATTTCTCACAGACGTAATGGAAAAATTTGAATCCTTTAAATTTGTAGTTTCAGGGGAAAGACAAAAACATAGCTGAAATGATAAGCTCTGTAGAGTCATTTAAAGCTAAATTGGAATTTGTTGATATCACATCTGCAGATTGATTCTCACGTGCATTTGCCACATATGAAGAAAATGCTAGGTAACAATGAATTAAACGGGTAATTATTTATTAAGCATCTCCAAGTGTTAAAAAAACAGTTTGAAGAGATATTTTTGCAGTTTACACATATCGAGCCAATTGTTTCCTTCTGTATGAATCCTTTTACTTGCCAAAAAATATAATGGAAATGGCTGCATGTATTGCAGATTTTGTTCCAGGTAAAACAGAAGAATTAGAGTTAGAAATTGTGGTCCTTAAGAATTATATTTTGCTAAAATCCTTAATATCAGAGGGCTTTTGGAATACAGTTGACATATAAAAGTCTCCATTTTTGAAAAAAGCTGCATATCAAATTGAATCCTTTTCGGTTCGACATATTTATGCGAATCGTTGTTTTCAAAGATGAACTTAATAAAATCAAGATATAGATCTCGACTCACCGATGAGCATCTTTATAATTGTTTGCTAACAGGATTATCGTCATACTCTCCTAATTATGAGGCACTGGCCAATGACATGCAATGCCAAGGATGACATTGACATATTGATATTATATTTTTTAAAGAAATGTTTTCTTTGTATTTGTGTTTTTTGGTTACTTTGTTTACGTTTTTTAAATGCATTTCTCTGTGTGTAGGCAATTTGAATAATAATTGTATTATTTTGAAACATTTTTGTTTATTATTTATTAATACATTATGAATAAAAGAAAATAAATTATGGGAAAATGAGAAGTTATGGAAGGAGTTTGTCGATAAAGAATAGGTGGTGCCCGCCCCCTATCGATATTTTAGAATGTGCTCTAGAGTACAAAAAGGTTTGGAACCCCTGTTGTAGAGGAACACGATGACCCGATAAGGGTTGTTAGCTTAAATATTGAATAACTTTATATTCAACTTTATTTTATTTTAAAGACACTTTTAAATACAATTATTTTAAATCAAAGTTATTAACTAAAAACAACCTAAAATATAAACAACCAAAATCCAATCCGCACTTACCCAAGCGAGGCGTGTAAAAATATCAAATTTGACCTGTCGCAGCTATAAAAAGTATAAGTATGGGGACCACTGTGTGATCACCTTCAAATTCATTCCGACATAACTAGGGCACCACGTCCTTACAGTGAAATTATTTTATGCCTATGTTTAGAGTAACTAAGTTAATTTAATTGTGGTCTTAGAATGTAACTTTGGAAATAATTTTTAATAAGTTACATATTTATTAATCTTGATTTACTTACCTAACATCAAATTTACAAAATTATGTCTTTGTAATAACGGATATTCCCTAAATTAGCTGTGTTTGGCTTACAAAGATGTTGGGGTTCTGACAAGGAACATAAAACTACATAAAATAATTCAATACTCTTTCTGTAAATATGTAAATTTTGTATGGGACAGTTCTATAAAAAGTAATTTTGTTATATTTGCTAAGATAGCTGGTCGTTGACAAGTGTACATATCAATTATCAGGGAAGGATTATTTGTGGTGATAGCTTTGAATTCTCATGCTCTAAAATCTAAAACCTGCACAACATTTTCAAAAACTTTCATGCCCCCAATTTTATCCTACTATTTTATACACGATAGTTATATAACTTAGTACAGTGCTAAATAAAGTGTTGGTCCGCGGACCGATGCCTGTATGTGGGCCGTCAGTTGCTGGTTCACAGAAGTTATCAAGAAAGGACAGTAAAATCTAATTATAATCCTACACTTGCAACTTGCAACCACTAAAACTAATCTTATAACATCTGTCAATTTAAAAAAAAATTAATTCTGTAATCTGTCTTCTGCATATGTAAACAAACAGAATACCCGACTGCAGATAACAAAATATATTTAAATGAACATGTAAAGAATTTATATTGTAGAGAACGTCGCCGGCACCGGCTGTGGGGACAATTGGTACTCGTTGGACTATAATCTGCTTTAATTCATTTCATATGATCTAGTCACACTTTGCTCTCTTACTCAAACACCAAATTTCAAGACTAAATATACACTCATTAATTAACTTATTGATTCACTTGTTTCACTACTACATACAACTAATCTACTTCATACCTTCTACTAAATCAATGTCTACCTACTACAAGCCAAAAACGACTGTCTAAAACAACTAACCAACTCTGTGTCTGCCGGTGGTCTTCCCTTTCCTCTCTGAGTGCGTCAACTCTTATCCCCCTCAAGGCTCCTTCCCCGAAATCCATCCCATGTCCAATAAGTCAATCAATTTATTTGTTTGCCCTTTTTGCACCCAGTACATCAATCCTGGTTCCGCCTCCTAGATTAAGATGTGCGAAGAGGCCGGTTTGACAAATTAGTCTATGGTGAAACCCACACCATTTACATACCCCCATCCAGGCCACCTGCTAACGTGGTCATTCATCTACCCTAGTTACTGACCGGGGCATTAAACACCTCTGATCAGGTCAGTCGTCGGCTTCCTTTTCATCTCCCAAATTCAAGCAAGTCAACATTTCGCGCCAGAACTAGACCTCGCTTAAAACCTCTGCTCTGGCCATTCATCGGCCATTTGCCCCCACATAAAGGGACCCGCCAACTTCACCACGCGGCTCCGCAGTCAGTCTTTGATCTACAGACCTTCTAAACATTCTAAGTCCCCACAAAATTGATAGAAATAAAATATTTGTGTAAATTTTAGTTAATATTATAAAAAGGGCTGCGGAAATTACATATTTATTAATGGATTAATCGTGACAAATTCTAATCGATTATAATTAATTCGAACGATTTAAATTCGATTAAATTTTTTTTAAAATGTTTCTAATATTTCTTTTTCCAATTTGTTAATAATTTATATTTTCTGTTATTTAATACTTTCCCCACGTATTATTATTACTTTTTTAGACATGAATACGTAAACAAAAAGGGTTTTCTTCCTTATTTCTTGCATTGAAGAACGAATTTGCTGTGTTACGTCACAAAATTTGGGAGCCATTGATTTACCGCGACTTAACAGATTTCGCGAAATAATGAATCGCAACTTAACGGGACACATAGATGCGTTATAAAAATATAATTAATCGAAATTAATCTATTACACTTTTACCGATTAATCGAACACATTTTTTTAAATCAGTGCCAACGTTAATTATAAATATTAAGAAACCGTTTTTTTTCAAAAAAATCAATAAATTTTAAATTAGTCCAATGCGTCTTACCAATGGTGAATATTGTTTTCATGAAATCTTTAAAAAATGTATTCATTTTTTTCAATGCGAAATATAATCGCATATCATGGGGGATTAAACAGATGCCCAAAATGTTTGGTGGTTAAATCACTTAAATCTATTTCTAAAAAGCAAAGAAAAACATTGATAGCACCGATCTATATGAGTCTCCAAATTTCAAACAATAGCTTTGCTCTCCTGTATGTTGTGAAATGTACAAATTAAAAAATAACATTTTAGATTTTCTTTCAAAAATTTAGAATACTCAATTTATGAGAGAAAAAGGAAGAACCAATTTATATGTTTATGAGGAAAATAATTTTTAATGCTGAGAAGCTAACCTATTCGGACTCTTATATTGTCTTATCTATAGAGACGCTCCCCCTCTCTCTCTCTCTCTCTCTCTATATATATATATATATATGTATAGACGCTCTGTTGGCAAGTGACGCAGTGTCCAAAGACCTCGGTTATGAGGTTTCCACGCAAAACCCAGCCGCCTTTGTTTACCAAACTAGTGATAGGTACCCATTCGGAGCTGGCGGACACAGGGACGCCATTGGCCCCGGGATCCTTCATATGGAAGAAAATCAGAAGCCCCGAGCCTAGTGCTCTTCATGGGTCGTCCTGGAAGACCCCTAAGCCATCTGGCCACCCAAGGGACGTAACAGCTGAGGAACCCCTCCCCCCCGGAAGCGGTTGCTTCTGAAGCAGCCACCTGGGCATCTAGGACATAACGTCTAAGATGCCTCCCACAAAATTGGCCTCACAAGGAGGGGTGGAATTCTCTACTACGACCCGCTACACCTTTGGCGCCACCCCGGCAAAGCATACGAGTCTCCATGGTTATGACAGCCAGAGTGAGGGGGATCATCAATTACCTGCCTAGGGTGCAACCCCCACTGGAAGGTTTCCTCAGAGCTGGCGTCCGCTGCGTTCTTCGTGGTACTTTTTGCTAATACGTACTGGCGATCCTGGCCCTAAACCGGAAACGTCAATGGTGTTGCAAGTGTAACTAAGGGGGACGAAATGGTCGCTTCGGATTTTACCCGAACCTCAACGGGTACTTTGTTCAAATGGAGCCCTGGACCATCGGTACGCCAGTCGAGAGTTCATACCACTCCACAACAGTGCCCCTTCTTCACAATTCAATGGTGGAGACATATGAAATCGAAGTTTCATCAAAAAAAGGAATTCGTATTAGCATCATTCGAAACTATGACTCTCTTATCTTATCTTATATATATTCGATTCGGTTTTGTAAGTGAGGATGATGCTGGTATCCTCTTGGTGTTATTTGTGGCAATGTTCTATCAGATGACACCATGAATCCCCAAAAATCCTGATACATGTAATTCCTAGACATACGTTCAAAGCCCAAAGAATTATAGTTTAAAAAGCCGTCATAAACTAAACTCTGATTCTTCTTACATAAATACTTGTGCATTGCAACGTATCACTGCAAATGATCAAGGCTAAAAACAACATACAATTGGTTCGGCACTCGTAGTAAGATCATTATGGATGTGTGTTTTGAAGGTGAATCTATGTTTTGAAGGTGACCCTGTGTTGTTTTTTTTTAATCGTAGCTCAATGTATCTAAAAATATTACTATTTTATGTCGTTCTGATGACATATGTGCGATATCAATATATATATCCAGTCGGCCTACAGACCTTCTCACAGCACAGAGATCACCCTGTTGAAGGTAACAAATGACCTCCTACACGCGCTGAACGGTGGGAAAATCTCTATATTGGCCCTCTTAGATCTTAGTGCAGCCTTTGACACTGTCGACCATCAAACGTTGCTAAAAACCCTGCAAAATTAATTGGGGATTTCTGGCTCAGTTCTGGCTTGGTTTCAATCATACTTATCTAACAGATCACATGTGGTATCAGTAGATGGCTGTATCTCTCACAAGGCTGACTTGGTTTATGGTGTGCCTCAAGACTCCGTTTTGGGTCCGGTACTTTTCGTACTGTATACAAGACCACTACTTATACTGCTCGAAAAGCATTCGATTAAAAGCCAAATATTTGCAGATGATACTTAGCTATACACTCACACTGATCCCTCTGATATTGAGTCCACTGTCTAATTGATGCAGGAGTGCATTGGTGAGGTAAAAGTCTTGGATGACTTTCAGCAAGCTCAAGCTGAATGAAGATAAGACAGAAGCACTCATATTTTGCAACAATAAATCACGCAGTACTTTGTCCCTTCCTAATTCTATTCAGGTGGCTAGTTCTGATAAACTGTTCAAAACATCGACTAGGAATCTTGGCTACATTATTTCTGACAACAAGTCTACCAACAACTTCATCAATCAAATCTGTCGCACTGCCTACACCGCCATTCGTCAGATCAGCTCATTCCGTCATTACTTAACAGTTAGTGCAACAAAAACTCTAGTCTATGCCCTTGTTCTAGCTCGTATTGTATATTACAATTCTCTTCTGTCAGGTGCGCCAAAACAATGCATTGAAAAATTACAGAAAGTTCAAAATTCAGCTGCCAACATAGTTCTTATGGCAAAAAAACATGACCATGTTACTCCGCTACTTTAATCACTTGATTGGCTACCTATACAAGCTAGAATTGATTTCAAACTGGCTGTTCTCTGTCACAACTTCTTTTCTGACTCATCCCCTTCCTATCTTACTGAACTTCTGTCGGTCTACTCACCAAGTCGTCAGCTACGCTCTTCTGCAGACACACGTATTCTCTGTATTCCTAAGACACCAACTAAATCTTTTAACGAAAGGTCATTCTCCTTTTGTGCAGCCAAACAATGGAATTATCTACCATTACACATCCGTAGTATTCCAGCCACCAAGTCCTTCAAGACTGCAATTAAGACGCATCTTTTAAAAATTTATTTACAACATTAATCAAACAACATTTCTTTTAATGATTAACGTAGCTTATGTGTAATGTAATATCCTGTACTATCCTGTATGTTGTTATTATGGTATGAATGGATATTTAATTATTACATGTATTACATGTATGTTATGATCTCCATGTAAAGTGTTGTAAGCCCGTTTCATTGCTGGGATACATGATAGATAAATTATCAATTATTATTATAATTATTATTATTACTTGAAGGAAGGGTATTTCTTTTCTACTTCACACTTCATTACCAATTAATACACCTAGTTCTGAAATATTCAAGGGGTTCATGATTACATTGTTGGCAAATGTTAGATAGAATTTAAATATTGTCTTGGTGTGTGTAAAGAAGATTCTTCGGCAACGACTTGGTGGCATTCTAGAGTTGCTTTCAAGATTAAGGCAATAGCACCAGAATGCAATTTAACTCACTGTTTTATTCGCCATGAAAGTTTAACCACCATGCAAATGTTAACAAAGCTTAACAACGTGCTCAATGAAGTAGTAAAATGTGTGTACTATGTCAAGGCGGATGGTTTTAATTCACATTATTTGCTGCATTATGTATAGGAATGGGTGCTTATTACAACCAGCTTTTACTGCACTCTGAGTTGCGTTGGTTGTCTCGAGACAACATATTGTGAAAGGTATCTGAATTGCTAAGATAGCTCGATCAATATCTAGAGTAAAAAACTACTCGCAAAAACAACGTTTTTGACTATAAATCAATAATATATAAGACCTAACTAAAAGTATTGTTTGTGTTAAATATAATACGCACCACGCGACATACGTGACAGACATCGAGGGCTGGAATGAAACCAGTGAGCCGTGAAGGTCAACCCTAGCAGACGACAAAATATGCTATATAGAGATAAACTAAAATGTAAATAATTTAATTACGGTATATTCGATCTATCTGAAATTTTATTACACTGCATTGTTCGGTGATTCATGTCTATGTGCAAAATTTCAGCTTGATAGGATTATGGGAATGGGCCGGTTTTTGACTTTTGTGTTTCTGCGGGTGGACGGACGGGCCCACGACAGAGAGAGACAAGACTGCGAAGTTAATATAAGGGATTTAAAAAACATTGACTTTGTCTCAACTATTTCGAAATGTGTAAGGTACAGCAAAGTTGGCTTAGTTGGCTGATATATGTGCCGTATTTTAAGAGATCAACATCTCCATGCAAGGAAAAATGACTTCATGCTTTAGAAAAGCAACAAAAAAATTAATTGTTGATTATAAACGGAAACTATAAGCATAGGAGAGTAGAGTATCAACATATTGTTTTGATATGTTTTACACTTTGGCAACAACTTTCAACAGTGTAGATGAAGAGCTTTATGTTCCATCTCTAAAAAAAGTCATCTTTCATCAATTGAAATGTTAAATGACCTTTTGAGTTTTATTCTACTTTACAAAAGAAAATGAACCAGGGAATGCACTGCATGCGTAAACAATCCATTTTTTTAATTGGAGGATATAATTTTTTAAAAATATATTGCTGGAGTTAGCGGATACACGATTTAAGATGAATTACGGAACTATGGCATCTCTTGCATCCCTTTGGATTCACGTCAGTGCAGAATATCCTAAATTTTCCAAAATTGCTTTCTAGACTCTTCTTTTATTTCTTTTTTCTTATCTATGTAAAACTGTTCTTTTTTCAAGAATCAGCATTATTAAGACAAAAAATGGCAACAGTATAAATGTTTGTTCTTCATTGCGTGTATCTGCATCCTCGGTCGAGCCACGACAGGATAAACATGCCAAAATTAAGTAGGCTCAAATAACCCACTAATTAAAGAGAAACTGTTAGTATTTACTAACACATGTTTTAACTATAGTTAGTGTACGTTTTAAAAATTATATTTCCTTAAATTTTTTCAATACATTTCAATTTCTCGTTTGCTAGAACTTAAGCCTTATTCAGAATACACATTTATAGAAATACTGTCAACTTAAAAACAGTTAAAACTAAAAACGATGTCCATCATCAATGCATTTTAAAATGAGATGAGAACGATCGTAGGTGAACAATAACTACTCAAGGCTTAAGATTATTATTTTAAATATTGTTCCATGATATATATGATGTAGCTTTAAGCAGGCCGTAAATTAAAACTTCTGTTTAAAATAAATTGGAAAAAATTAATAACCTGGATAAACGTTATGCGATTTTATGAGTGTATTTATGACCGACTCTATGCTTGTGAGTAGCAAACAAAATTCCCCACTGTCACGTGATAATCACGAGATGAGTGACAGAGAGGTCACATGGGTAAAAGAGCGCGAAAAGGACAGTTGCTAGAAAGTAATGGCGGATGTGTGTGGCTGATGTCTCCACGTTGTGAAACCTCAAAGTTATACATTTGTATATATTGTGCATATTAAAGTTATTTTGTTGACAAAAGTATTTCAAGGATTTATTGCACGAAAGTTTGTATTGTGAGAACGCCTACAAAACATATATAAGTTAACCATTTACAAACACGAGCACCTAATTTTTTTCGGTTTCTGATTTTTATGTTGAGGTTCACAGCGCACTGAATCTTTGTTCTACTCAATGGAAATACGGTAAAGCAGTCAACAACTACTGTACAATAACTCGTAATGCAGGCTATATTATTTGGCTGTATATTGACCCAAAATGCGAGATGTGAAGTTGTGATCTGATTTTGTAACCATACTTTTTAGTATCCTATTTCAAATATTGGTTTAAGTTCCTCATTTCAATAAGCTGCTCCAGTGTTAGTATGAATTCATCTGTGTTTATGATCTGAACTAGTTCACGCGCAAAAGAGTTCAAGACCCAGTCGGGCATATCCAAGTTAAGAAATTCTTCAAATCTTTGGTTGAGGTCTGCGTGAAGAACTGTTAAGTTTTGACAGAAGGCCAGATAATTTTTATCTCCATTTTGCAATTTCAAAAGATTTGGAAACTGAGAACATTATCCTGTTCCTAAGTTTTGTCAGTACAGAAAAAAGTTTGCAACAAATGCAGATAGTACGCTTTTGATTAAATTTAATAGGTTACCTTGTACTTTTAATTTCAAATGAGTTTCTTTAAAGTTGGTAAATGACCATTTTTATTAAGAACTAGCAGACCCGTCGTGCGTTGCAACGATCTCTTTAAAGATGAATAAATTGAAAGAAACCAAAGATTGGTATGTTTTAAAAGAATTATGCCATAAACCTTCGGGGAAGTGAGAAAAAAAAAGTCCAAGTTTAATAGCAAACTGTTACATAAATTAATAATTAAAAACTTACAAAAGGAAAAACGATATTAAGAGGCCCAGCCAAAAAATGAGTGATAATTTTATTTTTTTATTGCCATTGTACTCAAGCTAAATTTCTCAATATCGTGTAAAATTGAATGGGGAATTAAATTGTTACCGTGCAGTAAAAATGACATTTGGGGCCCCCAGCTCCGAGGGAATGGACATTAGGAGTTCAGTGCCATATGATACTTTAATATAGGCTATCAAGTTGTTATGTACCAAGTTTGGTCAAGATCCATTCATTTTCCAAGCAGCTAAGCCCTAAACTAATTTTATATAGCTCATATAAGAAAATATTCTCATTATGGGCCCCCGGCGCCCCATGTGTATTACATTTTGAAAAAAAATAGCCTATTTCCATCCCTGGAGCGTACTCAAAAGTCTCCAAAAGTTTCATGGCGATCGGATGAATGGTTTAGTCAGCTATAACAGACATGCATACATACATACTTTGATTTTTATATATATAGATATATAGATTAGCAAAAACAACATTAAGGGCCCCCGGGCAAAATGGGTGCAAGAAATTAACTTTAAAATACCTGTTCAATTCAATTTGGATCATGATAGATATATAAGTCAATGCTTTTCAAGATCGTGTAAAATCATAACGGGAATAAAGTATTTAACGCTTACAAAATAAAAGATGTTGGGCCCCCGGCCCCGAAGGAACGGACATTAGGAGTTCAATGCCCTATGGTACTTTAATATAGGCTATCAATTTGTTATGTACCAAGTTTGGTCAAGATTCGTTTCATTTTCCAAGCAGCTAAGCCTTAAACTAATTTTTATATAGCTCATATAAGAAAAAATTGTCATTATGGGCCCCCGGCGCCCCCTGAGTGTTACATTTTGAAAAAAAAAGTAGCCTATTTCCATCCTCGGAGTGTACTCAAAAGTCTCCAAAAGTTTCAGGGTGACCGAATGAATGGCATAGTCAGCTAACGGGAATAAAGTATTTAACGCTTACAAAAATAAAGATTTTGGGCCCCCGGCCCCGAAGGAACGGACATTAGGAGTTCAATGCCATATGATACTTTAATATAGGCTATCAAGTTGTTATGTACCAAGTTTGGTCAAGATCCATTCATTTTCCAAGCAGCTAAGCCCTAAACTAATTTTTATATAGCTCATATAAGAAAATATTCTCATTATGGGCCCCCGGCGCCCCATGAGTATTACATTTTGAAAAAAAAATAGCCTATTTCCATCCCTGGAGCGTACTCAAAAGTCTCCAAAAGTTTCATGGCGATCGGATGAATGGTTTAGTCAGCTATAACAGACATGCATACATACATACTTTGATTTTTATATATATAGATATATAGATTAGCAAAAACAACATTAAGGGCCCCCGGGCCAAATGGGTGCAAGAAATTAACTTTAAAATACCTGTTCAATTCAATTTGGATCATGATAGATATATAAGTCAATGCTTTTCAAGATCGTGTAAAATCATAACGGGAATAAAGTATTTAACGCTTACAAAATAAAAGATGTTGGGCCCCCGGCCCCGAAGGAACGGACATTAGGAGTTCAATGCCCTATGGTACTTTAATATAGGCTATCAATTTGTTATGTACCAAGTTTGGTCAAGATTCGTTTCATTTTCCAAGCAGCTAAGCCTTAAACTAATTTTTATATAGCTCATATAAGAAAAAATTGTCATTATGGGCCCCCGGCGCCCCCTGAGTGTTACATTTTGAAAAAAAAAGTAGCCTATTTCCATCCTCGGAGTGTACTCAAAAGTCTCCAAAAGTTTCAGGGCGACCGAATGAATGGCATAGTCAGCTAACGGGAATAAAGTATTTAACGCTTACAAAAATAAAGATTTTGGGCCCCCGGCCCCGAAGGAACGGACATTAGGAGTTCAATGCCATATGATACTTTAATATAGGCTATCAAGTTGTTATGTACCAAGTTTGGTCAAGATCCATTCATTTTCCAAGCAGCTAAGCCCTAAACTAATTTTGTATATAGCTCATATAAGAAAATATTCTCATTATGGGCCCCCGGCGCCCCATGAGTATTACATTTTGAAAAAAAAATAGCCTATTTCCATCCCTGGAGCGTACTCAAAAGTCTCCAAAAGTTTCATGGCGATCGGATGAATGGTTTAGTCAGCTATAACAGACATGCATACATACATACTTTGATTTTTATATATATAGATATATAGATTAGCAAAAACAACATTAAGGGCCCCCGGGCAAAATGGGTGCAAGAAATTAACTTTAAAATACCTGTTCAATTCAATTTGGATCATGATAGATATATAAGTCAATGCTTTTCAAGATCGTGTAAAATCATAACGGGAATAAAGTATTTAACGCTTACAAAATAAAAGATGTTGGGCCCCCGGCCCCGAAGGAACGGACATTAGGAGTTCAATGCCCTATGGTACTTTAATATAGGCTATCAATTTGTTATGTACCAAGTTTGGTCAAGATTCGTTTCATTTTCCAAGCAGCTAAGCCTTAAACTAATTTTTATATAGCTCATATAAGAAAAAATTGTCATTATGGGCCCCCGGCGCCCCCTGAGTGTTACATTTTGAAAAAAAAAGTAGCCTATTTCCATCCTCGGAGTGTACTCAAAAGTCTCCAAAAGTTTCAGGGCGACCGAATGAATGGCATAGTCAGCTAACGGGAATAAAGTATTTAACGCTTACAAAAATAAAGATTTTGGGCCCCCGGCCCCGAAGGAACGGACATTAGGAGTTCAATGCCATATGATACTTTAATATAGGCTATCAAGTTGTTATGTACCAAGTTTGGTCAAGATCCATTCATTTTCCAAGCAGCTAAGCCCTAAACTAATTTTTATATAGCTCATATAAGAAAATATTCTCATTATGGGCCCCCGGCGCCCCATGAGTATTACATTTTGAAAAAAAATAGCCTATTTCCATCCCTGGAGCGTACTCAAAAGTCTCCAAAAGTTTCATGGCGATCGGATGAATGGTTTAGTCAGCTATAACAGACATGCATACATACATACTTTGATTTTTATATATATAGATATGTAGATTAGCAAAAACAACATTAAGGGCCCCCGGGCCAAATGGGTGCAAGAAATTAACTTTAAAATACCTGTTCAATTCAATTTGGATCATGATAGATATATAAGTCAATGCTTTTCAAGATCGTGTAAAATCATAACGGGAATAAAGTATTTAACGCTTACAAAATAAAAGATGTTGGGCTCCCGGCCCCGAAGGAACGGACATTAGGAGTTCAATGCCCTATGGTACTTTAATATAGGCTATCAATTTGTTATGTACCAAGTTTGGTCAAGATTCGTTTCATTTTCCAAGCAGCTAAGCCTTAAACTAATTTTTATATAGCTCATATAAGAAAAAATTGTCATTATGGGCCCCCGGCGCCCCCTGAGTGTTACATTTTGAAAAAAAAAGTAGCCTATTTCCATCCTCGGAGTGTACTCAAAAGTCTCCAAAAGTTTCAGGGCGACCGAATGAATAGCATAGTCAGCTAACGGGAATAAAGTATTTAACGCTTACAAAAATAAAGATTTTGGGCCCCCGGCCCCGAAGGAACGGACATTAGGAGTTCAATGCCATATGATACTTTAATATAGGCTATCAAGTTGTTATGTACCAAGTTTGGTCAAGATCCATTCATTTTCCAAGCAGCTAAGCCCTAAACTAAATTTTATATAGCTCATATAAGAAAATATTCTCATTATGGGCCCCCGGCGCCCCATGAGTATTACATTTTGAAAAAAAAATAGCCTATTTCCATCCCTGGATCGTACTCAAAAGTCTCCAAAAGTTTCATGGCGATCGGATGAATGGTTTAGTCAGCTATAACAGACATGCATACATACATACTTTGATTTTTATATATATAGATATGTCATTTTTTGAGTTAATTGTGTCGCATATCATTGTCTTTGTTTTCCAGGAATTCGAACACTGAATCAAAGAGAGCATAAAACGATTTAAATAAATACTTGTTGATAACCAACGTACTTATGTGTGAATAAGTTGAATAATGTTGAATAAATAATATCTCATTGAAGGCATTCCTTCTGGTTTTATTGACTTCTCTAATGACATTATCTAATGATCCATACACATTTTTTTGCGAATAAATGATGTCGATGATGGTACAATGTACTAAAAATATATTCCCTGCAGCTTGTTTTAAGTATGCCAGAATGTCAAGGGTATTGCTTTAACTTGAAAAAAATCTTTTTAATTCAGTTAATAACTTTTCTCCTTTCGTATCAGCTTCCAAACATTTAGCCATACTTCAAATATTCAATAACACTGTATTGTCGGCATTGTTTCTTCGGCTCACTCAGTGCTGGATTTACCTATTTGCAAAACAAGCGATAGCTTAGGGCTCCCGCCTTCTTGGAGGCCCCCGAAACTTTTTTCCAGATTTGGCACTAACATAGAATAACTGGACTTCAAAAGGGCCCCTTTATCTCAAATAGCTTACGGCCCAATCAAGTCTAAATCCAGCCTTGGGCTTACTCATTCTCTTACTCTTATCTATGGTAACAAACAACAGTTAATAATAATTAACATTTTCAATGGAATGCTACAGTAGAGCCATATGGAAAAATATTTTATAGGATACAATTTAGATAAATATAACTTCCTGGCACATCGAAAAATACTCTACCTTGCAACCCTCGTAGATTCAAGTTAAAAACTTGTATTTTGCTGACCTACTGATTGGAATTCCGCATTTCTTATACATCAAGCTAGACCTACAAACCAAATACTTTGATATAGTTATAGTTGTAGAAATAATCTCAGTTCTATTACCCTTTCTAGGTAAAAAAAACATTGTACTCCATGACTGATAGCACCTAAGATAGAATTTAATCAGTTGCAAATATAATATTTTATTTATTATTTATGTTAATTTCCATAATATAAAAATTGATCAGTTTTATTATTTTATATTAAACTTAGCGCGGACCCCCTGACGCTGTTCAGGACCCCACAATCACTTTTAATTTTCCATGGACCCCCTGAATGGTACCAGAGACCCCTGGGGTCAATACAGACCACTTTGGGAACCACTGCTGCAGTCTATGCAAGATTTCCACACCAAAATAACTCATTTCATGAACGTATTTATTTTCACAACACAATTGTTTATTTCTACTGCTGAATTTTTTTTTCCAAGCGAGTGATTAATGTGTCCATTTTAGTGCATTTAACTGCTGGGGACACTACGCGAAGGAGTAAGTTCATTACCGAGAAGTGGTGACCTATTCTTGGCCCGGAGCACGAATAATGCAAGCGGACCAGACCAGAGCCGGAAACCAACAACCCCTGGCAGGCAATACCGAAGACCGGTTATGTGCAAAGTGCAAGTCACATTTAATTACAGTCCCTGTACTAATCTTAGGTAGAGCATTAGATGCAATGCCGATGATGAAAACCCAAGTATCCTGGGTGGCGCCGAGTTTGTGGCGAATAAGGAAAATTCTACCTCTCCTTGTGAGGTCAATTTTAGTGTGGGGCATTTTCAACCATGTCCTGGATGCCCAGGAGGTCACTTCAGAAGCAACCTTTCTCGGGATGGGGTGTTCCTCAGCTGTTAGGTTCCCTTGGGGAAGTGAATTTAGATAAAAGCATGTTTTTAAACATACTTTTTAAATTAATTTGTATTAACTTTTTATGTATTTTACAATTTTTAAAAAGTAATTATTGTGTCTCTGTCTTCTGCTTGTTGTAGTCTGTAGACATTACAATTGGTAATAAAAATTCACTGTTCGAATAAAATTGCATTTTTTAATGCATTTATAATTTCCTTTTTATTATCTTGAAAACACTTGTTGATGCAAAATAAAACATTATACACACAGAAGAAAATGACTTGACAGCAGCCAAACAAATTTAATGACATTTTTGAATATTGTATTGTCACCGAAAACAAATGTGTCTGGCAAAGTTCATCTCAATCGAGCAATGCAAATTACTTCAAAAGACATTACACATTTTTACGCTAACAGACAGACCGAAATGCATTCAGAACGCCAAGCTAAATAAAAGAGTTAGTTAAAAAGTGTGTAATAAAATTAAGGTAAGCTATTTTATTTCATCGATGACAGATAAAATGTTAAAATTAATTCAAATGAAGAAATGTATTTGTTTAATTTTTACTTTCCTAGAAGTAAATATTTTATATAAACCATAATTTAAAAATGATTCATATAAGGAATATTTCTTGTAATTTTTTTTAACCAGTCACTATAGTAATTTCCTACATTTTAGTAAAACCTTCATGTTTAAGTGAAATATAACTTTAACAATTATATTTTGCCTATACTTTATTCCAGGGAATGTGTCTTTAGCAATATTTTATTTTACACAAAAGTAATTTATATAAATTCATTTTGAATCAGTGGCAGTCACCTTTAGTTAAATCATTAAACCTTGAAACACTAAAAGAAAGCAGGCCAAATATCAAAATATTAATAATACATACACAATTAATATTGCTGGGAAATACAACACAAAGATAGAAATAACATTAAGAACTCTTTTCTAATTATGTTTGTAATATGAAACGCATACAAAGTCTAGTTCTTCCTGTCTAGAATTAGGGCGTGAAATAGGTTGCCTGTTTATAACAGGAAAACCAACACTCTTTGAAATCTAATTCGACTTTTAAACATGATAGATTCTTGTTTACAAACATCATGAGTAGAATTTATTTAGCTACCTTACTAGAGCCTAAGTATTTAAAATAAAAAAAGCGATAGGGAATGCCCGTTATTATTTTGTGTTTAACTCTAAAACCATAAGTCTTAATTAAATTGTCATGGATGTTATACGTAAGATATTTTATTTTTATTTTGTCTTTCACAAATTTAAAATGAATCAATTTATGTTTATATATATATAAGAACTTAAAGTTTTTATAACAAGCAATATATATTATTATATATTGAGATATGATAAGTTGTATAACTGTGCGTAGCTTATGAAAATTTGCTCTGGATACGCTAAATTAAATCATAACATTATAAAACATATAATATATACATATATAAATAAGTGTATTAAAATAAATTTATATAAATATGCCTATGCTAATTTATATATATTTATAAATTAAACTTACATATATATACTTTATACACATTTGAATAAGAAAATCTCTCTCTCTTTCTCTCTCATATATATATATATATATATATATATATATATATATATATATATATTTTAAACAATATTTCAAAATAGAATAATGTATATTATAGATATACCTATTACAGAAGCAACTACTTCTGTACAAAACATTATTAACCACCCCCCCCCCTTAAACACACTCCGCCTTGTTTCTTGACTATTCTTTCATTTATTAGATTTTTAATGTTGATTGAGTATTGGGTTTTCCTGTTTGGGTCAGATAATCCATTCCAGGCCCGAATTAAGGGTTGCCAACTAAATAAAATAACATTTACTGACAAATATAAGAACTCTCAACAAAATTTACGGATAAAAACAATTTTTACGGACACATTTAACATAAAATGTTGACCTTAAAATGAACGAATATGAAGCATAATACAAGCATTGTTGCTAAAAAATTTAAAGTATCCATATGAGTACGCCTCTATTACTATGCTCATATTTTATCAAGTTAGTTTTTTGTATGACATTCATCATCAGTGACAGTGTTAAATTCCTCCTTCTTATGATCATACATAGAAACATTTAGAATGTCGATCATTGTGGTAGTAATTTTTCCCGGTCCATTTCTCACAGTCAGTAAACGTTCCAACATTGGAGTAGACAATTTGTTTCTCAAGTTGGTGTTCAATAAACTAACAGCAGAAAAAACGCGTTCTACTTCTGCTGTTCCATGTGGAAGCGCCAACATTGTTTGTGCAAACTTCAAAAGTAGCGGAAATCTGTACTCTTTGTTTTCGATATTTCTAGTCATCTGTCCAATTTGATGCCAGAAAGCATCATAACCTCTGTTGGCCTTGACATTGCTTAAATCCGCAACTTGGTAGTCAATAAACTCGGCCTCTAAACAATCAAATCTGATGGAGACACAATTTGTGGAAAAAGCTGGGCCAGTTCCACAATTTACGACTGTTCCACTGATAATCTGTTAGTGGGTTTTATAACTGACATGAGCTTCAGCACTCTGTTGCTAACATGCATTCTTTTCTGGATTGCACCGACTGCATTGGTATAAAATGCAAGAACATCAACATTAAACTTTTCAATAGTCGATGGATCATCTACTTATTGCAGCTGTAGTTTAGTTTGATAACCAATTAATGTGTTATCGTTTTATTTCATGTTTGTTTTCTTAGAACATTCTGATTTATTTCTGATTTAGGATATTTTTTATCCATTTCTAATTTCTTGTAATGAGCTAGTTTTTTTGTATTAACTAGAACATTTTGTTGGAAGTTAGCCACTGTTTGGTGTATTTTGTGTCTCATTTATCCAATATATAAATTATATTTTGTTTTGTTTCATACATATTTAATATGTATTATGTTGATAACTTTAACAATATCATGGCCAAACAGTCCTGAAAATATTTCACAAACTATTACTATTCGAGATAGGTTTATAAAAATTTAATCTCCTTTGTTTTCTTCGTTTGTATGTTTGTATGGCATCCATCAGTCCTCAAAGGATGGTGGCGGAGGTAGAAAAATAATGAGGCGAAGATAGCCTAGGCAATACTTTAAAGAAGGCCAGCTGTTGCCCAGACCGCAAGCCATCTCTCTTCACGCAGATGGTGATTCCAAGGGAACAGCTTAGCTGATACAACAATTTGCCATCTGCATCGCAGGAGTTGCACTCGCAATAAAACTGTCGTAGAGACTCCGGCTCCTGTTAGGGTTTAATCCATTTGTCTCTCCATGAACAGGTGTAGCCACGAGACAGCGGAGATTTCATATTGAAGTTTGCCTTTGCTGGATGAGCTACCTATCAAAGTGTACGAGCCCCATCTGCCCAAAGCTGTTGGTTTTAAGGTGCCAAACATGAAATAAATTTAACAAGAATTGGTTCAAATCTAAATTGAAAAAAAAAGATAAACAAAAAATAGTTTATTTTAAAAACATTATTAACAGTGTAATTTATAATTTTAAAAATCAATATAAAGAGTCCATTATTAAGTCTAAAAAATGAAACCCATAGGAATAGCCTTACTTATAGGCACAAACAATAAAAAATAATGAGATAAAGAGACCAAAACTAACGTCATCTACACAGGATTTTCAGCATCAGGTAACAATGAAATTTGATGGAACTTGACTAAAATATATGAAAAAGGCAACATACCTGAAGACTGTAGACTCCTAAAGAACTTAAAAATAAACAAAGTTACTGGTTCAGGTGTATTGTAAGCAATGCAACTAAAAGAACTTAAAAATGAAGATTTCCCATTTCATGAAGTACTTAATAGTAGAGTTTAAAATATCAATTGGATGTTTGTTTCCTGATTTCAATCATGCCAATCCATTTCCATGGGAGATGCTGATCTTCTATCGAGCGCAGAAAACAAGTCCCAGAAGGAGTATGCAGATGCATATAAGGAAGTTAAGAAAAGCACCAAGAGAGACAAGAAGGAATTTGTTGATAAACTTGCTAAAGAAGCAGAAGATGCAGCTCACCAGGGGAACATGAGGGAACTGTTTGATAATATTAAGACGCTGTCTGGGAAATTTAGCAAGGTATAGAGACCAGTGAAAGATACAGAGGGAAACACCATACCAAGTGAAGACCAACAGAGAGGGAGATGGAAGGAGCACTTTGAAGAGCTCTTAAACAGGCCAGAACCAAGGAATACACTAGATATCCAACCAGCTGATAATAACCTGCTAATTGACTGCACTATTCCCATCAAAGAAGAGATTAGAAGGGCAATTAAACAACTCAGAAATAGAGAGGCTGAAGTACCTGATTGCATCCCAGCAGAGGCACTGAATGCTGACTTGGAAACCAGTTAGGAAATGCTACACCCTCTGTTTATAAAGATATGGGAAGAGGAGCAAGTTCCTTCCGATTGGAAAGAGGGATACATTATCAAGATCTCAAAGAGGGGGATTTAAGCTCCTGTTCGAACTACAGAGGGATAATCAAACCAGAACACCCAAAACTCTATTAACATTTAAAACCCTAACAAAATAAATGACTAGACATACATCATTGAAGGCGAAGGATGCAACAATCTTCTGTTATTGTACTGATGAATGCATTAGCCGAAACGTCTGTTGTCGTTTTAGTTTAAAATAAGGCTTACATTTATTGTTTTCATTGCAAAATGTGTTTGTGTGTTTTGTGTTTCTGTAAAGAAGGAATGTCTGTATTCGATATTATAAGGTGTGTGTATGTTTATATGTATGTATGTATGTATGTATGTATGTATGTATGTATGTATGTATGTATGTATGTATGTATGTATGTATGTATATATGTATGTATGTATGTATGTATGTATGTATGTATGTATGTATGTATGTATGTATGTATGTATGTATGTATGTATGTATATTTGTATATTTGTATGCATGTATTTATGTATATAGGTGTGTATATAAGTGCGTATGCATTTATGTATGAATATTTGAAAATATATATTTTGCTAAAATGGTGCTACAAATTTTACACATTTTATAAACAATTATATCAATTACCGAACATATTTATAACATTTTAAAAGCATTTTATCAGTTAAGTCTTTCTTGAATTTAATAATCTACCTTATTCTAGAATATAATTTTCAGGCCTATTGTATTGAGGCCTTCGAAAATAATTATTTAATGTTATACGTATTACTTTAAAATATTTTTTCTTCTTTTTTTCAGGTAAAAAGCTTCTTATATTTACAGCTGGGTTTGGCTGTCTTTCTTTTCTTACATGGTTCTTTATTAATTTTAAGAAATATAAAGGTAAAGAAACTGTAGAAAAAGTCTCTGAACCAATAAACGAAGAATTTTTACGAATATTAATCGTTGGAGGCCGCCGTTGTGGAAAACAATCAACACTAAAAATGCTGGCCAAACAAGGAGATTACACGAAAGGAACGTTCTCTGTATGCTCAAACTTAAATTATGTTTGTAATGCTGATGTTTATGGATGGAGAATATTTGCAGCAAAAAGTGAAAATATATTTAACAGCAACAATTTACATGATATTTACTGTTTTTTTAATAACTTACGTAACATTGCAAAGTTTTTGGATAATTTTCACGTCATTTTATTCTGTCTACCTTTCAATAAATGTCTGAACCATGAGTCTAAGGAGTACATGAATGCCTTAAAATTAGCCGTTGGACCAACTATTCTTGCTAATCATGTGATTATAGCAATAACTAATACTAAAGAAATGAGTTATAATGACTTTGAAAATTGGCTGCAAACATTGGGTCCCTGTCTTTTTAAGGATTTTCTGAAAGAATGTAAAAACCGGTGCATCTTGCTTCAAAATGAAACTGAAAGCGAAGATTTGAAAAAGAAGCAGGTGCTTAGATTTTTATCCTTGTGCATGGAAATTATCACGGAAAATGCAAGCTTTGGTGTGATCAAGGAAGCTGATGGTAAGATTGCTACTCTGTTACACTTGTATTGTTCTTATTACTTCTTTAATATAAACAATACATATAATTAACCACAATTATAAGATTTCCTGCATCGTTGGTCAAATATATTCAGCAACATTTAGTATTAATTTTTTGCTATTGTTTCATTTAAAAATGTATTTATTCAATTTCTAATTTTAGGCTAAACTTAAATGCTAAATACATCATATTTCTACAAATAACCATTTATTTAATTTTAAAAACAAATATTTTTTTTAATCTATTTTTTTTAAAAGTATGAATAATTGCCAAATCTAAAACAAATACTTCATGATAATCTGTAGCAAACATTTTATTGTAAAGATTATATAAATTTACTTTTCATTATATATATAATGGCGTATTACCCGTAAAAAATGACGGAATTTTTCAACTGAAATCTATTTATTTGATTAAAAAATTGAACTTTTTTTAGGGCGCCTGCGGCGCCAACCTTTTTCAAAAGCCCCACTAACTTGTCCTTGTTTGATAAATACGAAATATTAATCTTTCTGAAATGTACACAAAGTATTTTAAAATAGGGGTTGTAGGCAGAGCCGTCTCTACACCATTTGGGGGCCCCCGGACAAAGAAATAGTGTGAGGCCCCTCCCCCGAAGGAATAAAATATAAATTCACATAATATTTATAAATAAATATATTCCCATGCTGCCCCCATGCTCGTGGGCCCCCGGGCAAATGCCCAACGGGTGTATGCGTTAAGACGGCCCTGGATCCAGGGCGCCTATGGCGCCCCCTTTGTTTGTTTGATTTTATAATTAACCATCATCAAATCCTCTTTTTACATTGATCCCTATTCCAAAATTAAAAAGTGAGCGAAAAAAAATGACGTCATATAATATTTTTTTACAGCGCATCTTTAATTTGCACACCTTTTGATGCATTGGTGTAGTAATTCGGTTTTCCCTGCTTTCTAAAATTAGTAGCGTCAGGACTGGCAGACACTACTTGCGTGAGAAATGCAAATTATATAGTTTACTAGTGTATTAACCGTCAAAAATGACGGGAGTTTTCAAAATGTATATATTTCAGTTTTTGTATTGTCCCTTTTGCCTGAAAGCCGCATAGTAAATAATCAGAAAATGTAGAGACCAAGAGAGAAAAACTAAATCTCTTTTCCATATTGAACAATTTTATGCGGACGTTTGAAGAAAGTGGGGTTTTTTGGGTTTTTTTTTGCAATATATTTTTCAAGGTTATTTTTTTTAGTGGTGGGCTTTCTAAAATCTAGCGTTACGAACGGACATAGCAGAGTATATATTTTGATTATATATACGAATATATGTGTTTTGAGAAAACCTCCAAGCTTAGGCTTTGCGTTATATAAGTTTGTATGAATAATAATTATATAATCATGATAATAGTAAATGCATAGTGAATAACACAGCATAAAGTGATACTGTGGCAAAGAAGTTTGAAGTTCGACGTATTAACAAATATTGCTGAGGAGTCAGCCGGACGTTAACTTGCGGCATTGAATAGTGCGCACCAATTATGAGTGCACCAATAATACAGCACAGTGCGTTAAAAATAAATTATGTGACTGTAATGTGATCCACATCACGCATATCTGTGATTTGAAGCCGTTTAAGCTTCATCGATGATTATGACTTGTCAGTTTATTCGCCCATTTGTCCATGCATTATTACCAAAACATTATCAAAACATATAAAAAATAAACTGTAATTTTACACGTTAATAACTATTTATTTTGCATGAAACGTAGTAAGCAAAGTTTATTACAGGATAACAGAAAAGATTAACTTATCAACTGTTAATCATATTTACAATTTAATATACACGTGTTAGTAATTCACATAAACGTTTTTATTGTTGTCAAGTCCGCACCTTTTCAAGATCTATTATGACTTGCAGTGGCGTCACTAGGGGGGCGGGGGGGGGGCGGGCCGCCCCGGGTGACACCCATCAGGGAGTTACACCCAAACCTAACAATTTACTGTGTATGATTTTATGTTAAAAAAAAAGAAGAAGAAAAAAAAGACAATTTTTTTCCCCTAAAAAGAAATTACGAAATACAATGAAATACGCTAAACGCATAAACTTGTTAATAAAAAAATATCAGTTAAAAAACAATGATAAAACAGTCACAACAAAATAAAACAAAACAAATTAGGAAAAATATAAAAGAAACAGCCGGACCAGAGGGAGCTGTACAAGTGTTGGAAATATGAGAGGCGGTGTCTTTTATTTTAAATGATATAAGCCAGGGGTGTCCAAATTCCGGCCCGCGAAGCAATTTCAACTGGCCCGCGGATTTACCTGAAGTAATTGATTGACTGACGTATTATTTCTTTAAAAACATCATAATTATAAGAATAGTCGAAATTTTGTACTATTTTGAGTACGTCAAATGATGGCGAAAATCGATAACATTTTGTTGATTACCAATTACTAGACTTTCAGTCTTAAAAACCAAACAAGGGGTAACAAATTTAGTTGCTTCTGTTTGTTCTGCTGTCAATGACGTTAAATTACCAAGTAAACAATCTCTGCTTTTTATTACTGATGGTGCCCCTGGCAGGACTGATGAACACAGTTGACTAGCAAAACGTGTGTATATCAAAGTCAGCGAAGAGGCTGGCAAGGATTTTAAACTTCACTGTATCATTCACCAACAAGTTCTTTGTGCCAAACAACTTTGATGTGATCGTGTCCTTAAACCAGTGATAAAGGCTATGAAATCTATTCGCTCTAAATCCCCTTTTCACCGCCAGTTTCAGCAGTATCTTCATGACATCCAGGGAGAATTCGAAGATATGTATCACAATGGTGTGGCTCAGTCGGGGGACAGCACGTCAGCGCTTCTACGCACTTAAAAAATAAATTGGGCAATACATTGAACAACGATTCCAGAACTATCTGATACTGCTTGGATGGAAGATTTTGACAAGACATCTACACAAATCGTCAAGGGCACAATGCAGTGCTAAGCCAATTATATTCATATATCAAGGCTTTTGGGAACAAGCTGCAACTCTTTGAAAGGCAACTGTTTCAAATGCAGCCTAATACCACACATTTCCCCTCACTACATGAAATCAAGACACATTTTCCAGAAAGAAGCTTCAATTAGTCAAATGCAGAAGTATGTTGCAGATATCACATCCATGGCTGACGAATTTCAAAGACGCTTTCAAGACTTTGAAACTATTGAAAAGGAAACCATGTTTTTTGTTAATCTTCATCTTTCTCTGTTGACCCTGATAATGCTCCAGGTAATCTGCAGATGGAGCTCATTGAGCTGCAAACTGATGCTAAATGTCGTTGCAGACCACAGCCTTCTCCCATTGCTTTTACAGACAGCTGGATAAAGAGAGATGCAAAGAGATTCGAACATTTACTAAAAATTGATCATCTTGTTTAGCTCGACATACTTGTGTGAGCAGACATTTTCAGTTATGAATTTTAACAAGAACCGTGTGAGGACGAGAATAAGTGACTCTCACATACGTAATAGTATACGTATCCAAACAAGTGGCATTGATGCCTGACCTCACCTATTTACTGCATTCAAGATCTCAGTTTCCCCCATTCACATTAAAATTTGGCAATACAAAACTTATCAACCTGTCATTTTTATAAAATTATTTTAATACGGCCCGCGAATATCTTTACGTCAAGGAATGTGGCCCGACATGCAAAAAGTTTAGACGCCCCTGATATAAGCCAACTGGGCTTAGACATACCGACACCCCACCTCACTAGTCCGTCCACCACAGTTGGGATTTGGGGGAAGAAGATTTTTCTCCAAAAAAAAATAAAAATCAAAATATGGGTTTGCTTTGTTGTTGTTTTTTTTAGAGGAAAATTATGAATTAAATATCTTTGAGTTAATAAATTTGTTTTATTTATATTTATTAAAGTCATTTATATACAGGTAGTCTCAGGTTACGATGGTCCCGTCCCGACTTACGCTGTATTCCAAGAAACTTAATTTATCAGAAGTCAGAACCGCATCTACGCAACGGCAGCGACGATTTTTTTGAATTTGAAAAACGTCTGGTCTGACCATAATATACAATATTATTGAAGATATAATCTGTTATATTCAAGTATTTTGTCTACAATTGATAATCCCACATTCTTGCAGCAGTGAAGATAAGCAAGTGAAAACTTTATTTAATTGTATTAAAAGAGGGAAAGATAGTGAGAATTTATTCGAATTATTTTTGAGTCTAAATACCACCTTATACCTTTTCCGGCTAAAATAATTATTTAATAATGATTGACTTTAATTTTGAAAGTTACAAAAGTAAGCCAAATTACACTTAAATTTTGGGCGCGTTCAAAAATTAGATTTAAAAAAAAATTAATAAATGTTCTTAAAGTATGACAGACAAGACTTAAACTTTAAAATAAAAAGTTATTCAATTTATTATTTTTGTATAGATTTTTTTTTAATTTGAAGGCTTATTTGAAATATGTTGGGAACATTTTACTCCCTACAATAATTGTCACGTGTCAATTAAACGATTAAGGAGCAAAGAATGGGCGCAAACATATGAGCGCCTACCTCGTTGGTAGTCAATCTATTAGAAAATTGCCTCAAATCTTCATCTGCGCTCTTTTGTTGTGTGCTATTTTACGGGTCACGAAATTATTTAGTAAGTTACACTAAGCAGTGGCGTCCCTAAAGGGGTGCTGAAAGCACCGGGTGACACCATCACAAGGAGTGACACAAAAATGCAAAATTATGTATGTTCCCTCGTAGGAGCTCTATGGGTTAGGGGCCGTCCAATAATGACGTCGCGTGCCTAGGGGGGAGAGGGGGTCACGCATTTGTGACGAGGTGGAGGGGATGTTAAGAACTGTGACGTCACATAAAAAACGCGCAACTTTAAATAAAATTTCCACTTAAATATATGATTGTTTACAATTTATTTAATTACGTGTTCAATGGCTTCACATGTGTTACGATATTAGAGGGCAGACTTACACTACATACATATTAAATGTCAAAAAATAATTTGCAACAAGCTAATTTGCAAATAGAAAATACGCTTTTTTTTTGGGGGGGGGGTTCAAAGATTTGTGACGTCATATTGGAGGGACGTCTACGTTTTTGTGACGACGTGATGACGGAAATATGGGGGGGGGTGTACAAAATCACGTGACGTCATTTCAGGACGTCCTCTTAAGTCGTGAGGGGGTGACACCATGAGCTATCGCCCTGGGTGACACCAACCCTAGTGACGCCTCTGATGACTTGTCAGTTCATGCGCCCATTGGTCCATACATTATTACCTTAACATTATCAAAAACATGTAAAAAAAAATTGTAGCTATTTACAAATATGAATAACAATGAACTATTTATTTTGCATGAAACCTTTGAAGTAAAGTTAAGCACTGGATAAAAGAAAATATTAACGTATCAACTTTAATATACACGTTTTAGGAATTCTAATAAACGTTTTCATTATTGTCAAGTCAGCACCCCTTCCAGTTCTATATTTAAAGCAAAGATTTTTTAATTCAAAATTAGTCTAAGACGCATTAAAATATTACATGTAAATAACAATAAAAAAACTATTGTGGGGAGGAGTCCAATTTTTAAATATGTTATTTTTTTAAACATACAAATATGCAATCTCAAAGTGTATAAAAGAAAAACAAACGCTAAACTGAAGCATAAGTTGACAAATTTCAATTGCAGTAATAAATAATGGCTATGTAGTTCAAAACGCATCGAAACTTGACAACCGAACGACAACCAATTGTAAATTTCATAAACCGAAAAACGAATGTTATATATTAATATAGAAAATTAAATGTATAATTACGTATGTAATATTGACATGGACACATACACAAAAACGGACATTTAATACAAAAAAAATAAATAATATTAATCACATCAAATAAAACATTGCTCTTTTTACTTCAATCCCTTCACACATTAATAGAAGCTCAAATAATGACGTCACGTCACAATATTTTATGGTGAGCAACACATTTTCTTAATCTCGAAAGCAACATTTTTATTTTTTTATCGGGAGCTACCTCGCATAGCGTCAGGACTGCAAACAATACTTGCGTGACAATTGCAAATTATATAGTTTTATATTTACATTTTTTGTATTATAAATTAATGAAAATCCTTAACTCATAATCATGCAATCCATAACATGAAAACAAAACAATGAACTTTTAACGGACGATTGTTTCAAAACACGTAAGTGTAAACAACGTGTTCCCCAATAAATACTTATACAATTGGTTCTGGTTGTAACATCCAAGGTTTGATTTTGGATACATAATCGACATTTTCGGAAACACCATATCTCATTCTGGATATCTAGTTGACCTCTGTAACAGGACTATGTATATCCAAGTATCGTTAATCATGGAATATCTGGGTATTTTTTTTATTTATTTTTTTTTCAATTCTTTTAGTCACGTATGAATTATCATAAATAATATAATAGTCCAAGTCACAGGATCTGGAATGCTGAGGAACGATGTACAACAGTCTGTAGCAGTTTAAAAAATCGTGTGGTAGGTAGCACTGTAAAAAAAAATTTATATGACGTGATTGTTTGATTTTATATTTAATACAAGGTGTGCATCAAAAGGTGTTCATCAAAAGGTGTGAAAATTAATTACAAATTAAAGACACCCTGTAAAGATATTATATTTGACGTCATTGTTTTAGCTCATATCTTAATTTTGGAAAAGGGATCGATGCACAAATGGGATTTGAGGATTTATAATTATAAAATGCTTTTGTACATCTCAGGAAGTTAAATATTTCGTATTTATCAAACAAGGATAAGTTACTTGGGATTTTGACAAATAAAAAGTGGGTGCCTTAGGCGCCCTACAACCCCTAGTATCATATATATATATATATATATATATATATATATATATATATTATATATATATATATATATATATATATATATATATATATAGTATATAAAGCTCAGTTGTTTGTATGTTTGTGTGTTTCACTTTTCGACTTTCTGTTCGGCAACCACGGAAAAACCAAATGACGGACGGGGACCAAATTTGGAAGGACTGTTCCTTTTACCCTGGAGATGGTTTTAAGATAGTTTTTCTAATTGTCCCTTTTGCCCGATTGCCGTAAATTAAACAATCAGAAAATGTAGTGTAAAATAATAAAGACAAAATAAATTTTCATATTAAACAGCTGCATGCGGACATTCAAAACAAGTTCATTTTGGTGCGGTATTTTTTTCCAATATTTTTTTTTGAGCTGTGCGCTTCCAAAAATAGTTTAAATTTTTATTTATTTTTTACCTTTTTAGATTCTAATGTTATTTTTAAATTTTATCCCTAAAAAATTCAATAAAATTAGGAAAAATATGTGATTTCAGACATTAATTTTTAATTTAAATTTTTAAAAAATTAGCCCGACCCTCGTGTTTTTGGTTTACCGGTGTAACAGGCCAGATTAAACCCCTGACCAGAATATACCCGGGTATAATCTGGCCTAGGCCAGAATATACCCCCCAGGCCAGAATATACCCCTTTGACAACATGAGGATATATAGTAAAAAAAATAGACGAATGACTAATTAGAAATTATATTGGTATTTATCTTTTTCAGAGATGTTAAACTCATTTCTTAAGTAGGAAAGATGTTTTATTTACAATAAAATAATAATTATTAAATTATTTTTTTAAATTTTTTTTTGTTGTAATTTGAAAATTGACTCATACAAGCACTAAATGAATTGATTATTTTTAAAATAATAATTTAAGCGCTATAAGGAACTATAGTTGTTTATTTTCAACGCTTGCAAACATTTATTATTCCTTGACCTCGCTTATTTATCGAATCATTACGTTTCATTATTTTGAGTTTGGGCCGTTTAAAAGAACAGGGCAAGACTAAACATCTTTTGACTTCCCCAACGTTGCTTGTCGTATTTCCGTACCTTTATCGGTTTGCCTTCGTTGACGCGGCGTCTTACGACATTCAAAATAAACCTCCCGTCCTGAATCGCTTATCATTTTTATTTAAAATCAGCGCAATTTATTGGTACCTATGTTACTCTTAAAACAGTGCAGTCAATCTTGTTGGATTTCGCCAAAGTTGGATTGTCCGCTTCCATGCTTTCATCTATTGTTAAGAAGTACGGTTGGTTTACCGTGACGCAGCGTTTAATCTGCACTCAAAAGAACCTCTCCCCTCGTCGCACCCATTATTTTATTTTTAACAAGCGGTATTTCCTTTGAAAGTCGTTAATCTACATGAGTAGCGTAAAGTTGCGAAGCTTGTTTGATTCGGCCAATGTTGACAGAGTCGTCGAATCGGATCTCGCGATTTTAAGAATACATTTTTGGTCACTATAAAATAACCCCCAAAACGACCAGCCCTCAAACTTTGTTAACCATGGATGACCAACTGTATGATCAGATTTTAAGATTCTACTCTACAACGAAACACAAGTACCCCCTGTGGATCTATGACTTACCTTCAGAGAAACGCTCAAACGCCAAGTCACAATTTAGACAAATAGCAAGACCTTTTCAAGCAAAAGAGGGGATTCTTTACCATGGTGAAAAGGAAGTTCTCAATAAAAGTCGCCTGCCAAATATCCTGAAGGCGTTTCATGACAACCCAAATTTTGGTGGCCATTTTGGCAGGGATAAGACATTAGCCAAAATCTCTGAACGATTGGAAAAGAATGAAAAATGACGTTCACCAATATGTCAAAGCCTGTCAAAAATGTTTTGTCATAAAACCAAAAACCAGCAAGGAGTTTCAAACTGATCACCGCATTGCATCAGCCTACCATCCACAAACAAATGGTCAACGAGAACGTGACAAAAGAACTCTTAAAGAGATTCTTAGCAAGCTTGTCAATGAACAAGGTAACGACTCGGACCAATTTATCCCTGGTGTTCTTTTAGCATACCACACATCTGTACATGGCTCAACCAAGTGCACTCATTTTGAAATTATGTATGGGCGGAAAGCCAAGCTACCTACGGATCTCAGACCTGTGGAAGATGGAACAGTTTTACCAACAACGTATTTGGGCAATGCCAACCCTGATGTGCTGAACACATTTTTCAGCCATTCAGAAAAAGCTGTATCTAACCGTGAGTACCAATATCCACTCAGCCCAGGTGCATCAAAAGTGTAACATTGATCGCAGAAATACAAGCAACCAAGAAATAACTGATGATTTCATAGTTTATATTAAGAATCGTCGCCGCATTCATCGCATGAGTTCGAAGATGAAAACTCGATGGTGGTAGAATTATTGAACAAGGGGAGAGTTAAGCTAAAGAACATAGCGACCGACAAAATACTCAGAAACACCTACCATGTCAGTAACCTTAAAGTTTACAGTAATGAAAAGGGTTCTTCACCAAATCAAGGCCTCGATGATTATGTTAAACGTACTGTCAATGGGAGCCTACAACAAAATGAACAAAGCACGAGTGAAGAAGCGGACATCATTGCATCTCTTGGTTTGAGACAGGGACCAATCCATCGAGATAAAGTAGTTCAACATATGTACTGGCATTACAAAACAAATACAGGACTACTTGAATAAAATGTGGAGGAGTATGTACACATTTCTGGTATTTCTTGTTATGGATTCTGGGCAACTGATGCAGAAATCCTGGTAACAGCGAACCTTTTACGTCGGGACTTTGTTGTCTACACCAAAGTCGGTGATTCGATGGATTGGTTGACCTATCCAGCAAGGTTTGATCTTCAGTCAACGACAAGACAAAGACTTTACTCTCAAAACCAGAACGGTCATTTTGATGTTGTAATTAGTGTTTAAATGTTGCTGTAAGTAATTAATTGTGCTAAATGTTATATATTTTGGACTTGGTTATTATCTACTGTTTACACTTTAAAAAATTAAATGTCTTAATTTCTATTCGAATGTTAAAGTAGTGTCCTTTTTTTAAATAGATTTTAAAAATGTCTTCATTCAAATCTTTATTCTTTATTATCAAAATCAAAATTTATTTTTTAAAATTTAATCAATTGAATGATTATTTGAATAATCACTTTATAAACAAATAAATGCAAATTATTTCATTCATGGAAAACATTTAATCCAAACTCAAGATGCTAAGTACTTAAGCGTAACAATTGGTTTGAAATTGTCATGGAATTCCCATGTCAATGAAGTAATTAAAAAATCAAACAAAAATATTAGGCTTTATAAAGATAAACTTTTACATATATAATATATATATCTAATTATCCACGTCGCCCAAACATGCGGGACACCACGCACGCACGCCGACTCTCTAACCCTCCTCCCGCCCCCTTCATCAAAGCGAGTATGTGCAAACGAGCATGACGAATGACCCTCGCTGGGGTCGACCAATGTCTGGAGACCAACAATGGTCCTTGTGTTCACTTGCATTGTACCTTCACAGAATAACGTGAGATTCGTAGTGTACTGGTTATCATGTCCGCCTTATACGGGGGAGGTCCTGGGTTCAAGCCGCAGCGAAAACATTTTTTTTTAAATTTTTAAAAATGTCTGTTTTTGCCCGTTCCTTTAACCCTTTATTGCAAACATGGCTGACCCTCGCTAGGGTCGGCAAATCACAATTTATGGTTGGCAAGCTAATGTGGTAAAGGGTGGTGGGCAGGGAGATAACCACAGTGCGAATGACTCACAACCAACAATGAGTCGGTAGTTCCCCCCCCCCAAACCGACGTTCACTCGCATTGTTTTGATTTCTTCGTGCTGTAGTTTGTGTCCGCTCTTTCTCCACTTTATCTGCACTCTCCATTAGCAAGTCTGCGGCGTATGATAAGAGGCGTCTAGTAAGAATATAAATTGTATTGTGTTTTGATTATTTCTTAGACCTATGGTTGAACTTTCTCTTTTGATTGTTCTACGTAGGGTTTCCTTTGGTCTTCCTTGTTTTCTTTTGCCTTTTGGCGTCCATATGAAGGCCTGACGAGGGAGTCTTTTCTCGTCCATTCGAAAAACGTGACCGATATAATTCCAACGTATTCTCCTTATAAAGTTGACACATATTCTTGGCTGGTTTCTTCTCTTATTGTTTCATTTGATTTAAAATCACTCCATTTTATATTCAAAATTTTTAGGAGGCATTTGTTTTCGAAGGCAACTAATTTCTTTTCTATAGCTTGAGTGGGTTTCCAGCTTTCGCATTCATATGTTAGTACAGTAGATTCATTATTGGAGAATATTCAATACTGACAAGAGTAACATCTGTAGTTAAAGTTAAATCATTAAACCTTAAAACTCTAGAGGAAAGAAGAAGAAAGAGCTAATTTTTAATAATACATAAGGCTCTTTATTCTAATTTGGAAATTTAACACAAGGATAATATCATACAGGGGTGGCCAGATCTGTAGTAACAATGTTTTTTTCCGTAACAACAAACTACTTGTGAGTACAAAACGTGAGGAAGATGGCGGAAGACATTAAAAAAAAACGTTGAGTACAAAACGTGAGGAAGATGGCGGAAGACATTAAAAATAAAAAAAGTTGAATACCAGCTTTTCAAAATAATATTTAAGATAAAGAGTTTTCTTTATTGTCAAATGAAAAATTCAAACATTGCTAAATAGTAGATCTTTAATTTCGCACTTAAACTTGTCTTATCTTGTCTTATCTATACAGACGCTCCTTCTATGCAGAAGATCATTGCATCCACAGACCATGCTGTCTGTTGTCAAGTGAAGCAGCGTTCACAAGCCACGGCTATGAGGGTTCCACGCATTACCCAGCCGCCTTTATTTCCCTAACTAGTGTTAAGTACATATTCGGAGCTGGGTGGACTAAGGGACGACCTAGGCCCCGGAAAGAAATCCTTGAGTCTTTAATTTTATGTGACAGATATACGCCATTTTTTAATCTCTGGTCTTTTGAGAGTTAAAACCGATTTACAAATGTAATACTTCATATAGATTTTGTCCAAGATTTTTAAGGTTTTTATATTTGTTTCGAGAAAAGTATCCGATTTTTTGGATCCTATGACATTTTGTTTGAGCTCCATTTATATAGTCAGAGTTTTAACAACACGAATGTGATAGAGAAGAAAGTATTTATAGTTAAAATATTATTTTTATCTCAAGTTTTAGAAGGCTTAACCATTATCGTCTTTTAAATAATTTTTTTTTAACCAAACATATAATCAAGAATTTAACGTATTAGGATTCATTGATCTTCTTCTTAACACGTAAATCTTACTTCATTATGACGTATTGTTTATTTATGTTTAAAGCAATTATAGTATTAACTGTATGAAATAATATCTGACAAACGGCTATTTTAACTAATTGGTTACGTTTACGTATTTCAGAAAAAGATACCAACGGGCAAAGTCATTCTTATGACCTTCAAGCTACGAACTTGGAAATTTCAAGGTAATTTAATAAAATTGAATAACTACATTATAAAATGATAATTTAGGGTTCTCTGTGTGAATTTAGGACTGACAATAATACTCATTGAGTCGTATTTAAATAACCTGTATTTATTATATATACTTTTTCAGTATTTTACTATTTAATTTAAAATTTAATGTTCAATATTTTTTGCAATTATATATATATATATCAAAAGTGTAACATTGATCGCAGAAATACAAGCAACCAAGAAATAACTGATGATTCCATAGTTTATATTAAGAATCGTCGCCGCATTCATCGCATGAGTTCGAAGATGAAACCTCGATTGTGGTAGAATTATTGAACAAGGGGAGAGTTAAGCTAAAGAACATAGCGACCGACAAAATACTCAGATAAATTTACTTTTCAACATTTTTTAAAATCGAAAAGCATAAATTTCTACATTTTAAAGTTATTTGAGGGACTAAATGTAAGAAACTTAAAATAAAAACAATAAACTAGGAATAAATATATAATACAGAATAAAAGCAATTGCACCAAACAGCGGATAATTTTCGAAGACAAATGTCTAGGTTTATACAGCAATAAAAGCCCAGGAGATGATATTTGGAAATATAAACAAAATCATCTAAAATAAATAATGGATGAGAATGTGCCAAAAACAATAACATCAAATAAAATTAACAAAAGCTAATTCGATAATAAGTTACGGGAACTTTGCGAAAAAAAAGATAGTTTATCTTATAAATTTAAGTGTACGACAGTAAAAATGAATGCACAAAGATATCCATATTAAAAGTCTCTAAACCAGGTTAAAGTGACTTTTAATGGCAAATAGCTAATGTCACTTCCTCGTTAAAAAATTAGAAAAAAAACAGACCCTTTTAATTTTAGATCTGTTTCACGTACTTATATTACTGGTAAAATACTAAAACACTAGACGCATAATTCTAGTCGAAATCTCCAAATGAATTTGTGAACAAAGTAATTCCTAAAGATAACATTAAAAAAGTATGGTCCATTATTAAGTCTGAAAAAGGGAACTCATAGGTATAGTCTAAATAAGGAGCCCATTTGCAAAACCTGCTAAGTCACTGTTTAGAGTTTTTGAGGATGAAGTCGTTATCTAAAACAGTACAATTTCTTAATTCGAGAAGTCTGTAGTTTTTTGTGATGAATATTGGTCCCATAAAAACAACATTTTAAGGAAAATAACTTGTTAAAATAATGTTCCCTTTTGTTGCACATTTTTTTTTATCTTAGCAGGTTTTGAAAGTGGAAGCTAGGCTTGAAAGTGTTTTTATTACTTAGCCGGTTTCGAAGGTGTTGAATTAATGTATCTGTTTTAACTGCCTGAAACACTTTTGCTGGAAAGTTTTCATTATTTTTAGAACATGTACTTTATGACACATTACCCAACATTAAGTTAAACAAAAACATAATTTATACAGAAGATTACTGTAGTTTATTGCATAAATGTTTCTACTTCACCACACTTGTAACTTTATTTGGCAAAATGGAGTGACCATAACAATTTATTAAAGGAAGTGTGATGCCTTTTTGCAATAAAATGAAAATACATTTTACGTATTTCGATGTCCTCGTCCTTTAATTATGCATGTTGAAAATGTTCACAAATTATTTTGTGAAAATGATAATCAATTTAGTTATCTTGAAATTTTAAACATTATTTCTAGTCCCTGGCGTGCAAAACTAAACAGGAAAACATAAAATGACTTATCCATCAATTCAATGGTTAAATGCTTTCTTTAATACTTGAGATTTGTATTTTCAAGAGCTCAAACATATATTTAATTATATTTTAGATCAATAAGGATAGAGTATAGTGTATAGTACTAATAATATTATTGTCACTATTTGCATGAGCAACTGTAATAGGAAATTGAACCAGAACCAGTAATTGGGCAGCTGGATAGCGAAGTCAGTAGTGCACTTGCCTCACAAGCTTTGGTGCGTGGGATCTGGTCCACGTTAAGCCAAAAATAAAAATGTTGATTAATGACGATTGCTAAAAAGTTATCCACTGACCAGGAGAGGAGATGGGTGCCGCCAAGTCCACCAAGCCCGTAGAAAGTTCTAATGGAAACATTAGAACCCTCTACGACCAGGAGGTTATGGGACACACAACAACAAAAAAGACAACAACAAAAAAAAACCCAAAAAACCCCAAAAACAAAAACCCAGTAATTAAATTAAACAAAGCTACACTTATTGCATATAGTACTCGCATTAACAGTCTAAAAAAACTACGAATTTAAAATTAACTTTTTTTTTAATAAATAAAGAAAAGGAGATTCAAAGAGAATTTCCGATAGCAATAGTACCACATTAGTCGTGTCACTGTCGTTTCATGACTAGTGCCATTCAGCTATAAACGAAAATGAATTGAAATATGTCACTATGTTCTTAATTCTGTAACTAATTAGTCGTTAATTGTGTAATATAAAATTAAACAGATTACTTTTATAATTAAATTAAAATCAGTTTCTTGTTTGAAGTTGTTTCCTATTTGATGAACGCTTTGTTGTCTTTTTTTACTAAAACTATCAAGTTGTTAGCTATCTTGATTGTTATAGAAACAAGTTCAAGTGCTAGTAAACTAAATTGCGATTGGTTTGTTATAGGGCTGCGGAAATTATCGATTAATCTCTATATTGATCGTTACAAATTTTTATCGATTAAACTAATTTTAATCGATAAAAATTAAAGAAAATATTTATAATATTTTTTTTAAAAATTATTTAATAAATAACTAATTATTAAAAATTAAAAATAATGTATATATTTTTTTTTACGTGCAAACATCTCCCGCGTAATATTAAAATTTATTTTATTAATGCATGTGGACCGGAAGACATCAACTAAAAAATGGCTGACGGCAACAGCGCAGGGAAACAGGGGAAATAACTCAATAAAAAAAAATTAAAAAGTCAATTACCTGTTTTTGTTACTTCCCTTGAAATGTTCAGTTTAATGACGTCATAAATATCTATTTTTGGCTTCAATCGAAATTATCGATTAATTAATCGATAATTTTTCAAAAGTTAACGATTAAATTTAAATTAATCGATAACAGCTTTAAGTTCCTTATTAAAGTTACTACCGCTGCCATTGGCTGGTAACTTAGCAGAGTTTGCTAGTGAATGTTTGAGCCACTTAGCAGGTTTTGCAAGTGTTTCATATTGTTAAAAATAAACTACAGCGTATTATTAGGTTTTAAATGACCAAACAAAAAGAATACAGTAAAATTTTAACATTTAAACCAGAAAAGGGTAGTCACTCAATTTTCCGCCAAAATCAACTTAGCAGATTTTGCAAAAACACTACTTTAAAAAAAAACCAAACTAAAACCCTAGAGGGATAATGAGACCAAAATTATATGCTCTAAAATATTTTGTATCAGCCTTTTAAGCTGTAGGTTTCTAGTAAGTTTAAAATAATATAATTAATTAGAATAAATAAGTAACATTGCTCAAGATGACAGAGGTATAATTAATATACTAAATCATATAAAAATAAGCAAAGCTACTAGGTGAGATTAGTTAATGACAATATTTTTAGAAGAAATTAATAATAAACGGTTGCAAATACTTTTTTAAAGATTATTTCTGTTGCCTTAACATATAAGTAATTGCATTTTCAAAATAAATAATCAAATTAACATATTTAACACAATGTAAATTGGTACAAGCTTCACATTCAGATTAAAAGGATTGAATTTTCTGTTTTGTATTGAGAGCATTGTTAACCTAAATGAATGTATATGCTTAAAACCACATAGGTCTATTTAATATCTAGTTCAAAGAATTAAAAGGCTTGTATGAAGTTATCAGCATGCTACAGTTTGCTCCTAAAAGAAGCGTTCCAAGAAAAAACATATAACTTTAATTTTGTAAGTGTGCGTATCTTTAAAACTTAAAATTTTAAAAGAAAAAAAATTAAAAGAATAAATTTAAATATTGTAGATCCTCAATTGTCTAGTTCGCTACATATTTTCCTCAATAAATAATTTTAATTTGTACAATTAAATTTGTAGTGAATTTCTCTAAAATAAATGGCAGTACACATCAAATTTTCCGTACAAATTTTGATCAAAATGTGTTATATAACTATCAAAATTGAGTTTCAATTGCGTCACACATTATTTTATTTGGCGAACTCATAATTTATATTTAGCTACGTATAAAGATTTTGAAAGTTGTGACATGATAATATTTTCATGGAAATTTGTAAATGTGTATTTATGAAATTTATATTTTTAAAAATTATCTACAAACAATCAAAATTTGTTTAAAATAATTTTAATTTAACTGTTTATTAATTTGATTTTAATTAAGTTTTTAAAATAGTACAAAATAAAACAGTAACAATTATTGGGTCACTCTTATTATTATTTTAAAATATGGTCAACTATTTAAATATTATTATGCTGATTAATGGCGAATATACATTTGCGCTATTTAAATATAAATATTATTCATCTAGTAAAAAGTGGTTTTATTGTTATTCTGTTACATTAGAATCACCCTAGGAGATAAAAATAATTTAAAGAAATTGACTTAAAATAAAATTTAACAGCTTTTCCTATTAAAAAAAGAATTCCGTCATCTTGTACAAAGAGTACAGAGCCAATGTTATTTTAAAAAAGAAAATCTTTATCAACTGAATTATGCACATATGTGTTGGGAGATAGACTAAAAATAATTTATGAGCTTATTTATTTTCTGGTGGTTGATAATAAGTCCATAAAGCGGAAAAATCTTACTTTAAAACACGTAATTTGGAGCAGGATTTATCAATAAAATTAAAGAATGTTCTTAAAGGAATCCTGGCTAATTTAAAACAATGTTATAATCCATATCAAATCGAATTTTAAAATAATTATTATCTCAATAAATAGTAAAGGAAATATGCCTAACATTATCTTGTCTATGGATGAGGAAAAGCTCGTAGCCCTTGAAGAATGTTCACATGTTGAGGAGGATATCACTCCCAAGGAAACAAATGCATTCATGGATGATAAAACTAAGTATAAATTTAATATTAAGGTTAGAATATTTTTTTAAAAAAGACAATAGGTTTTACACTAAAATACACATTTTTATCAATCATCTTAAAATTTAATGTAATTGTTGAGATCATAGCTATGTAAGATTAAAATGGTTTCTTCTAAACTAGACCAACTTTATCAACATAAAACATCCAGTTTACTGTTATTCCAGACATGTATTTAAAACAAAAAGTATGCTTCGGTATATACCTCAAACAAACACAAAGCTTAATTTTTTATGGGAATTTTTACATTTTTTATATTTTTATTTTTTATATTGGGATTCCATTCTTTGTAAAATTACTTTACACGTTATGATTCCATTATTTGATGGGATTACAAAAAAATATTATTAACACGTAGCATATAATTGGATTTTATTCGTGCTGGAATCCATTTTACGGATTTTATTCAATGTTTCCAAAGGGTAACATATCCCAGTAAAAACACGTTGCGTAATGGAACCCATTTCTGGGTTGAATCCCTTTTCCAGAAATGTTTCCATATTTTTGGGGTTTTTTTAAAATCCTTTATAATACCTCGTGGTGTCTGGTTGCTTGCTTGCACCCTTGCATGTCACCAAAACTTTTAAACCTACTTCCTCATAAGCTAGCGAGCTGAAATTTTGCAGGCAGAATTGTACCGATGATAAAAACAAGGTATCAAAATTTCAGATTGATCACTAGTACCGTAATTGAATTATTGATTTTTTAGATTATTTTATTTATTCCTATGCATCATGTTATTTTTTTTAGATAGAGTGTAAAGGTGCGCATTATATTGAACAACACTTTTTATAAACATATTCCTGATCGGTGCGCATTATATTAAAGATGTTTTACGACACAACTACAATTTTGTATTTTTGGATGGTCTTGCGCTGCGTATTATAATGAACATTCTTTTAGTTACTTGGTTTTACGTTTTTTTTTAAACCAAGTTTGAAGTGATCACGTCTAGTTTATTTTTTCTTTTCCCCGATGAAAACCTGTTTGTTCAAAAAATCTGAATCTCTATAATTGGAGTATTTAATGAAATGGGATCATATACCAGGGATGATCCCATTTATCTTATCTCCTAAATTTGCTCCTGCTACACAGAAGATTGTGTGCCCTATTCTTATCCATGTTTTATATCTAGAAAAGCTTTTCTATTACAGTTTTAAATGTTGATAGTGTGTTAGGTTTTCTGGTTGGATTATGCAAACAATTTCACACAGCCGGATTCCTTACTGCAAGAACAATAACTTGTATGTGTTTGTTTTTACATAAGGATTAAGAAAAGTGTTTTTATCCGTGTCTATCTGAGTGTTGTATTACATTATCGTTGTTTTTGTAATTCCAAGTTAGATTTCCTTGCTTTATATATTAGTATTATTACTTTTCTTATTATTATCTATTGATTTACGGATTGATTATTTAACTAATGGCATTACTCTCGGTAGTTTAAAATTAATTCAAATATGAATATTGCAGCTTTTTTCTGTTTTATTTAAAGATTTATTTTTTGGAAGGGTACTCCTCGATTTCGAGGATCCCATTTCAGGTCGTACTATTTAGGTGTCTACCTATTATTGTTTACTATTATTGTACATTCTACTATTAATTAAGTTCCTTTAAATGGTTTAGACCATAGGTATTTCCCTAATTCCAATTTTTAATTATTACTAACCCCATCCCTACTGTCACATCCCCCCCCACTTTACAAAAACTTGTAACGACTATATTTTAACATAACCTTTTTAAAAATACAAAAATATTTCACAAAAGTATTCAACAACAATAACAAATTATTTTTTTTTAAATGGGTTACTCAAGTACAATTAGGGCGAACTAATCAGTGAGGTATGCTCAACTGAAAATTGTTTAGAAAAACAATGGGATAATTCATTACATTTACCCCCTAAAAATGATAAGGGTAACACCATTAGATATTTCATTAAACTTAAGAATAAAAACATCATTCTTATTCCGTATGAACAAACAAACACAAAAAATTCCTGGTTCATGTCTGCAATTCATGAAAATTGAGAAAAAGTTACAAAATTAGTTAAAACATTTAACCTAGAAATGCTAGAGAATATAAGAACATCGAGCAAAGTAGTAATAATAACAAAAGAAATTGATTCTATCTTCGACAATAATCACTAAGATACCTTGATACAACAATCAGATAGTCAGAGAGTTTTATATACATTTGTCATTCCGAATGCAAGAACAAACACATTCAAATTCCCATTCTTTTAGACTTTACTTCCACTAAGGAATAGGTTGCCTGATCAAACCTAGAAAACCAACATTCTATCAACATTCTAAATTTGCAAGAATATACCATGGGAACATTATAAAAGCTGCATAGAAAGAGCGTCTGTAATACATAAGGAAAAATCTTTTTTTTTAAGTTAAGTGATGAAAATACAATGGTTAAGATTCTTTTAAAAAATGCTCCTCATGCACCTCTCCTTATTATAAGTATACAAAATCTTTATTTTTGTCATTTCCCCATGCAGGTGTCAATAAAAAGAAGTAACATATATTTTATGAGGTAAAAGGTGGTTATTCTGAGCTATGAGGCTACCAATTACCCACTACATATAAGCTAGATCTTCAGTTTTTTTTAATAAAGTCAATATGATTACCATGAAACATTATGCAGAAATCCATTCCATAGGATTATCGAGCAATGACTGAAGTTTTTCTACTATAACCAATGGTATTTCGCTCTCTTTACTAGTCATAAGGTCTAAAACCTATGAAAAAAGTATTTTACCAGGTTATATGAAAGACTATGTATGTCAAACAATTTATTGAACCGTTGCTGTGGAAAGTTTCATTTTTATCCAGTAAAATTAAAATATTTTATAAGGAGGCAATTCTTTAGCAACCATTTTAATTACAGGTATTAATTCCATGTCTTTAACGAGTGCTTTGTGAAGTAACAACTCGTTAGGGGTTAGGGCTGCATTGATTCAATGTAGTTTTACTTTTTTTCTATATTCAGATCATTATATCTTACTGTAGGTTATAGACCTAAATTACTATCTGTAATTGCGTTTTATTCATCAAATATTGCTAATTAGCGATCATTTTAAACTTTGATAAACACTTAATTGCACAAAACTATAACTAATATCTTTTTATACATTACACCATTAAAAAAATTATAGAGAATGGTCTTCAAATTACTTGTTACATTTTAAGGGCTAATTCTAATATAATTTAATTTTCATCAATTAAACAAAGTGCCATAATATTTTTAAGAAGTTGATCCTTGATCTATAAATAGATGAAACTTTAAGAGAAATAGTGGTATACATAAGACTAGTCAGGTTGCACGTCAATTCATCAAAACGAAGTTCCTACACATGCAAGAACAATGACGAGGACATTTTATCTCAATTGCATATAGGAATATAGCAAACAGTACTTCAAAACAACTCTCACGTTTAGGCCTATTATTAAGATGTGTGTTGTTTGTTTGAGCTAATTTATTTTCTGGTTGTTGATAATTAGTTCATAAAGCGGTAAAATCTTACTTTAAAAAAAACTAATTTGGAGCAAAGCGTTATAAATAACATTAACAAATATTCTTATAGGAATTCTGGATAATTTAAAACAATGTTATATCAAACATAATTTTAAAATAATTTTTGTCTTAATCAATAGTGAAGGAGATCTGCCTGAAGTTACCTTGACTTTGGTTAAGGAAGAGCTCGTTGCCCTTGAAATTGAAGACTGTTTCACTATAGAGTAGAGCAGCTTTTAACTGTCAAGGCTATAAATACTCTCACTGTAGCCACAATGTAAGTATAATTTAAAATAAAGTTTCGGATAGCAAATAAATGAAATTGATTAGTTAACACACAAAATATTCAATCATCCTAACATATTATGCAATTGTTGACACCTTTTCCAAGTCAGATTATAATGGTTTCTTCTAAACTAGAGCAATTTTCATCAATAAATAAAATGATGTTTACATGCATTTATCCTTCGGTAAATACATCAGACCAACACAATGTATTTACTTTGATGGGAATTTTTACCCATACCTTTGTATATTGGGATTCCATTCTTGGTAAAATTACATTCCACGTTATGATCCCATTATTTGATGGGATTACAAAAGCAAATATTATTATTATTCGTGGTTTAATCAATTTTTTTTAATTTTATTCAATATTTCCATAGGATAACATATCCCAGTAAAAACACGTTGCATAATGGATCCCATTTCAGGGTTGAATCCCTTTTCCAGAAAAGTTCCCATAATTTGATGTGCATTTTAACCAAGTTTGAAGTGATCACGTCTAGTTTTTTATCCGTTCCCCGATGAAAACCTGTTTGTTCAAAAAATCTGAATCTCTATAATTGGAGTATTTAATGAAATGGGATCATATACCAGGGATGACCCCATTTATCTTATCTCCTAAATTTGCTCCTGCTACACAGAAGATTGTGTGCCCTATTGTTATCCATGTGTTATATCTAGTAAAGCTTTTCTATTACAGTTTTAAATGTTGATAGTGGGTTAGTGTTTCCTGGTTGGATTATGCAAACAATTTCACACAGCCGGATTCCTTATTGTAAGAACAACAATTTGTATGTGTTTGTTTTTACATACTGAATAAGAGACGTGTTTTTATACGTGTGTCTATCGGAGTGTTGTATTACATTATCGTTGTTTTTGTAATTCCAAGTTACATTTCATTTGCTTTATATATTAGTATTATTACTTCGCTTATTATTCTCTATTAATTTTAGGATTTATTAGTTTAACTAATGGCATTACTCTCAGTAGTTTAAAATTAATTCAAATTTGAATCTTGCAGCTTTTTTTCTATTTTATTTGATGATTTATTTTTATGGAAGGGTTCTCCTCGATTTCGAGGATTCCCATTTCAGTTTCGTACTATTTAGGTGTCTACCTATTATCGTTTACTATTATTGTACATTCTACTATTAATTAAGTTCCTTTAAATGGTTTAGACCATAGCTATTTCCATAATTCCAGTTTTTAATGATTACTAACCCCATCCCTACTGTCACATCCCGCCCCGACTTTACAGAAACTTGTGACGACTCATAATTTTCATATCTTTTTTAAAATGCAAATATGTTTCACAAGGTGTTCAACAAAAATACCAAATTATTTTTAGTTTAAAGAGGTAACCCAAGTAAGGCGAACTTATCAGTGAGGTATGCTCAACTGAAAATTGTTTAGCAAAACAATGGGATAGGAAATTTAATTTTTGCCCCCTAAAAAATGACAAAGGTAAACACCATTAGATATGTCATTAAATCTAAGAATAAAAACATCATTCTTATTCAGTATGAACAAACAAACACAAACAATTTCTGGTTCTTCATGTCTGCAATTCATGAAAATTGTGAAAAAGTAATAACATTATTTAAACAAAATTTAACCTAGAAATACTAGATAACAGAAGAACATGGAGCAGAGTATTAATAATAACAAAGAGAATTGATTATATCATCGACATTAATCACTAAGATAATTTGATACAACCATCAGATAGTCATAAGACAAAATTACACTTTTTTATCCCGTTATGCAAGAACAAACACACGCAAATTCACATTATTTGTGTCTGTACTTCGAGTAAGAAATGGGTTGCCTGATCAAACCAAGAAAATTAAAATTCTATCAACATTTAGAAAGGCAAATAATTTTTAAAGAATATACCATCGGAGCAATGTAAAAGCTGGATAGAACGAGTGTCTATAATAAATTAGTTAAAAATCAATTTTTCAAAAGTTCAGTGAATATATATTCTGAGCAATGAGACTGTCATAAAACCACTACATAAAAGCTAGAGCTTTAGCTTCTTTATAAAGTCAATATGATTATCATGAAACTGTAAGTATAAATCCATTCCAGAGGGTGAAAAAGCAAGGACTGAAGTTTATCTAGTATTAGTAATAATTGTTCTCTCTCTCTTTACTAGCCATAAGGTCTAAAAACTATGACAAAAGTATTTTACCTGGTTACATGAAAGACTACGTATTTCAAAAAATTTATTGTACAGTTGCTGTGTAAAGTTTCATTGTTTTTCAGTAAAATGACAATAAATTATAAGGCGGCGAATTTTAGCAACCATTTTAACTAAAGGTATTAATTCATTTGTATTTAACGAGTGCTTTGTGAAGTAACAACTTGTTAATAATAGAGGTTAGAGGTTAGGGCTGCGTTGAATTAATTTAGTTTTACATTTTTCTATATCCCATTCATTATATCTCACTGTAGACTTTAGACCAAAATTACTATTCGTAATTACGTTATACTCATCAAATAATATTAATTAACTTTCATTTTAAACTTTAATAAACGCTTAATTGCGCACAAATATAATTAATGTCGTTTTATACATAACACCATTTTAAAAAAAAAGTAATAGAGAACGGTTTTAAAATTACTTGTTACAATTTAAATGCAAATTCTTATATAATTTAATTTTTGTAAATTAAAAAACGCGCTATAATTGTTTTTTAGAAGTTGTAAACTGATCTATAAATAGATGACACGTGTAAGAGAAACAGTGGTATACATAAGACTAGATACGTTACACATCATTTCACCAAAACGAAGTTCCTACACATGCAAGAACAATGGCGAGGACATTTCATCTCAATTGCATATAGGAATATAACAAACATTACTTCAAAACAAAATCCACGTTTAGGCCTATTATTAAGATGTGTGTTGTTAATCATCTCAAAAGCATACAGCTATTATTTAGTAGGAGGAATTTCATTTTAGAAAATATTTGAGCCCCCTTTAAAACGAATTTTTAAAAATATATTTTATTTTATATTTTTTTTTAAAAAAAGATTATTTCTGTTGCTTTAAAATACAAATAATTGCATATCCAAAATGCATAATCATAATTAACATATTTAACACAAAATAAATTGGTACAAGCTTCACATTCAGATTAAAATAAGGATTAACATCTCTATTTTGTATTGAGAGCGTTTTTTAACCTAAATGAATGTAAATGCTTAAAACCACATATTTAGTATCTAGTTCAAATGTTCAAAACGCTTGTATGAAGGTATCAGCATGACACGGTTCGCTCCTAAAAAGAGGCGTTCAAGAAACGGCAACTTAATTTAATGTTTGAAAGTTTACCTATCTTAAAAACTTTATTTTTATATGAAATAAATTAAAAGAAACATTTCAAATATAACAGATCCTCCATTTTCTGATATGTTATATATATATTTTCCTTACTAAAATCTTTAATTTGTACAATACAATTTTTTTGTGCAGCATTTACGAAATTTCAATTGTTATAAAAATTATCTACCAACAACAAAAATATGTTAAATATTTTAAATTTATCTCATGATTGTTTTGACTTGAAATACATTTTAAAATGTTACAAAATAAAGCAGTAACAAAAAATATCGTCACCATCATTTCTCTTTCAAAATAAGGTCAATTATTTAAATATTTTTTATTGTGATTAATGGAAAATAAACATTAATTTTATCTGTTACATTAGCATCACCCTAGTAGATGAAAGGAATTTAAAGACGTTGAATTAGCATAAAATTTAATTGCTATTCACAATAAAAAATGTCTGTTATCTTGTACCGAAATACACAACCGATTTCAGTTGGAAAAAAAAGTAATCTTTATCAATTATATTAATACACATATGTGTGGGGTGATAAACAAAAAATAATTTATGGGCTAATTTATTTTATGGTTGTTCATAAAGTGGGAAAATCTTAATTTAAAAACACGTAATTTGGAGCAAGCGTTATCAATTACATTAACTTTAACGAATATTCTAATAGGAATCGTGGATAATTTAAAACAATGATATATCAAAATTAATTTTAGAATACTTTTTGTCTCAATAATAGGGAAGGAGATGGTTGTGGCAGTAACTTAAATTTGGACTTCGTTGACCCTGAAGAATGTTCCGATGTGGATTCATTTGCCAACGAATCAAATGCACCCATGGATGACGTAACGTAAGTATAAATTTAAAATAAAGTTTAGAATAGCCAAAAAAAGCAACAAAAAAAACAAAAAAGAAATTTATTAGTTTACACAAATATAATTCTGTTTTTCAATCATCTTAACACTTAATGTAAGTGGTGAGACGTTTTCGAAGTCAGATTATAATGGTTTCTTCGAAACGAGAGCAATTTTCATCAATAGTTAAAATGATGTTTGCTGTTATTCAAGACATGCCTTTATGCTTCGGTAAATACTTCAGACAAACACTATGTTTTACTTTGATGGGAATAATTACCCACAATAAATCCCCTTGTATATTGGGATTCCATTCTTGGTAAAATTACTTTACACGTTATGATTCCACTATTTGATTGGATTGCAAAAAACATTATTAACTCTGAGCATATAATGGAATTTTATTCGTGGTGCAGTCCATGTTCCAGATTTTATTCCATATTTCCATTGGATAACAAATCCCAGTAAAAAATATTTTATGTAATGGATCCCATTTCTGGGTTGAATCCCTTTTCCAGACATGTTTGCATAATTTGATGGGCTTTTTAACAACGTTTGAAAGGATTACGTTCTCGTTTTTTTTCCTCTCCCCGATGAAAACCCGTTTGTTAAAAAAATCTGAATCTGTATAATTGAAATATTGAATGAAATGGGATCCAATATCATAGATGATCCCATTTATCTTATCTCTTTATACTCTTTAATACTTGTCCTGTAAAAATATGTTGCAAAATAACAGAGATTCTTCCAAATATATTATTTAGAAATTTCTAGTATTTGTTACATAAGTCCTTTTAACCCACTTACTCGTATGCTAGCGAGTTGAAATTTTGCAGGCTGACTCATGCTGACGATAAAAATGATCCATCGAAATTTCAGATGGATTGAATGTACTCTAATTAAATTAATGATTTTTTAGATTATTTCTGTTTATCTCTATGTAGCATGTAAATTTTGTGCTAGACTGTCGCGGTGCGTACTGTATTGAACAACCTTTTTAATATTTTCCTGTCGCGCTGTGCGTGTTATATTGGCGATACTTTTAAAAAATATATTCCAGATCTGTAAATGTTATGCTAATCTGACGCATGATGCGCACTATGTTAAACATGTTTATATTACCCTTTTCCCGTGATCAAATAAAGCTGAAATTTCGCAGGCAGACTAGTTGTTTCTTTACTATAATTCCTTTATATATGAGACATAAGTAAAATTTTTGAGTTTTGTATTGTCGTGCAATGCGTATAATAATGAACATACTTCTAGTTATGTCTCGTAAATAAAGGAATTATAGTCAAAAACGTTGTTTTTACGGTGTATTTTTATTGTAAACATTAGCTCCTGTGTATGGAATGATCTTTACAAACTTATGTTTTAAAAACGTAATGACTCAATAAAACACTATGGGACGATGAGCTCCAAATGTCAATTACTTAAGGGCCGGAGGCCCTTAGTTTTTTTTAAATTTTTATTTGTTTTTTTAAGCTTTGAAGACGTTTCGCACATTTGATTTTAAAGGATCTTGAGAAATATTGACAAATATATATAAATGTACACTGTACATTGTACAGTGATTTTGATCTGTACACATTCTAAATATTTTCCAGTTGCCCCCAATGTCGTTTTTTTCCTTTCATATATAAACTTTAAAAACGGTTTTTGTATAGTAAAATATTTTAAACAATATTCATTTGCAGTCGGGGTTTCAAAATCTCATTGTGTTTCTTATATGTACTCTGTAAATCTTTATTTTAAATATTAGCTATCGGGAAAGTGGAATAATCCTAACCAAACTTGGTACATTGAAGCTTGATAGCCCATTATAAAATTCTATCGGGAACCCATAATGTCACATTCTTTTGAGCGGGTATACACAAACTTTTTTTCGTAAATGTTGAAGAATGTATTAACCATTCCATTTTAAAATTACATCACAAATATTGACACTTCCATCATCACCCAGATTGAAAAATATGCGATTTTTGAACTTCAAATTTGCACCACTTGAGACGGGGCCCTTATATGTTTTTATAAACAATAATTATTTTTTTAAACATTGGTTACTGGCAAAATATATCCAAGTGAAATTAAACTTTGGCAATATTTTCAGCAGACTACCGTGAAATTTTCTGGCATACTATTTTTTTCATTTGTTTTTTTGCCATTTGCTATTGGGTAAAGTTAAGGGTATTGTAAACAAATTGCTACAAAGAATATTATTTAAAGGCCCATGTTAAAATGCTATAGGGATTTAGATTCGTAGTGTTAATTTCTTCGTGTCCTTGGCCCAAATTTTGTTCTTCGTAAACGTTTATTACGGTATCTACTGCAGTTTTGAACTTGACATTTTTCCCCAACTGAAATATGTGTATGCATTTTAACGTCTATATGCTCATGCGCCCTCTCAGAAAATTGTATCTCATTCACTCCGATTAAGTTTTAAAGTCTATTTGAAAGATAACTTTCATGTGGTAAATTTTAAATCAATCACGCTAAAGTATTTTTATCCTAAATTTTACTTCCATTATTCTCACAACACGTCTTTAATTTGCTTCCGATTACAAGTGGCCCAAAATGTTTAATGAAGTTCAATTTCTGATTCCTACCATGTTATTTTTCCTGCTTACAGCACATTTTGCCAAATGACTGTATGTCATCTCTTTTCTGGTGCTGCTGTCGTAAGTTGTGCCTTGGGTGCCATGTATATTTCGTTCAATATTTGTTCAAGTACGTACTCCTGTTTAGGTTTACAGAGACGATTTTCAGTGAAGGGATTTCCGGAGACATGGCTGAGATTGTTCCAGTGCAAAGATCAAACAATAAGTGCTTAGCCTTTTCTCAGGTATCCAAAACTTTTAATGTTTCATCAGCATCTGAAGAAAGAAAACGCTTAATCTTCACAAAAAAGAACCATGTATTTTAAAACGATCTCTAATTACAGCTCTAATATAATGGCGGCGGCTAGATAGCCAAGTCAATAGTGCGCTCGCAAGTTCAGGAGCGTGGGCTCGATTAAGACGCAATAAAAATGAATGTCTAACGCTTAGAAAGTCCTTCTGGAAGGGAGATGGGACGCCCACCAAGGCCCTAGTAAGATCCAATGGAAATATTACGACCATTGGTCATAATTTAGATATATATAATGGTAAAAGAACGACTAAGACTTTGTATTACTATTGTTTTTCAACCTAGTCTTGTTTATATTAGTTCTCTTAACGATTAATTTAAATGTAATCGTTAACTTTTGAAAAATTAACGATTAATTAATCGTTAATTTCGATTAAAGCCAAAAATTAAAATTTATGTCATAAGTAACTTTTATTAAACGTTCTTGTTGAAAATCTTAATAACACTGGAATGTCTCCTTTTAATGTCATCTTTTAACCAACTACGAAAAAATACAAGTGTGTTGACATTATTTGGTTCAAGTGATGAGCGGTTCTAATTGACAATATAACCAGTGAGCTGAACAATCATTCACATGGAACTGAAGTAACTGGTATGCACAAAACGGTCTTGGCAAGGAATGGCATTATCGGATATCGGTGTTCATTAAGTTTCCTCCATTGTAGGGGGTTAGCAGATTCAGGGACTTTCATCTCCATTTTGTAACGCAGTAATTCATCAGAAGAACTGTCGTCATTTTCTGTCTCTAAGTCAGACTACATTACTGCCATTAGCTTAATACGCTTTTCATTTGGTTTGAAAAGTAGGCGAAGTGTTAGAACCATTGTAGGTAAAATTTATCAATATTTTGAACATTCCCGTCAGTCAATAGTTTAAAACCAAAATATTCGTGTAATCGTCAGGAAATCTGTTTTTTATCGATCGCTATTTTTTTTTACTTTGTGACTTCCAATAATTCGTAAGTGATGGGTCCATTAATCGTTAAAAGATAATTTTATCGTTAAAATGTCTTCGAGAAATTGATCGTTAATTTCTGCAGCCCTAGTTTATATACTTGTTTGGATAAATGTTTCATGTTATAACTATCAATTTTTTATTCTGTTTTGCGTAAAACTTAACTTGGAATTTAATTTTTGGTCCGCTGAGTAATGTAGTTTGAAAACCCTTGCCTAGCGACATGTCATTGGTAATCCTTTGTTCTTTTAGAACGTGTTTAGATCATCTTTCCGACATTAACTGTTATGTTTCTCCAATGTATTGGCTTAGACATGTAGTACAAAAGATACTTTACAAATAATTACGAATGTAACTGATATATACACTATTCTTCATCAACACAAGAACATTTCTTTGCTCAAAATTTTTAATTGTTTAGGCTGGAAAAAGAAAAAAAATGCTAGCTGTATAATATATGTATTAGTTTACCACAAAAAGTATATGTGCAAGGGCTGGTAACGATTAATTTTAATTTAATCGTTAACTTTTGAAAAATTATCGATTAATGTCATGAATTAATCGTTAATTTTGATTAAAGCCAAACATCTCAAGGGAAGTAACAAAAACAGGTAATCGACGTATTTTTTTGTTTTATTGAGCTATTTCCCCTGTCTCATAGGCATAGAAAAATAATATTTTGAACTTTTTTAACTGCTATGGACTATTGTACTATGTTCCTCAGTGATACATCTACTGTAATCTGGGTTATTATATTGTTTATCAACTTTTTTTTAATAAATTTGAAAAAAAACCATTATAAATATTTTCTTAAAATTTTAATATAATTTTTATCGATTTAAATTGTTTCAAACGATATTTAAGCGATATAATTTTTAACGATTAATCGAGAAATTAATCGTTAATTTCCTCAGCCTTAATATTTCCCAAAACATTTTTTTCATTGACAAACATTACAACGTTTCATTCTGATTTTGCTGCGTTTAGTTCGATGCTATAAATATTTTATGGTTAAAGTTCACTTACATTTTTTTTAAATTTATAGTTACTGCTTTTATAACAATTTCGCAAAAATGTGATTCTTTCCTCAAACTACGGCGAACAATGATATTATCTATTTCTTTCTCTTTTAATTCTTGTATTTTAAAAAATAAAAAAAACACTCTTTATAAGAGTGGAAAGTGTTTAGTTATAATATTCTGATCACCAAAATCGTAAGAATTTTAAAGAAAAATCTTTAATAAATACTTTGACAATGCATTTAAAATTTTGTTTTGTGAGGAAATCTCTAAATTTCAAAATAAATTCTTTTGTTACAAAAGTGTTATCAATTTTTGTTATTACAATTCATTATAAGTATGTATGGTATGTTATGAGAGCTAAAAATTTGCTTATTGTCAGTATAGCAATCCAGTAAATTCATTATATATCTACATGCTACGTGAGATAAAAAAAAGGACTTATTGTCTCTGTTGCTACCAGTCTTCAGGAGCGACATAACACAATATGGAGTGTTAAAGAAGGCGTGCATATTATGGTTCATTTTCTTCTTTGTTATAATTTCTCTTGGACAATGCAATAACATCACGAAAGATTATTAAATGAAGCAAATAAGTTTTCGGTGGAATGGAAAATCAGGTGAATAAAAACGCCAGAAAATGATATTTAATATTTGCATTAGAACCACCGTGTGTGCACAAAGCTTTTCGTCGCCCTTTTCATTTGGAGTTTCTAAAAGTGTTATCTCTCGATATATACGAAGAGCCATCAGGTGTAGCACACCAGCCCGCACCCGCCCTCCTACGCCACATATTTCAACATCTTGTAGGCACAAGACAAATATTCAAATATAGCTCTAAACACAAAAAGTACCTTTCAAAATAAAATGTAACCTTAAATCTTAAAGCATTTCGGCCGTGCCAAATAAATCTTTAGACGTTACTCTCTAATGCAATCGGTCATGCTCTGTTGCATTTGAACCAGGGACGTACAAATAATCTAGAATGGTTCGCGTATGGTGGCTTGGTACAACCTGTAGACGGCCTCGTAACATACGCACTAAACACCACTGACATGCTGGGTAGCTGTTCTATATAGACGACGACCTTTTTCTAGAATAAAAATAACACTGTAGACACATTGTCTTTTCGTGACAACCTAGATCTGGACAAAAATGGTGTTACAGTTGGACATGGAATTTTGAAATATCGCGACAAAATGCAATGCAATTTCTTGAATTATAGACACTGTATCATATGGGTCAAGATGGCGTTTATAATGGTGCGAACGCGCGAAAGCTATAAATAGCCATTTATTTGTGAATACGTGGCTTGGGATATTGGCCATGGGTATCACTTTTAACTATGAAAACTGCGATTGCACACATAAAATATTTAGTTATTCCTTACTCTCTGACTCACCTTCCCTCACTCAGTCACCATCACATAATCTCCATGTCTGTGCTGTGCTATGTTAACGAGACGACACTAAACCACATACTGCTGCAGGCCAAACCTATTCACATATGAAAACTTTTTAACAGATTACGACGACAGGTGGTATTTCTTCAACAGCATTTGTTGTGTTTTTTGTTAAAGGAATAGGGACCTTCAGAATTTATTTATTTTTTAAAAAAAGCTATTTGAAATGTATGTTACAACAGGAGGATTGACGGCGTTAACGCAACGGCTTGATCGACTGGTCGTACATTTTCCTACAAGTTTCAAATACAATTAACACTGCAACCTCTTGCGCTGAAGCGAAACTGGATTTTCCGCGTACTTGGCTAATTTATTTTAGGCGCCCTTGACAAATGGATATTTTAAAAAATCCAAAAGGTAGGAAAATATTAAATGTTGAATAAATTGAGGGATTAGCCCTCGTCGCACTTGGCAACTGCCCCGATGCCAAGTCGTAGTTACGCCTCTGCTTTTGAGACTTAATTGATTTGATATATTTTGATTACACAGGTCATTGGACAGCGGCTATTCTGAGAGATACAACACATTTACTCATAATTCAATGATCTCTATTCTGAGTCAGAGCCCTTATTTTGCCGATTTGGCCAAATGTGGCCCGTTTTACGTTTGGGACAAATCATGCATCAGATGTTGCAGGTAAGTTACCGATAATTTAGTGGGGGTTTTTTAGACCCTAACACTTAACTTATGTTTGTGGCCCGACATTAAATTTTATAATTTTAATCAAATCTTTTTTTTTAATTCATTAACTTTTAAAGTTTTACTTAAGTCTAGGAAAAACTGAATGAAATTTCTTTTTTTATTTATTTTTAATGCCATGGGAATGTTTTATTGTAAGATCTGATTCAAATTTTTTTTTCAATACAGTGTTAATGAAGTGCAAAGATATTAACAAATTTTATAAAGCGTACTTTTATTTTAATCCGGTGTATTTCTTTAAATATTCAACATTAGGCAGCATCGTTTTTTTATATACATAACACCATTTAAAATCATTATAAAGAATGGTCTTAAAATTACTTGTTACTTGTTACACTTCAAGGGTAAATTCTTATGTAATTTAATTTTCATACATTAAACAAAGGGCTATAATATTTTTTAAGAAGTTGATCCTTGATCTATAAATAGATGACACTTTAAGAGAAATAGTGGGATACATAAGACTAGTCAGGTTGAACGTCAATTCACCAAAACGAAGTTCCTTTACATGCAAGAACAATGGCGAGGACATTTCATCTCAATTCCATATAGGAATATTACAAACATTACTTCAAAACAAAATCCCACGTTTAGGCCTATTATTAAGATGTGTGTGTTGAATCACTTAAAAGCATACAGCTATTATTTAGTAGGAGGAATTTCATATTAGGAAATATCAGTAGCTCCACTAAAGCAATTTTTGTTTTATATTTTAATTTTTTAATTTTTTAAAAAGATAATATGTGTTTCTTTAAAATAAAAATCGTTGCATTTGCAAAATACATAAGCATCCTATATAATAAAAGGCAATGTTTTGTGCGGTCATCGATAGCGATTGGTCCCTCAAACTCCTACAGACTCCTATGGCCAATCACTAGCGGGGAAAAAGTAAATCTCATTTACGTATTGAGCGATGTTCAAAACGAGTTATTTTTGGTGCAGGTTCTTTCCAAGAGTTTATTTGAAGCGTTGCACACTGGGATTTGTTGCCAAAAACATTGCTTTTACGGGTCATTTATTATAACTATAATGTATGGTATTTTTGACGTGATGCACATGTATGGACGGTCGAGACAGCGGGTCTCTCGACCGACAGGCAACAGTTGAGGGGGGAGGAAGGGTCTCTGGAAAGACCGCGGTGTGTGGAGGGAGGTAGAGTCTCTGGAAAGACTGCGGTGGTGGGGGAGGTAGGTTGTCTAGACGGACCGCGTGTGGGGGGGGGGAAGTGGGTCTCTGGACAGACCAGCAGTGTGGGGGGCAGGTAGGGTCTCTGGACAGACCACGGTGTGCGGGACAGGTAGGGTCTCTGGACAGACATCAGGTGTAGCGGGATGTGGGGTCTCTGGAAAGACCGCGGTGTTGGGGAAGTAGTGTGTCTGGATAGACCACGGTGTGGGGGGCAGGTAGGGTCTCTGGACAGACGGGTGTGGGTAATGTTGTGATGTCCTACAATGAGCTTCACAGGTCACTCTACACTTATCCCAGTCCTTGGACCGGCTTTCTTGCTAGTAATTAACATAATTAACACATTGTCACAAGCTTCACATTCATATAAAAGAAGGATTGATTTCTCTGTTTTGTATTGAGAGCGTTTTTAGCCTTAATGACTGTATATGCCTAAAACCACATATTTGGTAGCTATTTCAAAGAATTAAAAGGCTTGTATGAAGTTATCAGCATGCTACTTTTCGCTTCTAAGTTTAAAGAGGCGTTCCAAAAAAACGGCAACGTAATTAAATTTTTGAAAGTTTACGTATCTTTAAAACTTTATTTTTATAAGAAACAAATTAAAAGAAACATTTTAAAAATTACAGACCCTCCATTTTCTAATATGCTATATTTGTTTTTGCCTTACTAAAATTTTTTAATTGTACAATTAAATTTGTAGGTGCAGCATTTATAAAATTTCAATTTTTAACACAATTATCAACAAACAACAAACACGTATTTAATATATATCATGTTAAGGGGCACAGTGGTCGAGTGACTTGCGCTCTCGGCTGGCGTACCGATGGTCGCGGTCTAGAATCCATGTGAGGGCAAGGCTTTGTTCCCGGGGCCTATGGCATCCCTGAGTCGACCCAGCTCCGAATGGGTACCTAACACTAGTTATCGAAATAAAGGCGGCTGTGTATTGCGTGGAACTCTCATAGACGTGGCTTGTGAACGCTGCATCACTTGCCAACAGACCGGCCTGGTCTTTGGACGCAATTATCATCTGTATAGAAGGAGCGTCTGTATAGATCAGACAAGGTTATTTTGATTTTAAATACATCAAAAATGCTACAAATATGGTCACCCTTATTACTCTTTGGAAATAAGGTCCATCCTTCACAGAATAACATTTGATTCGTAGTGTAGTGGTTATCACGTCGCCTTGCACGTGGACATTCCTGAGTTCAAGCCCCAGCGCGAAAATTTTATTTTTTAAATTTTTTACATATGTTTGTTTCTGTTTTTTCCTATTAATTAGTGCTGCTCTTTGCATCCTTTCTCTCAGCCTCCCCCCCCCCGTTCTTTGCAATATCTTTGATGAGCATGTTTGCGGCGTATGCTACGCCGCTGGTCGTATCTCGTTATTTTGATAAATGGCAAATATACATTAACTAGTGTATTACCCTTCAAAAATGACGGAAGTTTTCCCAATTAAATACATTTCATCTGAAATCAACTTAATTTGAAAAAACACACATCACAATAAAAAAATAATATAATACAGAACTTTCATTTATTTTATTTATTTATATTTTATTCATTTATTTTCATACTAGTGTATCACCCGTAAAAAATGACGGAAGTTTTCAAAATAAATACACATCAGATTAAAAAATAACGTAATACAGAATGTCATTTATTTTATTTATTTTTATTTGATTCATTTATTATCAAATTGAACAATTTAATGCGGAACGTTCGAAAAGTGTTATTTTTGGTGCAGCACTATAAAACAAAATCGATCGCAGCGCCACCTAACAGCATTACTTCCATTCGCAGCGCCACCTACATTACAACCATACATACAGACAACCGGAATTATGTATATTGATTGCACAATTTTATGTGGAACGTTCGAAATGAGTTATTTTTGGTGCTGTAAATTGGTGCACTGCTTTCTAAAATTAGTAGCGTCACAGACAGGACAGACGGGACGTGACATACATTGCAAATTATGTATGTTGATTTTATTCTGCTACATTAGCATCTTCCTATTTGATGAAAGTAATTTAAAGACATTGACTTAAAATAACATTTAATCGCTATTCGCAAAACAAACTATCTGTCATCTTGTACGAGAGTACACAAAGAATGTCATTTGGAAAAATAGTTTTCCTTATCAACTAATAACTTACACATATGTGTTGGGAGATAAATAAATAATAATTTGTGAGCTACTTTATTTTCAGGTTTTTGACAATTAGTTAAAAAAATCGGAAAAATATTACTTTACAAACACGTAATTTGGAGCAAGCGTTATAAATAACATTAATGAATATTCTTATAGGAATTCTGGATAATTTAAAACAATGCTATATCAATCAGAATTTTAAAATAATTTTTGTCTTAATAAATAGGGAAGGAGATATGCCTGAAGTTACCTTGACTTTGGATAAGGAAGAGCTCGTTGCCCTTGAAGACTGTTCACATGCAGAGGAGGATATAACTGTCAAGGCTTTTAATATACCCATACCATCCATAATGTAAGTATAATTGAAAATAAAGTTTCGAATTGCAAATAAATGACATTTATTAGTTTACACAAAAATGTTCAATAACATTTTATGCAATTGATGAGACCTTTCCAAGTCAGATGACGTTTAGTGTTCTTCCAGACATGCATTTATGCTTCGGTAAATATCTCAGACCATCACTATGTTTTACTTTGATGGTAATATTTACCCATATTAAATCCCCTTGTTTATTGGGATTCCATTCCTGGTAAAATTACTTTACACGTTATGATTCCACTATTTGATTGGATTGCAAAAAACATTATTAACTCTTAGCATATAATGGAATTTTATTCGTGGTGCAGTCCATGTTCCAGATTTTATTCCATATTTCCATTGGATAACAAATCCCAGTAAAACATATTTTATGTAATGGATCCCATTTCTGGGTTGAATCCCTTTTCCAGACATGTTTGCATAATTTGATGTGCTTTTTAACCAAGTTTGAAGGGATTACGTTTTCGTTTTTATTTCCTCTCCCCGATGAAAACCCGTTTGTTCAAAAAATCTGAATCTCTATAGTTGGAATATTTAATGAAATGGGTTCCAATATCAGAGATGATCCCATTTATCTTACATCTTAATACTCATTAATACTTGGCCAGTAAAAGTATGTTTCAAAATAACATATATATTATTTAGAAATTTATAGTATATGTTACATAAGTCCTTTTTACCCACTTCCTCGTATGCTAGCGAGTTAAAATTTTGCAGGCTGGCTCATGCTGACGATAAAAATGATCCATCGAAATTTCAGATCGATCGAATGTACTATAATTAAATTAATGAATTTTTAGATTATCTATGTTTATCTCTATGTAGCATGTAAATTTTGTGCTAGACTGTCGCGGTGCGTAGTGTATTGAACAAACTTTTAAACAGTTTCCTGTTACGCGGTGCGTATTATATTGACAATACTTTTAAAAATATATTCCAGATCTGTAAATGTTATGCTAATCTGTCTCATGGTGTGCTTTATATTAAACATGTTTTTATAACCCTTTTCCCGTTATCAAATATACCTGAAATTTAGCAGTCGGACTTGTTGTTTTTTTACTATAAATCCTTTATATTTGAGACATAAGTAAAATTTTGGATTTTCGTATTGTCGTGCGATGATGCGTATAATAATGAACATACTTCTAGTTATGTCTCGTAAATAAAGGAATTATAGTCGAAAACTTTGTTTTTACGGGGTATTTTTTTTGTAAACATTAGCTTCTGTGTATGGAATGATCTTTACAAACTTATGTTTTAAAAACGTAATGACTCAATAAAACACTATGGGACAATGAGCGCCTGATGTCAATTATTATTTTTTTTTAAATTTAATTTTATTTTTTTAAATTTTGAAGACGTTTCCCCCATTTGATTTTTAAAGGATCTTGAGAAATATTGAAAAATATATTTAAATGTACAGTGATTTTGATCTTTACACATTCTAAATATTTTGCAGTTGCCCCGAATGTCGTTTTTTTTCCTTTCATATATAAACTTTAAAAACATCATTTTATTTATTCGATAGCTGTACAAATGTAAGTAATTTTGAATACACTTCTACAACGGGTTTTGTATAGTAAAATATTTTAAACAATATTCATTTGCAGTCGGGGTTTCAAAATATCATTTTGTTTCTTATATGTACTCTGTAAATCTTTATTTTAAATGTTAGCGATCTGGAAAGTGGAATAATCTTTAACCAAACTTGGTACATTGAAGCTTGATAGACCATTATAAAATTCTATCGGGAACCCATAATGTCACATTCTTTTGAGCCGGGGTCCACAAATTTTGTTCGTAAATGTTGAAGAATGTATTAACAATTCCATTTTAAAATTACTTCACAAATATTGACACTTCCATCATCATCCAGATTGAAAAATACACGATTTTCTAACTTCAAATTTGCACCACTTGAGACGGGGCCCTTAATATTTTTTTATAAACTATACTTAGATTTTTTTTTAAACAGTGGCTACTGGCAAAATGTATCCCAGTGAAATGAAACTTTAGTAATATTTTGAGCACATCACAGTGAAATTTTCTAGCATAATATTTTTTTTTAATTTCCTGAAATTGGACGCCGTTGGCCAAAATGTCATTTTTTAAATCCTTTATATTAACTCGTGGTGTCTGCGGCCGACCGACCGACCTTGTCGCCAAAACTTTTGATCGATTTTTAACCCACTTGCTCTTAAGCCAGCGAGTTGAAATTTTGCAGGCAGTTTCGTACCGATAATAAAAACAATGTATCAAAATTTCAGATCGATCGCATGTACCGTAATTAAATTATTGATTTTGTAGATTATTTTATTTATTCCTATGTGTCATGCTATTTTTTGAGATAGAGCGTCGCGGTGCGTATTATATTGAACAACCTTTCTGTCGCGCAATAAGGTGCGTATTTTATTGACAGCACTTTTTATGAACATATTTCTGATCGGTGCGCATTATATTAAACACGTTTTACGACACAACTGCAATTTTGTATTTTTGGATGGTCTTGCGCTGCGTGTTATAATGAACATTCTTTTAGTTACGTCTCATATACGTAAAGGATTTATAGTCAAAAACTTGTTTTTTTACGGGTGGTTTTTATTAAATGTATATAAATTTTTTCCCATTTGCTAATAGGTAAGGTTGGAATATTGTAAAAAAATTGCTACAAAGAATATAATTTTAAGTTTTATGTTAAAATACTATAGGGATTTAAATTCGTGGTGTTAATTTCTTCGTGTCCTTGGCCCAAATGTTGTTCTTCGTAAACGTTTATTACGGTATCTACTGGAGTTGTGAACTTTACATTTTCCCCCAATATGGTTCCTTTATTTAATTTTTTTTTGCAATAAGGTAAGTACATTTTGACTTATGATACAATTACCATAAAAGTTTGGTACTGCGTAGTTTTCTGGTGTAATTAAGAATAATTGTGAATTTTGCTTTATTTGTATTTACTTTTTTACAAATTGTAGTACAGTTCATTTTATCACAGTTTATATATATAGATGATTTAAACATTTTATGAACTCATTTTCAATGTGCGATTCAACTGAAATATGTGTATGCACTTTAACGTCTATATGTTAGGGCCATCTTAGAACATTGTATCTCATTCACTCCGACTAAGTTTTAAAACATATTTGAAAGATACCTTTCTTGTGGTAAATTTTCAATCAATCACGCTAAAGTATTTTTATCCTAAATTTTACTTCCACTATTCTTACAACACGTCTTTAATTTTCTTCCGATTACAAGTTGCCCAAAATTTTTAATGAAGTTCAATTTCTGATTCCTACACATGTTATTTTTCCTGCTTACAGCACAACATTTTGCCAAATGACTTTGCTAATGACTTTTCCAATTTCTGGTGCTGCTGTCATAAGTTGTGCCATTGATTCGATGTAGATTTCATTCAATATTTGTTAAGTACGTACTCCTGTTTTGGTTTACTGAGAAGTTTGTCAGTGCAGGGATTTCCAGAGACATGGCTGACATTGCTCCCGTGCAAAGATCAATCTATAAGTGCTGAGCCTTTGCTTATGTGTTTTTGGGTTGTATTCGCTGTTTAATTATTTGGCATATGAAAATTCTAGACCTTCTTATTATCAACTAAAAATACAGATATCATATTTATCAGCGCTAAGGTAAAACGTTCACCTGTCAGTTACTGGTAATATGGAAATTGATTACACTGTACTGCTATTGTTTTTGCATATCAGTCAGTTAGGAGACTAGAGGGATTTTATTTTTTCCTCGGAATCGATGTTAGGTTCTCATTCAAACGTTTCCACAAATTTAAACTACCATGCTGTTTATTTAGGATAACTCTTTAGGTTATGTAGCTTTTTTATTTAGACAAGAACATTTGCTCTTTCTGGATATGGTTACAAATAACTAAGCACTCGGTTTTTAAATAATAAATGCCTGGTAATAACATGGCCTTTCAATCCACATGGCCCGTCTATATGTGTTTTAATACAAGGAACTACACGCACTGAAAACATACGTCTAAGCTAGGACATGCCATTTGAAACAACATGAAAGAAGCACTTAAATAGATGTTTACATAGCAAATGTATTAATTATATAACAATACATGACTCAATCTTAAGATGACAAACCACGTTGAGAAATGTTCCTTACAGTTATTTTACAAAAAATAATCTTAATTGTGATTATAACAAACTAAAACGATAATCAACTCTTAAATTTTAATCTTTATTTTATCTAAAAAGAAAACTATTTCCCTCACTAAACAATGCAATAATGCATTTGTATTTGTGTCTCATTTTCTAGTTTAAATTCAGATTTAAAATTTTAGAACACAAATATCGATAATAAAATTATTTGCATTTTATTTAAAGCACTCTTTCAACTATTGCATTTAGTTTGGTGATCAGCGTCAGTATTCCAATAAAATTTCCTAAGTCAGGTTATGATGACATGCGTTACCAAAATTGTCATTTAAGTCACAGCCCAACTCAACCTCCAGGATCAAAGTTACCAGGTCAGATTTGTGAAACGTTAAAAGTCTGATCATCAAAGTTGTCGATGGACCAGTTGTTAAAGACAATGTCTCGTGCAAGATGGTGATTGACACGGTCCCAAGAGTGATATGAGCTATCACGACAGTCATAATATACTTCTTCTAGTAGATAGATTTGGCTGGTCACCAAAGAATTTAATAGTCACAATACTTCTCAAGGGAATAATCCGCGACGACTTTGTGTCACAAAATTAATCTTAATGGTGACAAATACGAAATGTAGCCAATTGATTTTAATTTTGGACGTAAACTTTGTACAAAGCTTTGCACGTTGTTAGATTTATTTAAAACATTATTAGGAAATCTGAAAAACATTTTTTGTTTCGCTGTTTAACGAACAGAATTACTAAAATAAAACAAACCCGTAAAAACAAAGTTTTTGACTATAAATCCCTTATATATGAGACATAACTAACAGTATTGATTATTTTCAAATATTTACAGACTGACCCCGAGTGATGTCCCTTGTCTTTAATAAATGGGGGTGGGATGCGAGGGGGTGTCGGCACGACGGTCGGCGTCAACACGACGGTCGGCGTCAACTCAAACTCACGTGCAACTGGGCAGAAAAAAAACAATAACAAACAGTGAATTTTGAATTACATACCTCATATAAGGATAAACTAAAAATGCTCTAATTTAATTACGGTACGTTCGATCGATCTGAAATTTTGATACAATGCATTGTTAGGTTAGACGGGTCCGTGTTCCAAATTTCAGTTCGATCGGATCATGGGAAGTGGGTCATTTTTGACTTCTGTTTTTCCGCCCGCCCGCCCGCCGAGCCAAAGACAGAGAGAGAGAGAGAGAGAGAGAGACGGCCGCGAAGTTAATATAAGGGATTTAATAAAACAAACCCGTAAAAACAAAGTTTTTGACTATAAATCCCTTATATATGAGACATAACTAACAGTATTGATTATTTTCAAACATTTACAGACTGAATCTGTCTTAACACAAGTTTGCTTCATAACCCTAGGGGGGGAGGGGTGGGTGGGAGGGGGAGAGGGTAAAAGTCTGGTCACCGATTCGCTTGACCGAGCTCAGAGTGACACGTAAAATGTAAACAAAAGCGCACCGTCGTTTCGTTGGGTCGCCTCAATGCTCAAACTTTCACGTGGCAAAAAAACAATAACAAATCGTGAATTTAAATTACATACCTCATATAAGGATAAACTAAAAATGCATTAATTTAATTACGGTACGTTCGATCGATCTGAAATTTTGATACGATGCATTGTTAGGTAAGACGGGTCCGTGTGCCAAATTTCAGTTCGATCGGATCATTGGAAGTGGGTCATTTTCGACTTTTGTTTTTCCGCCCGCCGAGCCCATGAGATGATGAGAGAGAGACAGAGACGGCCGCGAAGTTAATATAAGGGATTTAAAAATAACATTTATTTACTAATGGGTAAGCAGGTTTTATAGTAAAAGAGACTATGACACAATACGCCTGATATTTAGAAAAGAAATGTTCATCTAGTTCTGAACAATAACAAATGTAAGTAACGTTTTGTATTACAAAATGCAGATAATGTCATAAATAAGGATATCAAATGTATTTGCGTGTTGGCCAGTGAAGTAAAAGCATATCTGATTGAAATAAGCAAAACATTTATGCACCCACCCCCCACTTGTATGGACGTAAAGACACAGCTGACAATACATATTTAGCTTCTTCGTCAGTTTGAGGATGAGAAATATGGGAAATGATATTCAATCAACACAAAAACTATTTAATTAAATTTAATCAAAATGAACCTGGTTTGGATCAATTTTAATAAAATACGGACAGCGAAATAAGTGGAATAGTTTGAAGTGGGAAATTATCCAATTAATTGAAAGCATATCACTGTATAATAAACCAAGATCTCTGTTTGGTAAAGTCCTAAACATGAAAGATTTAATGAGTAAATCAACACACAGTTATGATATCGGAGGCAAATGTCTAAAATAGGATAATATGCTGTTCCTTATGTTTTTCCTGAAGACATCTCAAATCTACACAAGAAACGATTTTTTAGAATGCTTGTAAGTAAAAAGTAATATGAGCAGCTGGTTTTCTTTTTAAAAAAACAGGAACTATTTCATGCATGATTCGCCTTATTTGTTCAAAACGTTGAATTTTTCATCAGCATCTGAAGAAAAAAACGATTAACCTCCACAAAAAAGAACCATGTAGCCAAAAACGATCTCTTTTTTAACCACGTTTTATTAACTCTCTTTCGTACCTGTGGCATTATCCAAGATTTTTTCAAATCTGCCAACGTAAAATTGAACCACTTGTAATGGATCTAGAGATCTGAAAATTTTACCACAGATAGATCTTGGATGACAATGCATTGTATCAAAATTTCAAATCGATCGAATGTACGGTTATTAAATTATTGAACTTTTTAGTTTATCTATAGTCTATATATAAGAATCTGTAACAGTCTGCTTTTTTTAGAATCCGTGAGTTCACCCCGTGACCACATCACAATGTTTTTAAAACGTTGGGCGGGCGCTTGTGAGGTGTTTGGTAAAATACATAGAGGTAAAAAAAATATTTAAAAAAACCAGGTTGTTATAAGTGGACTAAATAGAATAAAATAAATAGAAGTAAAAAAAAGATTTTTAAAAACCACGTTTTTATAAGCGGACTAAAAAGAAGAAAATAATTTAAAACTTATAAGTTCAAGTACTTCGATCTAATATGACTAAAAACGTGGGGCGGGAGTTTGGTATAAAAATTAAAGATTTCTAATTTAGATTGCAAAAGAGAGATCTATAACCTCATAAGCGCCCGCCCCACGCTTTAGTCATATTAAATCAAAGTACTTGAACTTATAAGTTTTAAATTATTTTCTTCTTTTTAGTCCGCTTTGAAAACCCTTGTCTAGCGACATGTAATTGTTAATCCTTTGTTCTTTTAGAGCGTGTGAAGATCATGTTTCCGACATGAACTTTTGCGTTTATCCAATGTATAGGTTAAGACATATAGTACAAAAGATACTTTACAAACAATTACGGATATAACTGATATATACACTATTCTTAAGGAACACAAGAACATTTATTAACTCAAAATTTTTAATTGTTTAGAGTACAAAAAAATAATACTATTGCTAGTTGTAAACATGTTTCCCGCGTAATTTTGTTTGTCTTACTAAATGTAGGGAAATGTTATTTTAACTGATAACGAGGCTTTGAAAAATTAGGCAGCCTAAATGATTAAAAACACACTGCCTATAAATTAAGTTTATAGTTATAAATATCTGATAACTATTATTAAGGCTTATTAAATGGCGAATCATAACTGGTCTTTAAAGGAAAATAATAAAATGTATCACTAAAATCACAATAAAAATATATTTTATATTTGTATTCATATTTAGACTCACAAAAACTTTTCTGTATCTTTCAAACAGAATGACGTCATTTCCAAAAACAAACAGTGAGCTTGACCTTCTTCTCATAGGTAGAAAGGGCAATGGTAAAAGTGCAACTGGAAACAATATACTGAGACAGAATGCATTTAAGTGCGAACCAGACTCATACTCAAGGACAAAAACATTCAAGTCAGACTACTCTTTTGTTAACGGTCGGCTCATTACAGTTGTTGATGGACCAGGATTTAGATACATGTCTGACGAACTCGCTATAATGCAGTTGATTACCATGCTCGAGCAGGCGATACTGGCCAATCCCAATGGCTATCACGCTTTTCTTTTCGTGGTCAGATTCGGCAAGTTTACCGAAGAAGACACGCAAACCATCAAACTTCTCAAGAGAGTCTTTGGCGAAGATTTCGTGGCTAAATATTGCATCTTGGTGGTGACATGTGGTGACAACTACGAACGTGAAGATACGGGATGTGATTCATTCGATGACTGGTGTCGTAAGCAGAGCGGCTTTTTCGGTGAGCTAGTGGAAGAATGTAAAAGACGCGTGGTGTTGTTTGATAACAAGACCAAAGACGAAGCCAAGTTGAACGAGCAGCACAACCGTTTGATCAGTCTGGTCGACGGCCTTAGCGTCCTTGGCTTGAGATACAACTGGACAAGGTCACAGCTATTTAATAAGCAGCAAAATTCACTTTTCTTTGACAGGAGAGTTCCGATTATAGGCCAGGAGGTTTTCAGGGCGATCGAACCGATGGAACGTCAAATTAGAGAGTTAAAAATCATGTTGTATCCAAATGACAATGTCAATACCAGAACTATGTATGAGGACATAGCTATTGAGACGCTTCATGATGTGCTTGGAAAATTAGATAGCATACAGACCATCGTGAAAAAGCAGATGACCAACGTAGAAAATGCGATTGATATTTATCGACGCGTTAGGAAAAGACACTTTTATAGTCACCTTATGATTCTCAAAGATGAGAAATGATGCTCAACAAGACATAAGGAATTCAATCGTTTTCAAAGGTAAACCACGATTTTCTGCAAAAGAATATAGCGAAGTGAAGGAAGACAAGACACGGCATGAAAGGAAGTCGGACCATGAACTACCGCACTGGATGACACCAACCGTAGTGCAAGAACACCAGAATAAATGTGCCAGTAATATATGTATACTTTCTTAACTCGTCGCCAATGAATATATAATAATATTATCATCAAGCTATGCAAGTTTTTCACCTGGAAGCAGGGGCGGATTAAGACTGCACGAGGCCCCTGGCTGCAATTCAAACTGGGGCCCTATCAAGCTAGCGTCCCTTTAAAATGGTTGCTAGCAGTTAATGTAAGACTGTAACGTGTAACTAGATAGTCCATTGGTTCCTTGTTCATAATGTGTCTGTACTCCTGGATCGGATTCATAAAAAGAACCGAACACAAAGAAATAACTGTTTGCCTGGAAACTTAAATTGAGTGTAAAAAGATAATTTTTATTTTAAAAAAGACAAATGAAAAAAAAACATATGCCCCCGCCGGGAATCGAACCCGCTACCGCTTGCGTCACAAGACAACACGTTGCCTCAAGACCACAAGATCCTGATGTCAGAACAAATTCTAAAAGATATAAATAGTATTCATTAATATGTTCACTTATTAAGCCAATCGAATCAACTTTTTTGATACTGAGGCTACCGGATCCGATATAGCGATCAATTAATAGATACGATTTTATTAATTTATTTAATTTATGATATTTTTAGGGATTCATGCAAACATTTGTCCACCTTTATTATAAAAGTTACTAAATTTGGGGGCCCTAAATCACCGGGGGCCCCTGGCTTTAGCCCGTTCAGCCCCCCCCCCTAATCCGCCATAGCCTGGAAAAAAATATCAATTTTCAATAATGATATTACTCTGAAGTCATGGATAGAACATAAGTTGTTGGACTTGGAGTTATTGGTTCTTTCACCAATATTTGGTTCTAAAATATAGTCTAATTTATAATGAAAGTGAATTTACAAAAGCGTATGGAAATAATTATTCTAGCCTCATTAGCACAGTAAAAGTTTAAATTTAATGTAACCTCTATAAGAATCAAATAGGCCATGCACTTGGCTATATACACATAGTCTGTTACGGCCAAATGCACGCGAATTGGACAAGTGATATTAACAACGATTTTTTCATTGTGAAGTTATTAGCAGCATCAAAGAAATAAAGTCTTGGGACATTTTCAAAATGGACTTGAAAAGCTAATTATAATTGTTATTATTATTAATGTTAGAGAAAATTCATAACACATACACACCGAAAGAATATGGGGTCATACTTTTTTCTCTCTGTATAAAGATATTATTCATTATTTAGTGATGACTTCTATTTTCAAAGAAGGTCCACATTAATCATCGTTCGATTTTTTGTTGGTCTAAAACAGCTTATTGACTGGGTCAAACAGAGCGATCGCTCACTGCCTGATAATTGTAGTCTAGTCTCCTATTCTGAAATGGCTTGCGGTCAGCCCCCTCTCCCCAGACGCGAGTTTTTCCACAATACCCAGCCTTTCTACAATGGTCTTATGGATTGACAAAAATTAATAGATGAACTTAGGCACACGCATATGAATTGGTTATTAACTAAGGTCCTGCCACACTGAAACAAAATTAAAATCCTTTAAATTTACCTTCTTTATCTTATTTAAAGAACAATTTGAGCTTATGCACGGGACAACGCGGGCACTTCAGCATTGTCTCAAACAAAGAAGTTCAACAACAACATTTTAAAACATTTATAACATTTTTTTCTAGTCTTCTTTTTCCTTTCGACCAGCACACTTACGAAATTTAGGCCACTTCCACTTTGACAGCTTTTAAAAGCAAAAATTGTTGTAGTTTTTTTGTCCACCAAAGATTGCCAAGTTAAGTCAGAGAGTTTTGTCACAAGTTGAAATTATTTAGTCCCTCTTGTTTACACCGAACAACCCTACAATTTTAACCGCTTCTCTGTTTTCGATACCGGACACAGTTACAAGTTTAGCCATCTCTTCCATCCAAATGCGTCACTAGGGAGGGGATGCGGGGATGCTTTCCCCATCAAGTGACTACATCACAAGTGGTGACACCAATATGTAAATATTTAATTTTTCCGTTATTTTGAAATTGCACACTCGTAGGTCGTTTATGGGGTAGGTCGTGTGTCGTTGACACCAACTCTAATGACGCCTCTGATCAAAGACTCTTTCGTCGAAATTAATCTAGATTAAGCCAATGTGCTTTGACGATGTGTTTACTTTACCTCCCATGACAATACAAATTATGGACAAGTTAAATCAACAAAGTATGTACTAAAGATTTTTGTAAACATACATTATATATCATCCCTATGAATTAAATTATTAGCAAAATTTACTATCTAAAAGTGTATGATAATTACAAATGTAAATTTTAGTTACATTCAGGCCCAATGGGTGTGGAGGTGTAGGCAAACAATAATATAGTTCTGAGCCCTGCTGGAAGTTGTTTTCTTCACCACTGATTTTCGCGAGCTAATGTAAAAAAACAACAACAACAACACATGCAGCGTTTTGTGTCCATTTATAAACAACAATCACCACATTAAATTTTAATGCATATTCAGACAAAATATATTTAAAATAATTTGTGTTAACATTTCTTTCCCAAATATAATCTTTTGCCTTATACTTATATAATTACGTACCTTCATGGGATCACTTATCCTAATTCCTTTGCGTTATGTGATTAAAATCTTGAACGAATTCCTTCCTGCGATAAGATACCATTATTAAATAGGATGCAATATCTTAGTTTAATCCCATTACATAATTAGATCCCATGCATAACACTTTAAATTTGGACCCATTAAAATATATTATAAATGACGGTAAAACAAAGGAATATGAAATCACATCATTTTCTAGAATATTTGAGATCATACCCTAATCTAGTCAATAATAAGAGAAATATTATAATTATAGCCTAACAAATATAATTGGGGTAAAACTTTAAAACTTGTCCCATTATAGTAGGCTAAAATATAGCTGAGATCTCGCAAAGATAAAATTTATAATTGTCTATATTATTTTAAATAAGCTACATATGTAGTGAATAATAAGACTAATATTAAATAATAAGGTAAAATTCAGAAGAGTTTTTAAATCATAATAAATGTGTATCTATTTATATTTCAAGATGATTCATTTACTGTAAGGTACGTAGTATATTAGTAATTTCTAATGATGGAATAAGAGAATTATAAAAGCTCGAACATTATGATAGTATTTCTCTATATATGTTACCACAAAATATCACTACCAGAAATAACAACTCAAATTGTATGTAAATATATGTAATTTAAAATCCCATACCTCAGTCTTGGAGTATAAAATGTGTCTTTGGGGCCGTCCATAAATGACTTCACGCGATTTTGGTCGATTTTTACCCCCTCCCCTCCCTCCTCGTCACACTTCGTCACAAAAACTTAGACCCCCCTCCATTATTACGTCACAAAGCTTTGACCCCCCCCCCAAAAGCCGTATTTTCTAATTGAAAATAAGCATGTTTAAAATATCTTTCTTTGACATTTAAATATGTATTTAGTGTAAGGTTGCAATCTATTTAATATCGTAACTAGGGGTGTACTGGATTCAAATTGTTAAAATCCGGCCAGAGCCGGATTCGGAAAGATTTATGAAGTGAAATCCGACCGGAGCCGAAGCCGGGTCGAATTTGTAAAAATGGCCGGATTCCGGATTTCCCGGAGCCGGAGCCGTTATACATATATATATATATATATATCATGACTCTACGGCTAGCCGGATTTGGCCGGATTTATGAAGTGAAATTCTGCTGGAGCCAGATTTTTAAAACTTGCTGGATTCAGGATTTGCAGAAGCCGAATTCCGGTACATCCCTAGTCATAACTAGGGCTGTCAATATTGTTGAAAAAAGCTGCGCGGGTACTCGTCCAAAATGCCTCATAATTTTCGCTGTTATGACGGTTATAGAATGCTACCTAGCCATTATTCATGCAGCTCATTTCACACAGTAGCTAACAGCATACTTCCAAAAAATACTATTATGCTCTACAAACCTTTCTTCCTGCTGTAAATGCATTCGCCATACTCATAAACTAAAACTACAGTAAACTGAACATTCAAACAAAATGTCCAAAACAATGACGTAACGTACAGTCAGGTCATAGGGCCCAGCAGCTTGAATGTTAATGTCCGCTAGGCGGCGGTCAATATTCACTCTTAGGTTCGTTGGTTCGTGTGCAACTGCAAAGTAAAAAAAAATCATTAGCAAAGTTGCACAAGGTGTATTTTTTTCCAACACTACAAAATTTGCTTCGCGGTTATTCTAAACCTCTGCGCGGCTTCGGCCAGAGAACTGCGCGGCCGCGCAACCACGCAGATTAAAGGGAACATTGGCGGCGGTAGTAACTTTTTAATTGATAAACTTTACATACTGACAACTTTGTACGTCTTATTAAAATCAGTTTTTTCTGCTAGGCCTACACAAGAAACACAAGAGAATGGGCGCCAATTTGTTAAATTTTTCAGGAATGCTCTTCAACACCTGTGGGCGGGTGGTAACAGTTATTACATCACCAACCATTGTACAAACCAAAACTTTAACTTAAAAAAATTAAAATCAAGCCAAAATTATTTTCAACCAAAAAAAACACCAAAAAAAACATTTCATTAATTTTTGTTATTACAGTAAATTTCTTTGAAAAACTAAAATATACTTTTAAAAACATTTACACTAGGTACTTTTTTAACATGGTCGCGATTGGGGTGGAGAGGGGAATGAGAGGGGGGGGCTAGATTGAAAACAAAAAACAAAAAAAACAACAACTTTGGCTCGTCTGAACAAGTAACTACCGTAAATACTCGTTCTATAGCCCGTTCGTTCATAAGTGTGTAACCCGCTCGTAAGCCGACCCCCAAAAATAATAGGAAAGCGTAAACAAAATGGTACACTTTTTTTAAAAAACTACAAACTAAATCGGTCATTATGATTGTTTACTTTGTACTACCTATCATTGTCTTTGTGCTCTTTGTTAGTCAAGAGTTAGACTACCAAGTAACCTTTTTTTAAATATTTTATTTTTTATTTTTGGGTGTTTGTAAAAAGTGGCGAAAGCGTGTATAATTAAAATTCGTTGTTGAAAACAAAATTTGTAAAACAATTTATAAATAAAACATTGACAAAAATAAATAAAATGAGTAAATAAGGTAAGTGCAGATAATTAGTATTATTTTATAGCTTCTGGTAGAGCAGTCGATCTTTTAGATTGTAGAAAAGGACCTTGATGATCTACAATAACAACACCGATATTCAATGTAGAAATCACATTTGGCCCGCTCGTAAGCCATACCCCCCCCCATACCAATCTTTCCCCCTAGATTTTGTCCAAAAATAGTTGACTTTAGAATGAGTATATACGGTAAATAATGTCGGCGTATTTCAAAGACTCGTTAACTTCGTGTCATTGATTCATTGAAGTCTTTTTTTTTGTTGTGTTTTATGATTTCTTTTTCATGTTCATAGGGAACATTTGTATCAAAATACCTTGTAGTTTGTCAGAACTTTGACAGATAACACGCGTGAAGCCATTGAAAACGTCATTAAATAAATTGCAAGCAATGAAATAGTTAAGTGGAAATTTTATTTAAAGATGTGCGTTTTTTTTGTTTTTGTTGATGTGACGTCACATTTCTTTAATTCCCCCCTCCCCATCGTCACAAATGCTTGACCCCCCTCCCCCATAGGCGCGTGACGTCATTTATGGACGGCCCCGATTTATTGTCTTAATCCAGCCCCCACGTAGTAGGTTTTTTTCACAAAATACAACTCTTTTCAAAATGTTTGGACACCCTTTAATTATATAATTTATTTTTAGTCTACAGTAAAGTCACGTCATCGAGCTGATTTAAGATATATGAAATGTTAGATTTTAATAATATGCTTTTAAACAAAAGACTACAGCATTCCGATTTGAATTTTAAATATTATATTTTATTTTTCAAAGGAAAAAAAATACATTTAATTTAGTAATATGTTAATCGTTATTATTTTCTTGTAAATCAAACTACCTATTATATCTATTAATAGACAAATTATATTTTTTTATTAAAATAATTTTGTTTAAGGTTTTCCATTCAATGTCCTTTCGTACGTTGAATCTGATGTGAACGTATTTTTCAAGTAACATTGCATAACAATAGTTCGGAACTAAGCTGATAAAATTCAACTCAAACATTAACTTTTTTTAAAAATATAAATTTACAAAGTGTATTAAGATTTTAAAAAAGCATAATTATATTAACTTCTAAACGATATTTTAAATTATTTCTTTATAATTTTATGAGCAAATTAAATAATATATAATTTTAATGTAACTAATTTTATATAATTCATATTGTTTTTTTTAAAATTTGTATTATATGTTCAAAAAACACGTTCTATTTTTCTATTTTTGCTGTATATATTATATAAATATATCTCTATATTTCTGTTTTCTTTTAAACTATATTACATGTACTTTTATTTTCTCATCGAAGTAATTTCAAAGTATATTGCTTCTTCAAGATAATTGAGAGGTAAATAACTTATCAACCATTTTTATTTTGCATTTTCAAATATCACCTGAGATAAAAGGTAAGATATTATTTCAGGCAATCTTTCAACATATATTCCAGGCATTAAAGGCATGACAATCATTTTCATGAGTTGATTATAAAGTACATGTATGCATGTATGTTCATGTATTTTTTTTTAAACATGCAATACTGGTAGCTACCTACAGTTGTCTTTAGATAACTTGTAAGATGAAACAATGAAGTGAATGTTATGTTTCAAATATAATGATTCACACATTTCGCTTATATTATTGAAGCAATTAAATAATAAAATCGATAAATATAAATCAAGATTTAAGTAGCACTTAGTAAAATAAATATTCATTGATTTATTAGGTTTGTGTGTTTGTTTGTCTGTGTGTGTGATTGTGCATGTTTGTGTGTATGGAGGGGTTTCTAATTTTAAAAATAATAAATGAATTAATTTAAAATAAAAGCTGATATTGTTATTTTTTTATATTTTATGTAATTTTAAATGGCTAAAGACATTTCAACTACCTTTCGATAATATCTTTTTATAAAAAAAAGGAAAAAAACATTGTTTCATGGAGGTAAATCCCTTAAACTAGGTTTGAAAAGAATGGTTAGATTTTGGACAAGAGTCTAACGATGAAACAATTTGTTTGGACAATTTGACTAGATTTTAGTGATGCATCCATAATGAAGCCAGTTATTAGTGAATATACGATGTAATTTGCATAACCTATTTGATTAAAGCTTTTGTATCAAATATTTGAATGATAATTCATTATTTTTTAAATGTTTCTTTGTCACTTCATTTTAAACACGTTAAAAATTATTTACATTTATGCAAATGTATGACGATATTATGTATCTTCTATTTCTGCTGATAAGTACATGTGCAACTTACGATTTTTTAAATGGTGATGTTTTTTATGGATACTCGTTTTTTTAATATTCAATTTAAATCATAACACTTACGGATCCAAGATCTTGACCCATTAAAAAAATCACGCCACTTTCTTCTTCTTTATAGTTGTTTCGCAAGAATGTTATTTTGCATGAGGACTACATAACAATAGGAATAGCAGATTAAATTTATAATAATAAAATACATTTATCTTAATTACTCAAATATCACTAATTCTCCAAATTTACGATTAGATAGAAGTATGAAACTTTGGGAAGTTTTTTTATAACAATCGCGCGATGATGACTGGTGAAAAAAAACTAGTTTCTTGGGAGCCAGGGGGCCATAATATCTTTTTCTTAAAAGTTTAAGACTTTATTTCCTTTTGATTTTACACGATCTTTACAAATATTGACAAACAAATATATCCATCATGATCCAGATTGATATCAACAGGGGTATTGAACTTTATATATTGGACCTATTAGGCATGGAAGCCTTAATATCATTTTTGTTATATATCCAGTATAAACATTATTTTATTCATCCGTGTGCCAAGAAACTTTGGAAGGTTATTGAATACACTTCTGAAAAATGTTTCTGGAAATAAAGAGATTTACAATAGTAAATATTCGGGGCCAGGGGCCTAATACATAATTTATTTTACTAACACGAGCTGAAACTGAAGTGTCTACTTAGAGTGAAGAGTTGAAAGGGAAAAAAGTAACTGATACTTCGAAAATTTCGGACGATGTTGAAGGGAAAAGACTTTCAATGTTGGTTTTTTTTAAACTCATGTTCTTCCTACAAATTTGATATATATATATATATTGTTAGAAGACATGTTGTTTAATTAATTTTGAAAGTAAAAAATGAATAGGTGTGTCTTTAGTGCTGTCTTCATGGCTTTAGTAGAAATTAACAGAAGGAGGGAAAAGGTTCTGATGACATACTCTCATTTACAATATCGGTTATTGTTGAGAGTAAACTATGTAATGACCCAAATAATAAAGAAGTTTGGATGGGCTCCAGAGAACAGGACGTTGGTTTCCATTTGAAAATAACACTATGACCTCATTTTCTGTAACAGGCTGAGACTTGTCAAAGCGTGAAGTAACGGCAAAAGAAGAAGATAAATTAATAGGAGGTAACAATGTTCTGTCAATTTTAGCAATTTTGCAGGTGAAAAATTACACAAAATATCTGGTTAATTATGTAAGGAATATACAGAGGGAAGAGTCATATCTTTACCACTCCCTCTTGTGTAATTTCATACACTAAATAGCTGCCTACTAATACTACTTGTTATTATCTTATTACTATAAAACTAGGTCTTTGCTCGATGACTAATGTTAGCATCACGTCCCGGTGCAGTGAAAAAAATTTGCTTGTGAATGACCAGTCTCGATTTCAACCACGTCTTTTCTGCTACACGCTGATCTTTCTTGGCACCTCGAAAACCATCCCTTATTGTTGGATACCAGGGAGCTGACCTGACATTGCGGCATGTTAATGGGGCATGTCTAACCAGTACAGTGCGTATTGCACTGTTCAGCTTATCCAAATTGAGGCAGAGGTAAGGGCATACTACCACATTTAGATCTTGCTCGAAGGCGTCACGGTTCATGCCATGCAGATTGCTAAGGTCTCTAAATTATTTTTGAGGAGGGGGAACAATAATCATAAGTTAGAAAATGATAAAGAAATGATGTGAAGGCAGCTCTTCTGTACACAGTTGCGGATATTAAAATAGAATTGTTAGACCTGTGCAATATCCAATCCATATCACACAGTTCTGGTAAAATCTAGATATTTGGATATACGTGTTTCAACAAATGATAAGACTGCGCGAAAAAGATACGCACAAATGATAGAGAAATTTATACCACAGATTTATCACAAATAAAGATTTTTAAGTTCAGTTTTTGTAAAATATTTCTCATAATTCGCTCACTTTTTGGATCCAGATAATACGCTTAAGTCTAAACCAACGGTGGCCAAACTGCGGCTCGCGAGTCGCATGCGGCTCTTCAGTTTTCACATTGCGGCTCCCAAACAACTTTTGAAATAAAAACTTGTCGTTTGAAACATAACATGTAATATTAAAATAAGTGAATTAAAAAAAAATATCAACCGAAACAAATGGTTGAAAATAAATAATTTTGGATTTATCTGCATTAAGAAAAAGCAAACTTGCCGAGTTAAAGTTTGGAATGTGTCAGTTGTAGAAGACACCACTTTCTACTTTTAGCACACTTCACATGTTTCATTTCAACGTAGGCAAGTTATGCCATCGCTTTGAATATTGCTAGTGCTAAACGACTTTTAATAATAATAATAATAAATTGATTATTTATATAGCGCTGTATCCCAGTAAGGAACTGGGCTCACAGCGCTTTACATGAAAGAAATAACATACCTATAAGTATTAAATTAACTTTCATATCACAACAAACACAAAAAATTACAGTACATTATACATAAGTACGTTAATCATTTACAAGAAATGTTGTTTCATCAATTTTGAAAATAAATTTTGAAAAGATGTGTCTTAAGTGCAGTCTTGAAGGACTTGGTTGTTTGAATACTACGTATGTGTAATGGTAGAGAATTCCATTGTTTGGCTGCACAAAAAGAGAACGACCTTTCACCAAATGTTTTGGTGCGTGTCGTAGGAACAGAGAGAACGCGTGTGTCTGCAGAAGATCGTAGCTGGCGAGTGGGTGAGTAGACCGACAAAAGTTCAGTAAGATACGATGGGCATGAGTCGAAAAGAAGTTGTGACAGAGAACGGCCAGTTTGTAATCAATACGGGCTTGTATAGGCAGCCAATGAAGTGAGCGAAGAAGTGGAGTAACATGGTCATGTTTTTTTGCCTTGAGCACCAGTCTGGCAGCTGAATTTTGAACTTTCTGTATTCTTTCAATGCATTGTTTTGGCGCACCTGACAGAAGAGAATTGCAGTAATCCATACGAGCCAGTACAAGAGCACAGACTAGAGTTTTTGTGGCACTAACTGTTAAGTAATGACGGATTGAGCTGATCTGACGAATGGCAGTGTAGGCAGAGCGACAGATGTGATTGATGAAGTTTTTAATAGACATGTTGTCAGAAATAATGTAGCCAAGATTCCTAGTCGATGTTGCGAACAGAATATCCGAACTGGCTACGTGAATTGACTTCGGAAGAGACAAAGTACTGCGTGATTTATTGTTGCAAAATAGAAGTGCTTCAGTCTTGTCATCATTCAGCTTGAGTTTGCTTAACGTCATCCAAGACTTTACTTCACCAATGCACTCCTGCAACAATTGGACAGCGGAGTCCATATTAGAGGGATCAGTGTGAGTATATAGTTGATTATCATCTGCAAATGATTGGCTTTTAACTGAATGCTTTTCTAGCAGTAGAAGTAGTGGTCTTGTATACAGTACAAAAAGTACCGGACCCAAAACAGAGCCCTGAGGCACACCATAAAGCAAGTCAGCTTTGTGAGAGATACAGCCATCTACTGATACTACCTGTGATCTGTTAGATAAGTATGATTGAAACCAAGCCAGAACTAAGCCAGAAATTCCAAAATAATTTTGCAGGGTTTTCAGCAGTATATGATGGTCGACAGTGTCAAAGGCTGCACTAAGATCCAAGAGGACCAATATAGAAATTTTCCCACTGTCCAGTGCGAGCAGGAGGTCATTTTCTCTGACAGAACTTCGCACCATAACTACTAGCTAACCAGATTTAAAGAAACTGACCAGTTCAAAGGCTTCTCAACAGAATCATAACATTTAATGTTGAGTATAATTGAGTCTATAAGCAGTGTGTTTCTATTAATAAATTTTACACATTTAAATATTTGTTAATTTTGTAACAGTAACTAATATATTTCCTCAACATATGATTTGTGTTAAAACCATTGAATCGTTAAATAAGTAAATTCGGATAAAAAAGTATTCATAAAAATATACCACACAAATTTTTATACATTGCGGAGTGGAGACATGACCCATAGTCTATAGCAACGGTGGCCAAACTGCGGCTCGCGAGCCGCATGCGGCTCTTCTGTGTTCACATTGTGGCTCGTGTACAATTTAAGAAATATATTTTACAAGGATTGCTGGGATATTTCCATACTAGGTTTATTGACAATAGTGCTTCTATGTGGCTCTCAAAAAAATATTTATACTTTAAAATGGCTCTCAATTACTACATGGCTGGCCACCCCTGGGCTATACTCTAAGAATAACAATCTTTAGCAAAGCATTTGAAAACGAGCCTTCTGTCTGTTAAATTGCGTTAGACGCAATCATCTTCTGTATAGAATGAGCGCCTGTAATAGATAATACAATTAATATTATCGTTCTCTTGAATGATATGTAGTTATTTAAAATTTATTCATAAATAACTTTAAATTATTCAATTATTATTTACAACGCAATTAGTCATATATATTTAGAATTTATATTTACAATAAAATTAGATATTTTCATTAAAATACTCATATTTTAACGCATTATTAAGAAGAAAATAAATATAAAACTTATAATTAGCTAATTTGGAACAACATAATTGTAAATTTTAAATAACAACACTTTTTGTATTCATGTTAAGAGTTTAAACACATTGCAGTTATTATTCGAAAGTTTTTTTAGCTTACGATAATTCGGTTAATTTTACATAAAACCTGATTATATATCTCATATCTTGGTTAAGGTTGTTTTGAAACCTCAGCCGGTTAGGAAATTTCCAAACTTATCTCTTTAAAAATGTTACCAATAATATTTTTCCGACGCCACGCAGCAGATTAGAATTACCGCGCAGCTAATTTTTACAAATAATGGATGCTGCGTAACTTTAGACAAGAATGTTTTTTTTTAATTTAATTATTTTATTTTTACTTTGCACACTAACTAACGAACCTCAGAGGGAACATTGACTGTCATCCACAACTTAAATCAATTATTATTTATTCATACTGTACTAAGACTTCATTCAAATTGAAAGAATAACATGAAAGAAAAGCATATACTTATACGAGAAAAGGTATATAAAATAAAATTAAATGCGTACTAATTGTGTTTATTATGAAGTACTCGTGTTTAAAAGTTTCTACCTTGTTCGTAATAAAAAGTATCAGAGACATATCGCTCATTATTAATTTTAGTTAAAATACTTCGCTCACTTCTTTCGAGGGGATCCCATTACACAGGATCTAGTTGCCCGGTGAGAATTTGAAGGATTTGTTGACAGTGTTTGAATACGATCACTTGATACACATAGAGTCTTTGTTTGTAATATGTGTCTCCAACATTTCACGACTTAAAGCAAATAAAGAATAGAAAGATCTTCGAGGGGCACGGTGGTCGAGTGGCATGCGCGCTCAGCAGACGTACCGATGGTCACCGCTTCGAATCCATCTGAAGGTTTTGTCAGGTTAAATTATACGTCTATTCCGACATAACTATCCTATTTAGAGCTAGTTTCAGATAATCAATTTTAATAACTATAATATATAAAATAGAATTACTAGTTACCTTTCACTTTAATCAATTGATCAATAAAGACGAGTTACAAATTTCAAAAGTGATATACGATAAGAGCTTTTAAATTTTAATGGAACAAATATATAAATTTGATCTAAATAAATTTTTTCCATATTTTATCGTAAACAACATATTTTCTTAAATGACATTAAATCCAGTCTTTGCAAAAATTACATTAATAAACCATTTAACTTTGAAATATTTTTGTGCAAATTTAAATTCATTAAATTTAAAACCAAAATGACATGGTAAAAAATAAAATAAAATTAAGACACGATAATGTTGAAGTTGACATTGAACTAATTATTTTTTATTCAATGAAATTTTACTGTGCAATTTCTATATTATTTTATATTTAAAATAATTTTTAAAATTAAAAAAAAATAATACTACCACTACTAATGCTCATAATAACAATAACATGAATCCTCACGAAATGTAATCTAATACATAATCGCCCTTCCTGTGCTTGTGCCTCCCCATCGAAAGGCGTGCAAAAAGGCGCTCGAAGGGCGCGCAAAATTATTATAAATAAATTAAATTTATTCGCCGTAATATGACGTCATTATTATAGCACAGAGCGTCAATTACCGAAACAACGCAGGAACTATGCGTGTGTGTGAGCCTTAGCAGGCTTTTCCACTAGTATCTGAATAAATTGAAATACGTGTGATTGTAACGTTAAAGTTAAACAAATCTTTTTTGCATTAAAGTTGTGCGTCTTTTAATTATTTGTTATCTACATTGCTGAATAAGTAATATTTTTTTACAATCCAATTGAAACAAACGAAAAACAATTCAGTTTAATTTTAAAATTGTACTATACAATTGTATTTTTAAAAAAAACTCATTCATTCCTTAGATTTTTAATGACGGATTATAATATACTAGTGTAAAAGTCTGCTAAGGCTCACACACACGCATTGTTTCGGTAATTGACGTTCTGCGCTGAAACAATGACGTCATATAATTTTTTTTTACTGCGAAAATGTTTAATTAATTTATAATAATTTTGCGCGCCTTTTAGCGCGCTTTCGAGTGCCTTTTTGCGCGCCTTTCAATGGGGGAGACACACGCACAGGTAGGGTGATTATGTATTAGATTATTTAGTATTGCACAATAAAATGGGTAACGAAATGAAGTTAATTATATGATGCGGTAAATTTTTAAAAAACTGTTTAAATCACATATTGATCCTTACGAATTTAAGTTGTGTAAAAATAAATAGAAAAAAATAAATTGACAATCTAAATGCTATGATATAAATTACTTTCAAAAGTAATAAGTATGCAATATATAACCTAATAGATGTATGAAATATCACCACAAAAATATTCATTTAAATTTTCAAGATAACCAAATACCCTTAACTATGGAAATACATTTGGAATTATGGGCATACCCGGAAAATAGCAATACCCAACACATAAACCCAACAAATTTTTGACGACATAAATAGATTGCTATATTGTGTACAGTGCACATTCTACAGTTTCAAATACTACAACTTAACTTTAACTGGAGGGCAATGTTTTCCTAAGCGAAATACAACCGATAATGTCATGTTTTGATCTTTCTCGTTATAAATTTCACGAAGTGTCTTCATATAATACTTAGTTCCGCAAAAATTGAATGTTTCGCAAGAATTTTTTATTAAAGTAATAAAATTAACTTTTTAAAGTGTAATTTTCAAGGTTGAATTATTGTGTTTTATGAATTGCCAAATGCATACAAAGTTATTAAGTTTGTGCACCAGAACTATGCAAGGTAAAATGCATAGCAGTAACATGAACCGAGCACTTTAATTTCAAGATGTTATTTTTAAAATGTTGTAGATGTCAGATATTTTTTTGTGAAAATTAAAGTTTTTCAGCTTGTATAACAAGGGGTACATTAAAAAGAATGTTAAGATTTAATTCTAATCGGAAAACCGCTGAAATACATAAAAGCTAAGGCTAAGGTTGATAATTTCAAGATGGTTTGACGTCGTTTTTACTGCCAATGGCGAATGCTTTCTTGTTCGAGACCAGTGGCATTAATGGATCGCTTCAAGTGCATGTTTGGCAATAATCCTTTAATTAGATTAAATTTAAAGAAAAATCAGTCATAGATGTGTACTATAAGTTAAATATTATATTTTAGGCTTGATTTATTTTGATATATCGAAATTAAGTAGCGTAGCAAGGGGGGAAGGGGAGGGGGCAAATTCACCGGGAGGCACTTTGCCATGGGCGGCAAATGACTAGTAGTTTTTAAATTGTTTTTAAAGATGAAAATTTAATAAGAAAGTGGAGCTTTTACTCGAAATAACAGAAAATCCAAATAAGAATGAATAAAAACAAATAAAGGACCAATCATAAAGTATGTGAACATTTCAACTGCCAAAAATTCATAAATTCTTCTGATACTAATGCTACTGTTCTGAAAAACCAACGCCTGATGTCGTATCAGCTTAATTGATTCTTAAAATTTGACAAACGCAGGTGTTGTAAGAGTAAATCTTACTGTACCCTAACAATTTTAAAAATAAGCCAATCGAATTCTCCTAGCGGCACATTGTTGGCAACAAAAAAAAATGTTATAATAAAATTATATAAGAGAAAAGAAAAGCAAACATTTTTTTACAATTATGGAAACTATATTAACATACGCAAAGATTTCTAATTTCAAAATATCAAACTTAGGTAGACTACTAAAACAAAATTGTTGGCGTACTTATATAGTTTATTATTTCAACGCATCGTTATCTTAATGTCATTAATGTTTTTTTGGAATAAATTAAAATAATGAATAAAATTGCTAATATAATAGAAATTAAAACTTGGTACACATAAATACAAAAGTAGCCATTCATGAACAAGTGCTCAACATAAACAACATTTGTTGCATTTGTTAGCAAAGTATGAACGAGTACTTCAAGAACATCATCTTAATAAAAAACAACCCGTAAAAAACCAAGTTTTTGACTATAAATCCTTTAGGTATGAGACGTAACTAAAAGAATGTTCATTATAACACGCAGCGCAAGACCATCCAAAAATACAAAATTGCAGTTGTGTCGTAAATCGTGTTTAATATAATGCGCATCGATCAGAAATATGTTTATAAAAAGTGCTGTCAATAAAATACGCACCTTATTGCGCGACAGAAAGGTTGTTCAATATAATACGCACCGCGACGCTCTATCTAAAAAAATAGCATGATACATAGGAATAAATAAAATAATATTTAGGTATTTCCCTCCTTGGGGCCGTCTTTTGGGCTGAATGTGAATATTAAGTTTGGAGATGATGTGACGATGGTCTGTCCAGCATTCAGCACCGTTGAGCGATTTGGTCACACGAACGTCTTGTCTATCTTTCTTCCTTGTGATGACGTAGTCTATTAGGTGCCAGTGCTTGGAGCGAGGGTGCATCCATGAGGTCCTGTTTCTTGTGGGAACACTGAATACTGTGTTAGTAATCAATAAGTCATGTTCAACACACGTCTGAAGCAATAGGATACCATTGCTATTACACCGGCCCACTCGATGTTTTCCTATCGCACCGTCCCAAAGAGCGTCGTCGCAAACCCCTCTTGCATTAAAGTCACCAAGTATGTCAAGCTTATCAGTAGAAGGAATGTTGGCGATGATAGAGTGAAGGTCCTCGTAAAACCTGGATTTCACTTCATCAGGGTTAGTCATTGTTGGGGCATAGCAGCTGATGATGTTAAGATATTTCTTCCCGGCCAACAGAGGCAGTCTCATCGTCATGAGTCTGTCATTTATGCAATTTGGATGACTAGCTATAATGTATAGTATTTTTGACATGATACTCATGTATGGCCGGTCGAGACGGCGGGTCTATCAACAAACAGCGGTGTTGGGGGGGGGGAGGTAGGTAGTGTCTCTGGACAAACCGTGGTGTGTGGGGAGGTAGGGTCTCTGGACAGACGGGGGTGGGTAATGTTTAGATGTCATATCATGAAATTCACATGTCACCCTACACTTATTCCCGTTCTTGGGCGGGCTTTGTTGCTAGTACATACATATCCATTCAAGGAATTTGGTATGCACATTGTATCCATCTCATTAAGTTGTCTCTTACCTAAAAAAGGAATAATACTATTTCAACAATTTATTTATACAGTCTGACCTCTCTAAGTCGAACATCCTTCATTCGAAAACCTCCCTATATCGAATTAATTGTTAGTCCAGGCAAAATTCTGCACCTATTATGCCATTTTCCCTAACTCGAAAACTCCGTAAGTCGAATTTTTTTCCAGTCCCTTAGAGTTCGACTTAGAGAGGTCCGACTGTACAAGACTGAATGTCCTGCTTCCATTCAACTAACTCAACTCCCGTGCATCAACGGTAGTAGTACTATCACTACTGTAGCTGTGTCGATGTGTGAGTCTTGGGTCTCGCTCTCTACCTCTTAACCAAGGGTCAGGAAACAAGGTGTAAATTACCCCTTTTGGGTAAAAAGGTAATTCTTAGGGGTAATGCAGACTCATGCAGACGTATAAAAATATATATATTTTTAAAAATACATTTTTCACAGTTTTTCTGAGAGGTCCACCAGATCTTCACTGAACATTGCTATATTAGGCCGGAATGGTAGCAGGAACAGTTTCGCCACAAACTACATTTTGATGATGGATGTGTTAAAAAATGGGTCTAAAACTGGTAACAATTGTCTGACTAACTTTGACGAGCGAGAGCTGCTACTTTTCGCGTGCCCTGGACTTGGAGGGAAGAGCCTGTATGGCACTGATTTTAAAACTGCCTTATTAAATGGTTTAAATCTTAGCTTAAAATATGATGCATTGTTGTACGTTGTTGGGATAGCGACTCATCACTTAGGCTACGAGATAGAGACCGTAGAGAGAATTAAACAAACTCTGGGGGATGATATTTTTAAAAAATACGGCATTCTTGTGGTGATGAATGGGGGCAATCTTGGGATTGATCAGGACCTAACCAGTCTCAATGAACCAGCTTATCAGCCAGGTCAGCTTGGCCTTACGGTTTTACTCGGGGAATTTTCAGGCAGGAAAATTGATTTTAATATTTCAGCTGATAATATGGAAACGAAACGGCATGTGATCACCGTCATGATAGACATGATAGACAGTCTTATGGGTGATGGGAAATACTGCAGCTCAATCGAAACGAAAGAAGACGATTTTAAAAATACAGCAGAAAAAACAACGTCTTCTTGAGAACTTTATATTTTAAAAAAATAAGTTAAAAGAACTTACAAACACACTGAAAGATTATCGTAATGAAAACATTTTAATATATCTTTAAAATTAATTTTAGAAATCAATCTTTAAAACACTTTTAATCCATTTATTTTGCTGATTTAAGTAATAACAATAATAATATGGAAAAAATATGAGCTTTAAAAAAGAGGTATTTATTAATCGGTCCACGAGGTCTTCAGTTGCAGATAACAAATGTTAAATGGGTATAGATTTAAAACTGCAAACTGTCCTGTATAAATATATTTTTATAAAAAGTTTTTCCCTCTTTATTTTTCAATAGTTTGTAACCACCAACAATTTTGTTGGATGAGAGGAATTCAGAAATAAAAGACGGTAAGGGCGAGTGCCCGTTGAATATGTGTTCATTTCATTTAATACAGTCTCTTTTAAATTAATTGTTATATTTTATCACAATATGCATATTACTTTCTTTAAAAAAATGTATTTTTAAAAAATGGAAATTCTATTATAAAACAATCATTTAGACTTTAGATGCTACATTGAGTAACACAAAAGAGTGTAAAGTTTGGTTGACACAAATTAGTGACCCAAATGTTGCTTTTAAAGCTAAAGGCTATTCAGAATTCAGAACTTCTGTTATATTGAAAAATTTACTTTTATCAAATTATTTGTTACCTTATGCTTTTCTTAAAGTAATAAAATATTTAATGCAATAATTAAAAATATGTTGTTTTATTCATTACAGGCGTTTATTTAACAATCTTTTCTGTTTCTGTCTGTTAGCGTCAAATCTTGCAACGTTATATTCAAGAATTTAGCACTGCTTGATGGAGATGAAATTCAGCACACACCTGTATGTATCTCTGGTCACAAGTCCAAATACCAAACGTTCATTTAATTAGCTCAGTCGGCTGTTAAGTTATTTGCATTTTGGTGAAAAAATGTTTAATAAATAAATGAACTTCAAAGGGAAATAAAACGTTCTTAAATTATATTTATATTTTATATTTTTCTTTATTGGGTGAGCTCTCTTTACGAATTGTAATTGTGAAAATTGAAAACAAATTTTAAAATGGGTCAATAAATAAGGATTTTTAAAAACACTATTTTCTTCCAATGCCGTAAAGAGGACAAAATTAATTATTCGCACACAATTTTTCATGTCTAAAAAAATAAAAGCGTGGGTGACAAACATATTTTTGTCGAGTTTAATATATTGTATGTTTACTTGATTGTTCAGTGGAATTTCATCTCTCCGAAGATTTGTCGTACAAGTTAAATTTTCTTGTGTACTCTAAATCATTGGCGCCCACTGCCCACTTTGACATACGGAAAAATAAGCGTTGTAAGCAATAACAAGAGAGTATCGACAGGAGTCTTCCATTGAGGACGTAGTGTTGGCATTCTAACCCTTTCCCAGATAATCATTCGGTGTTTGATGTTGCTAAACGGACACGTTATTGTTTTATGAATCCATTTCTTTTTCACACACAGCCTCTTGTTAAGATCCATGATCTAACTTGTGTTATGACGAACTGTGAGACCAAACATTCTCAGAGCGTATTACCAATATAAATCATCCAAAAACAAACTCAGTGAGGACAATGAAGTGTCGTTTGTGTTAATCGAAAGAAAATATTAAATTAACTGTCCAATAGTTTAACAAAATTAAAAAGATTTTTTTACGCTGATGACTCTGATACATATATTATATTTTAAATTAACATATATGTATATGTTGTTCGTCCGTCGTAGTCGACGATGACCCCTCTCATTTTACTTGTATTTTACATTTGCTAGGCCAGCACGTGTATCCTCTGTTGGCTTATTAACCCTGTTCTAGCACAAAATTTGTGTCCCGATGTCGGACAAGAGATTGATTGGATCCCTTCAAAAGGATTTTGGATGCGGTCCTTCCTGGTTTGACGTTTTATCTTGGCAGCCTGTTGTCTATTAGCCTCACAGACAGCTGCGCCATTCCGTATCAGAAAGCGCCAGTTGGCTCGGGTACTGGCTGCTGCTTCCCAGGAGTCATGACCGATGTCAAAGGCCTTTAGAACAGTTTTAAGTGCATTCTTGTATCGCTTACATGGACCTCCGCTTACGTGGACCTCAAAATGTCACCATCGATGACGAAGTGAACGTCAGAATTGCCAGAGCATGCTCCACTTTCGGCAGGTTATACCCAAATGTCTGGAACAGAAGAGACATTACCATCCAGACCAAGCTGAAAGTGTACAGGGCATTGGTGCTCCCCACACTGCTATATGCTTGTGAAACTTGGGACTGTATATCAGCGCGATGCAAGAAAGCTTAACCACTTTCATACAACAAGCCTCAGGAAGATTCTCGGCATAAAATGGCAGGACAAAATTCCAGACACAGTGGTACTGACCAAGCCAGGTCTCCCCAGCATCTTCACCGTCCTGGTGCAGTCCCAGCTTCGCCGGGCAGGGCACGTTGTCCGAATGCAAGACGAGAGACTGCCAAAGAGAATCTTCTATGGCGAGCTCCAGTATGGACAGCGGTCCCACGGTGAGCAAAAGAAACGCTTCAAAGACACACTTAAAGCCTCACTGATAGCGTTTGCCATCAACCTAGACACGTGGGAACGTGCTGCAATGGACCGATCCAGCTGGCGCTCTTCCATCCACGAAGGTGCCAAGACATGCGAGGCAAACCGGATCACCGCCGCAGAAAAGAAGAGGCAAGCCCGAAAGGCCCGTGCTGTCAACCCTGGAGATGTCCCACTCGTCCCTTGTCCCTTCTGTTCCCGAGCCTTCCGTGCAAGAATCGGCCTAATCTGCCATCTGCTCACGCACATACAACCCTCGGATGACTACAGTGGTCCTCGTCGTATCGACGGACGAACGAACATGTGGACCTCCGAGTGCTCTATGCCCTTCGGTAAGCTCACCATAGAAGAGCCTCTTGGGAGGCGATGGTCAGGCATGCGCACTACATGCCCCGCCCAGCGTAGTTGGCTTTGCATGAGGCTTGTGTGAATGCTGGGCAGTCCTGACCTGGCTAATATTTTGGTGTATGGAACTTTTTCCTGCCACTTTATATTGAGAATTTTTCTTAGGCTTTTGGTGTGGAAGTGGTTTAGCAACTTCGCATGGCGTTGGTATACAGTCCAAGTTTTACATGTATATAGTAAGGTGGGGAGTAAAGTTATTAAAATGTGAGGGTGAAAATGGTTTATTTGCTATGGGCCTTTAAAAAAAGATGATTCAAAGTAGCTCTAGGCTTTAGTTTTTATTTGGATAGTTATTTTTCTTGTACATGCACTAATTAGAAACAGAAACATTATTTCATTCATTAATCATTGCAATACTATAAACAGTAAGTTGCATGTATTGGCCTGACATAATGTAATCAGAGGCGTCCCTAGAGGGGGGATGCGGACCACAACAGGTGACAACATCACAAGGGGTGACACAAAACTGTAAAATTCTGTATGTTTCCGTTGTTTGGAACTGACAGACTCAGAGAAGGTCTATTGGGTAATTTGTGAGGGGTGACACCAACCCTAGGGGTCGTCCAAAATGATGCCATGCACCTAGAGGGGAGGGAGCCAAACATTAGTGGGGAGGGGGAACATTTAAAAAGTGACGTCACATCAAAACGCGCCACTTTAAATAAAAGTTCCACTTAAATATTTGATTGCTTACAATTTATTAAATGGCGTTTTACATTGCTGCAAGCGAGTTACTTTATTAAGTTATTGGAGTGAAGCCTTTAAATTACACTATATACATGATTAAATGACAAAACAGTGATTTGAGGCATGCTCAATTTAAAATAAAATGTTTTGCTATTATGGAGGGGGCGCACAGCAAAGTTTTGTAACGTCATCTTGGAGGGGGTTTAAGATTTTTTGTAACGGGGTGGGGGTAATAAAATCGGGAAAAATTGCCTATAAGTAATTATGTATGAAATAAAGTAATTTAAATGTATATTAACTAATTACAATACAAATTTGATTAACAAAGTATTTAAATATAGTGTACAATTATTATTATAGATCTAGACTCTTTGCAAGGCTTTTATTTCACTTTCCTGTGTTTAAGACCAAAGAGGTGTAAAAAAATTTTTTTTTAAATGTACCCTCATTTATTTTATGTTATTATTTTTATTATTATTAGTTCTACTTCATAGATTTAGAATAACGAGATTTTTGCTTAATTTCTACAAACGAAGACACAGACTCCACAACCACAAGTGTATATAATATGTATATTTAAACTGATTTAAACAGTTAATCTTTTCAATTTTGTTTTCACGGTAATAATTCAGATTAACTCATTTTTAAACTGAGTCATAGTCATACTCTCATTACACATTTTCATTTATTTTAATTTAAAGTTAATTATTAATGTCTTTAAACTTTATTTTATTCTTTACTTTTATTCTTTTAGTAACATTCAATTAAAAATATATGCTTTTTTAAAGCCTAATTTATGCCTGGGTTTTAGAGGGTTAAATAAAATGCAGATTTACTTCGTAATAAATCATATATTGTAGCTTTTCCATATTTTTTTTTATAATGAAATGTTGAAAATTTGGTTGATCACGAGCAATTTTATCCTCCTATATGATAAAAGGCAATTTCCTGTGCAGTCATGGATAGCGATTGGTCCCTCACACTCCTACAGCCAATCACTGGAGGAGTAAAATTAAATCTCTTTTACATTTTGAACGACGTTCAAAACCAGTTATTTTTGGTGCAGTTTTTTTCTCAGAGTTTATTTTGAGCAGTGCGCGTTGGGATTTGTAGTAAAAATCTTTGTTTTTACGGGTTATTTAGGATAACTCTGGAAAGACCACGGTGTGTGTGTGGGGGAGGTAGGGTTTCTTGACAGACCGGTGGTGTGGAGGGTGGGAGTTCGGGTCTCTGGACAGACTTGGTGTGGGTATTTTTGACGTGATACACATGTATGGCCGGTCAAGACGACGGGTCTCTCATCAGACCGTGGCGTGGTGGGGAGGTAGGGTCTCCGGACAGAACGCGCTGTGGGGGGGGAGGTAGGGTCTCTAGGCAGACGGGTGAGGGTAATGTTGTGATGTCCTACTATGAACTTCACAGATCACCCTACACTTATTCCCGTGCTTCGACGGGCTTTCTTGCTAGTAGTCAATAAAAACAAGTCTCCATTGATGAACTTTGAACTTTAATTTTTAATAATTTACCATATGACATGGAGGTGGCGTAATAATACAAAAATAGTTCGTTAACCAATACTTACAAATCAAGCAAATAATATTTTTATCCTATTACACTATATATTTCAATTACTTATAAACATGAACACAATTATTGTTACCTATATTTTAAAGTTTTCGTGATCATTTATAGAGAACATAAAAATCTTTCGCTTTCGTGCATTTTATCAGTAACAGATACAATTTTCGGAATATCAATGTTATTAACTCTCTTTAAAATATTTTTACTATAGTTTCATAATCTACCATAAATAATTGAAAATAAACCGAATTTGAACAGCAAGAAATACAGATCAAAATGGGGAAAGTGTCAGTTTATATTCGTCTATGGATTTTTCTATGGATCACATAATCTTCAAAATAATTATATGAACAGAGCCTCTTATATCGTAATAAACAACATTGTACTTTTAATTAAATTATAGCCATCTGTTTGCAAATATATATATATATACATGTACATACAAATTCTCGTTCTTCCGATCCGGAATTTGGACATTTGAATGGGTTGCCTGAAGACACCAGGAAAACCAACACATTTAAAACTATATAAGAATGCATAACTAGACGCAAAAATCTTATGTATAGAAGGAGCGTCTGTAACAGATAAGATAAGATACGATCCACACTATGAACAACTGATATATAACAATGTTTTATTTTTATATCCGACTAATTTTAAATGTATTTTAATTTTAAACAATTACCGGACAGTTGGTCATCATATATGTACATTAACAACGGACTCAAATTGATCGGAAGCTAAACAAAAAAAAAGCTTTTTATTATTTAAAAGTTTATTTGTCGTTTAAAGTAAATCTAGCATCGAATTGGCAAATCACTTGTCTTCGTCGAAAACAAAACCAAAGCCCAAATTCACTTTGACTTTAATTTTTTTTTAAAGTAATGAAAACTTAATTAGATTAGAAATTATTTTATATTAGAAAAATAAGCCAACAATATCGTTTGGAAAATCATTGAAATTTCACCTGTTAATTTAATGGCCATTATAATATTCTCTATCGACAGAAAATGATTTCTTAATATTTTTAATTTATAAATTCAGTTTTTAAAAATGTGTTGCCCATTATGTAATAGTAATAGTTATCAACATTTGCTTATTATAGTTTCTTTTTTTAATGTATCTTATATAAGGAAAATAAAGAGGTTTAAACTACGAGGTTTTAATTTCGAGCTAAAACCATTTACAATTTGCTTAGCAATATATATAAAATCTGTGTCCAGCAAGTTTTACAAAATAATATATTTCGTTTTAATGTAGAAAGTCATGATATACAATTATGAATTTATATTTTATTTTAAGGATAAATAACCCATAACAATACTCGGAACAAAAAAGTAGATATAACATGGGGTTACAAAATAATATTGTTGCACACTGCTTCTAGTAAATAATTGCATCACGTTTATAGCCAAAAGAAATTAGATAATTTCTTTATGCCGCACAATAAAGTGTTTTATGTACAAAGCGTTGTCTTGTTCTGTCTAGTTCAATCAATCTATTTGGTAGAAAAAAAATGTTTAGCACATCGAAAGAACATAAATATGACAACATTATGGAGTGCTGTCTTAAAATATAATAATTTCAAAATTTTACTACTCTTCCCGCTCCCCCAACACCTATTTCATTCTCAAAATTTGGAATTAAATCCATGAAAGTATCAAGGTGGGTGAGAGGAACCAATAAACACAATATGTTACCTCAATCTATATTTACATTTATAATTCAACAAGAGTTTCTTTATTTACACAATTCACATAAATTTAAATTGCATATATTTAAAAAAACAAGTTATTGAAATGATTCATTTATTCTTAACAATGGAAGCTTTATGACTTCAATCTTGTTTTAAGAACGGATCATTGACATGAGCATCAGTAATAGGAGCTGTGAGTTCTAATCTCGTATTTTTCTGAAAGAATTAAAAGAATGTGTATTTATTTAAATTTCAAAATTATAAATTAAAAACTAATTTTTGAAGACAAGAACATAATGTAAAGTTGTATGTAAATGTTGCCTTTTAATTTGGATAAACAAGAAACTGTTTAATTCAATGTAGGTCCCCAACATTAAATAATGAAAATGACTAGAAGCAATAATAGTATTGCAAAGGAAGTAATAAAATGTCGAATGTGTATTTACACGCAATTTCCAAAAAAAGAATTTCCGACTTTTTTCATTCAATGGAAATCATTATAGATTACATTAAAAGTCATTTCAAATCAATAATTCTGAAAGTAAACAGAACAAATGCTATTGACAAATTGATGCAAAATTACGGGAGTCGAAAGAAGGGAGATTTTTCAAAAAAAATGCTTCTCCAACATTGTTTTAAATATTATTATTTATCGTTTGGTGTTTGTTTCAACACGATAGATGTTATGTTTGGAGATAAATTGACAAAATACTGATATTTATTTTCGGTGCCGCAGCACAAACTAGTCATATATATATTTACCCTCACTCTGCTTTTTTTTGTTGAATATTTAGACTTAAACATCATAATCATTTTGGTTTCCAGATTAACATTAAACGCCCTCCACACTATTATTAATAATTGAAGAATTTCATGCGGACGTTCGAAAAGAGTTATTTTTTGTTGCAGTATTTTGGTGCGCTGCTTTCTAAAATTTCTCGCCGTAAAAAGATATTATATGACGTCATTGTTTTAGCTCATATTTTAATTTTGGAAAAGGGAACGATGTAAAAAGAGGATTTGAGTATTGTTAATTATAAAATACTTTGTGTACATTTCAGGAATATTTCGTATTTATCATACAAAGATAAGTTACTTGGGATTTTGAAAAAGGTGGGCGCCGTTGGCACCCTAAAAAAAGTGGGCGCCGCAGCACGTATCAAAAGCCTGAAAATGATTTGATCACGAATTTCTTTTGATATGCCTACATGCTAACGTCGCTTGTTTTAATTTTTTATTCATCTATGGTTACATGGAATTTCTAAAAACAAAAATTTCACTAAAACATATATGACAACCCCTCTAATGAAAACAAATTTAGGCCATTTTATCTACCATCAGTCAAACAAGGTTTCGTACATACTCCATGTAAAAAAATATGAAATGTCATTGTCCAATCAATTTTATGCACCTGTGTCTGAGTAGATTACTCAAAATAATTTTTTTTTCACATTCATTTGGAATACTTGATAAACGCAGTATTTTCAGCAATGTGTCGGCTGTAAATTGTTCACCAATCTTACGAACTTACGTTTCTCTTTACTTGGCAAGCTCACTAGCCTTCTGTTCATCAGAGATGATGCATTTAAAACAAGATGTTGTTTTAGGTGAGAAGGAAGTATTGAATAAGAATTTTGTCTTCTCTGAAAATTGAATATTATTAAGTAGTACAATTTAACTTTTTTGTTTGATTCTAGGAAATATTCCAAAAGCATACGCTTACAAAACATATAATACTTAACGACTAATTTTCAAATATTCTTGAAACAACTAAATATCGTTATAACGTCAACAACAAGGTGCAAGTAATAAGAAATTCAATTGTAAATAATTTAAATCTAAAGTTGTATTTAATGAAGGAATTTCTAAACAAAAATATTTTTTAAATGAAATTCAAGGTAAAAACTGTGAAGCAGCAATCATGTAACCATGGCTATGCATTCAGCATTATGAAAGTCCAAGCTACTAGATCAGAGATAGTTTATACGTTTCGTGTGATATTAAGACCATACATGATTTATACAACTGAAAAAGAGGTTCAATAATAACATAAAATAAATTATTAAAACGACTCAGATGACCACAATTCAGACGAGTTCTGACTTTAAATTTGAAAATGGGAACATCATAATCTTACTTAGCTAAAATGACAAAGTGTGAGCCTCTCCTCTGTTAGAGATAAATCTAATCAACATTATCGAACATATATTTTTATTAAGTAACAAAACAATTATTGTGTGAGAATAGAAAGTTCAGTTAATTTTAATTTATCTTGTTATGTAATTAAGAAAACTCTGTCAGTTTGCTCTTTTAGCTTAGTAAACAAAAGATTATTATTATGAAAACATTACGTTAAAATATTCTTGACAAATCAGGACCAGGCCCAACTTGCCTAAACATTCGAAATATGTTAGCGTAATTTTTGTTAGCCAGGTTTCTTATATTCTTTTCGGAATTCCTTATACTCTAATTAATAATAGTACAGTATAAGAATTGTCGAAATTTTTGCCTTAAAGGAAAACAATTTTTAAAAGAAAAGAAATGAGTTGTAAATTAATTTTTTTTTATAAAACTCATCTTAGAACATTTTGCAGAAAAAATATCTCAAGGGATACATTAAATAAAGTTCTGTTCTTTTTGTCAAAACAAGTAAAAATTAGAGGCTAATTATTTTATTTATATAAATATTTTTCGGACCGCTAAAATTTCTCTATTCTTTATTTTATCTTTCAATAATAATATATATTAATTATTAGTTCATTTTTATACTTAGAAAAAATATTGTCAAGGAAATAAGCCTAAATACTATTTAAAATATATACTGATTCAATTAATTAAACAGATAAATAATTAAAGATGTTATCAAAGTTGTAAACTTAAATTTTGATTTGTTAAAAATACCGATGTTTTTATTATATTTTTAAGTTATAGAAAATATGTATATATTTTAAAATACCCACCGTTAACAAACGTCCAGTGCATTTTGTACTTTTGCAATCTTTTAACACTTGTTCTTTGTCAGAGATTTTATTCAGATTGATTTGGCTAATAAGTAGACTCTCGTTTTCCTGAAGAAACACAAATGTCTTTAAGTAATTAGGGACAAACTAAATCAATGTTGCATTGCTCTAAAAATTGAAAAGATTTATTTATTTTAATTATTTATTTATTTTTTTGCAAAAATTAAAACAGAATTTGTTCTGAATAGAGTCAATAGAATAAAATATAGTTATGATAAAATTATTTGAAATTTAATTCAAGTATTTTTTTTTAAAGTCATATATTTTGTCGGTGATGAGCAACCAATGATTGAAAGTGGGTCAGCTCTTCCCAAATCAAATGACACGGAACACCATACAGCCTACTCCAGATTGAACAGGTTATACAACTACGAGTACTATGGGTATTGAATTAAAGACATTGAAGATTAAAACTGTCCACTGAAACTTTAATGCATCTGTTTGTCGAGTTCAACGCTGAATAATTTTGGAGAACAAGACACAGGGGAAACCTTTGCTCAGAAAATATTTCAAACAGATAACGCGGATAGTTTTGGTACAAGCTAGAGACCTTGACATCGTAATGTGAAGTCTAATATAAAATGTCAGCAAGTCATGTGATCTATTTTCAACTTTTTTAGCGTATTTCGGAAAGTATATTTTTGCATGTATAAAATATATTTTGTCTGTCAGTCATCATCTTGCTAATGTTTAATACTAATTTGGTTTTTAAAAACGTGCAAATTAAAATTAAAAAATTAACCCTAAAAATTACAGAAGTCTAGATGTGTATCTTTTTATCAGATTTCTTAATATTTTCACACAATTTTAAAGTGTTCTTACATATAATGATTTATTATTTTGTTACTTATTGTCATTTTAATTTATATACTGTATTATAATCATTTGGGAAAGTATTTCAATTGACATGTGAGATAACTTTCTTAAACGATGCCTTCAAAACATTTCTTTTTTTTTGTCCCCCAGAGAAAAAAAAATAAAATAATCAACCATTTTTTTAGTTCGTGTAGTAGTAAATAGTATAATATTAGTATATTTAAATATGTGGCTTTAACATTAATTTGAAACGTATCCGTTTATTATGACCAATAAATCAGAGCCGTCTCTATACCAGTTTGGGCCCCGGGCAAAGAAATAGTCTTTGGCCCCTCCCCCGCAGGAATAAAAAATAAATATACATAATATATATTAATAAACCTATTCGCATGGGGCCCCTATACTCGTGGGCCCCCGGGCAAATGCCCAACGGGCCTATGCGTTAAGACGGCCCTGCTATAAATAGTACAACACTGCAGTAATTAAAACTTTAAAAGAGATTTTACAGTATTTTGGTATCTTCGTGATGAGCCTAAGTTCTGAGTGCCGTAATAAATCACTTTTTAAAAAGAAACAATAACCAAATTTCAAACAGCAAACCTGTACCTTTGTTTGGTCAATGGGTGTGTTTAGTGTGTGTGCGTGCGTCCGTGTGTTTGTGCTCTATTAATTTGCAATTTAGATGAGACAATTTTTTTTCAAATAACGAAGTTGTAAATTGTCACACATCTCTTTTCGTGTGTGTTAGTAGGCGTTATCAAGTAATAACATCTCTCGTACAATGATTCCTTGAAACACTTAATGTTAATAAAATGAACTTTAATACTGTAATACTGTAATATCCGATCATAATACAAATCACTATGTACAAGAATATATTTGAGATTTCACATGGTGGAGACATCATCACATTCAACCATCTTGTCTCTCTCTTCTAGAACCTTCTAACAAGCCTCTCACGTGACCTTTTTCTCTGTCCTCAATCTCGTAATTCTCAGGTGACATAAATATGGTACATAAAATTTAAGCTATAAATTCAAATTGATTAATAGAATTTTTTTTTAATTAACATAATTACTTACAAAATTTGATTTTGATGACATTGCGCCAACTGATAGTTCCCGAGTACTTTTTGGAATCGGAGGTAACTTTCTCTTTGTGTCCACGAAGTAATTTTGATTTAAATTGTTGGTAGATGAAAAGATTAATTACTATATCATTCATACTAATGTTTGAAGGGTTGATAATTTTAAAAGACACATTAAATTAATTTACAAGAGATTCTTCGGATTAAAAAAAATAATTAATGTTTCGTTTTTCGTTTCCATCATCTATATATTTTGATAGTGTTATCAATATTTTTTTCAATCTATTGACTTACAAAAAATGTTTTAGGCGACAGTTCACGATATGATGGTTCTTGAATGCCTTTTGGTATAAGTGGTAATTTTCTCTTGGTGTCCGTAAAGTTATTTGACTTTGTGAGAGATGGAAAAAAATTATTTATTTATTTATATATTGATCATTTTCGGATTTATACGTTTTTGTAGTTGAAACATTAAATTTAATAATTAAATTATAAGTGACGTAACAGATATTGAAATATTTTAATAATGTATATCAATTGATAGCGTTCTCGAAATGATTTTTTTTTCATTGTTTTTTTAAATAACTATTTTTTAAATAACACCATAATTTTTCATTTAGCATTGAAATTTGTTTAATTTATTATCTTCTAAATTTTTAATAGCTATTTTTGTACTTTTTAAAATGGTAAACTTCAAGTTTGCCTGTCAAAATACACCTTATATGTATCATGTATTAAATAACACTTGTATTGTTGTATGTCATTAATTTCAAAAATATAATCCCACCAGAAACTTAGTGTTTTAAAATTACTCATTTAAAGTAAAGAACTCACAGATGACATCAAATATTTTGTGTTTTCTGCAAAAGTAGGATCGATTTTCTTAGGTTTAAATCCAAAAATTGGAAAATTATAAAGGCTGGGGATCTGAAATGAATATACAATTCATTTAGAATATGATTGAAGACACAAACACGTTTAAACATAGCGCAAATGTCCACAAAGTGTTATTTAGTGTTGTGTTCATTTGACTGCTAAAAATATATTATATTCAAATAATTTCTTGTGTGGCACATATTTTAATTTACATAATTTTTCTATAAATATAATACCGATAATAATGATTTCAATTTTAGTTCCATAACATTATTTAGGCCAAATATAGGCTTACTTGATTCGGGAACCTTGCCTGACATTTGCTACATATCAGGGTATGCTCACATCCAGAAGGGTCCTCCGTAATCTGTGAACAAAATATAAATATTGTGTACTAAAATATATTTATTTTGAGTTTATCTCACTTTATTCTTTAAAAAATTTCTTATAACATAAATAATAATTAATTTGTTCAGTGTTATTTCATACAATAATAAAAAGAAGGAAACTTGAAAAAGAGACTAAATGATTTTAGGGCATTGAAAAAACAAACCTTGAACAAAATACGAGCCTTGAAGTATAAAGTGTTCTTATAAGTTTTATATTTTATCTCAATTGAAAGATATAAAGTAATCTACAATAATATACTTGAAGTTTAACAATTTTTTATTGCCACATTCAAAGAAGTATATAGATAGTGGCCCTTTCTATGTTGTACAACTTAAAACTGGTCTAAGGTAGGATGCGACATGAAAACATCCAAACTAAAACTAAGCCACAAAATGTGCTAACATTAAATTGGTTTTTAAATGCCAGATGTCATGACTTTTAATTATTTTAAATAATAAACGTTTTAGGAGAATTATGACTAAGCGTGTCTTAAACCTGTATTCACGTATATTTTTGTTTAAACCCTTTCACATTTGACAACTGAAAGTTTCACACAAAGGTGCTATCTAAATGTAAAAGTATGTATAAGCCTTTTAAGAAAAAAATGAAAATGAGGACGTGGTCTGAAAAGAGTGAATTTTAATTGTCCAGTCTCTTCACTGATTGACTATGAATTAACGGGTTGCGTGTTCTATTGTTTTTTCTAAAATTATATTTGTATGGCCTATATCAGACACAATGTCCAATTTATTTATTCTTTTTAAAATCTGGACTAAAAGGAATGTCCTCGGTTTGGTCAAGATACTTTAACCGTACTAGAAACGTAAAAATACAAAATATATGAAAAACATTGTTTTGCAACAATTATCCCAAAATATTATATGTTATGAGTTTTATTCTATTTAGTATTTTATTTTAAGTAACGTTTCTCTTATGGGTTGGTTTAGTATAGATACAATAATCCAAGCGGCAGACAATCTGTACAATTAAAAGTAATATTTAAATAAAAGGGTATTCTATTCATTTAAACGTCGTATAACTCACAATGAAAAGAGCTATGTTTATGTGTGACAGCTTTATATATATATCATCTGAAATCTATTTATTTTATAAAATATTGACTTTTTTTAGGGCGCCTACGGCACCAACCTTTTTGAAAAGCCCAACTAACTTGTCATTGTTTGATAAATACGAAATATTAAACTTTCTGAAATGTACACAAAAGTATTTTATAATAGGGGATGTAGGGCGCCTACCGGGCCCCATTTGTTTTTTTTATTTTTATAATTAACCTTCATCAAATACTCTTTTTACATTGATCCCTATCCCAAAATTAAAATATTAGCGAAAACAATACGGCATATAAAAAATTTTTAAAGCGCATCTTAAATTTGCACACCTTTTGATGCATTGGTGCAGTAATTTGGTTTTCCCTGCTTTCTAAAATTAGTAGCGTCAGGACAGACTGACTTGCGTGACAATTGCAAATTATATTGTTTTAAATATATACTAGCGTACACCCGTCAAAAATGACGGAAGTTTTCAGCTGAAATCTATTTATTTTTTATAAAAATGCACTTTTTTTAGGGCGCCTACGGCGTCGACCTTTTTCAAAAGCCCAACTAACTTGTCCTTGTTTGATAAATACGAAATATTAAACTTTCTGAAATGTACACAAAGTATTTATAATAGGGGTTGCAGGGCGCCTACGGCAGCCCGTTTGTTTTTTTATTTTATAATTAACCATCATCAAATCCTCTTTTTACATTGATCCCTTTTCCAAAATTAAAATATGAGCGAAAACAATGACGTCATATAATATTTTTACAGCGCATATTTAATGTGCACACCTTTTGATGCTTTAGAGCAGTAATTTGGTTTTCTTTGCTTTCTAAAATTAGTAGCGTCAGGACTGACAGACACTACTTGCGTGACAATTGCAAATTATATTGTTTAATATATATATATATATATATATATATATATATATTATATATATATATATATATATATATATATATATATATATATATATATATATATATGTGTGTGTGTTTGTGTGTGTGTGTATTTGTGTGTGTGTGTGTGTTTGTGTGTCAGAGAGAGACAGAGAGCGTGTATGCGTAATATATATATAATATATGTTAAGGGTATTTAATCATTTTGAAATGGAAAAAATAAGGAAGTTTATACATTTTTTATTAACGCATATAAAACAATTTTTTAACCATAATTATAAACCATAAACATGTTTGTTCAATAATATTGATTTATAATGCGCAGCAACAAATAAGGAAGACATTATATCACAAATATTGTTTCTGAATACTAGCCTATATCATTGTCCCGAAATAATGCATAGAAAAAAGTAGTGTGTAAAGCATTTTATTTGATGAGATAAATCCTGAAATCTCGATGTGCAAAAAAATTTTTAATATAAAACAAAATACAAAAAAAGATTCTTCATGTTTGATATTGCTTCTCTAGAAGTGTTTGAGTTAGAGGTAACATTATACAATCCATTTTAACCCATAATCGCTGAATAAAAAATGTATTGAAGATCTTCATACATTTTCTGTAGGGAACCTTTTGTGGAAAAGATTTTTCTCTCTACCGAATTCTGAAGAAACAATCTGAAACAATAATAGAACACATAAAAATGGATCAGAAAAAAAAAGAAAATTGCAATTAAGATTTCAAAATCAAAAATATTTGTATTAAAATAACACAAATTATTTAAAAATAATGTTGTCCTTACTTGCGTATATATAAGGTTGATATATATATATATATATATATATATACTAGCCGGGTTACCCGGCGTCGCACGATTAAAATAATAGTCAACAGATTTTTAAAAAAAATATTTCAATTCATTCATTGAAAAACAATTTAAAAAATAAATTGAAATGTAATTAAAAATAAGTACATGTAATTTATATATTGCTTATATTAAGGCTTGTCGATAGACTATATTTTTGGTTTTTCCGTCTGGTGCAAAAATGAAAAGATTTGTTGGTGACCCAACTCTAGAACATGCCACATATAGCTGTCCGTGGGCAAAGCATGCTTCCTCAAGTACAATGCCTGCCACTTTTAAAGACTGTCCCTGTGCCTTGTTGATAGACATGGCAAATGCAAGCCTGATTGGAAACTGGAGGCGCTTGAAATCAAAAGGCATATCTGTTGGTATGAGTGGAATTCTTGGGATGAAGACATCTTCTCCTTTGGCGCAGCCTGTCAAAATTGTGGCTTCTATTACATGAGGTAAGAGATGCTTGATGCTCAATCGTGTTCCATTGCATAGTTTAGGGGGATCCAAATTTCTCAGAAGTATGATAGGAGCTCCGATTTTAAGTTCCAAGTTATGTGATGGCATGCCAGGAGGATCTAATGAATTCAAAAATTCTGTTGGATAGTAAACAGCTTGGGCCGGATCTGTAACCGTATCAATAGATTTGTAGTTGTTTGAAATGCCTGGTAGAAAATTTTGAATTTGAGAATTGATGCTGTTGACACTTGAATTCTTTGGAGCAAGAATGGCCCTTTCGCACAACCACTCAGGATTTTTAAACTGGTCTTGGATGTTTGGAAAAACGGCAAGTTTCAACTCTTCAAGTGACTTTGCTACAGTGCAAAAATTTGATGGGAAAGAAACTGTTCCTGATGCTGGGTCTACCTGCCACTTTCCATCGCCAAGTTGAAGCAATTGATGTGAGAAGTAGCCTGCTGCATTATCTCCATGTAAATGGACTCTCATGTTGGTGGTCAGAGTCATTTTCTTGACCTGTTTCCACAGAGTTGAAGCTTTGAGGAAGGCATTCAACTCATCGCTTGGTGTTGACCTTGGAATGACAGGCAAAGTTTGTCTAAAATCTCCAGCTAATACCACAACTGTTCCTCCCATTAGTTTTGTGTTTCCTTTTAAATCCTGAAGAGTGTTGTTCAAGGCTTCAAGAGCTCGCTTGTGTGACATTGTACACTCATCCCAGACAATGAGAGAACACTGTTCTAGTACCTTGGCCTTTCCTGATCCTTTTGATATGTTGCAGGTTACATTCTCAGAATGGTTCATGTTCAAAGGTAACTTGAAGGCAGAATGAGCTGTTCTACCCCCGGCAAGCAATGTTGATGCTATGCCAGAAGAAGCAACGGCTAGAGCAATACCTTTGTCTCGTCTGATTGTAGCCAAGAGCAAATTGATCACAAATGTTTTACCTGTACCTCCTGGAGCATCAAGGAATATGATTCCACCTTTTTTTGAGGTAACCAGTTCTAAGATGTGAATGTAGGCAGCTCTTTGATCCTCAACTAAACGTGGTTGATTTTCTGAGACATAGGCCATCAATTCATTTGTGTTATAATTTTGTTCTCGTAGAATTTCACTATTCTGAAGATTGTTTTCATTTCTTTGAGGCGTTGGTAACCCAAACTGGTCAAGGTTCCTTCCTGACATTGATACACACAAATCCTCCAACAACATAAGACACCTTTTGTAAATCTCATTAGAGAACTCAATTAGCAGTGTTTGATTCTCTCTCTTGGTTTGCAACATAATGTCCTCACTCAAATATGTTTTAAATGTATCCCAGAGAGCAAGTGGATTAGAAACAGAGCATGTTGTCAGCAAAATTGAAAACAGATGTCTCAAACGGGTAGGTGATTGAGATGTACACGCCTCCTCCATGGTCAAGACCCAATGGTGATCGTTTTCTAGTAGCCCTTGCATTTGGCAAGCTTCCCTAAATGTAGCACACACATGACCATCAACAGTTTTTAAGTCAGTGTAGGATGTTGGTCCTCTAACAACATGAAGTAGCATCCTCAAAAAGAAGCATTCTGCATTAGATGGGTGAACGGTGTACACACGTCCCAATGCATCTGAAGATTTTATCCCTGGATGATATTCAACATCTGCTCCTTGTTTTCGGCGTTTAAATAATTTTTGAGAAGCATTCCAAGTATAGTACCTTGGAACAACACAATAGAGAATGGTTTTTGCAAAGTCGTCTTGTTGGCACAGTTGAAAAAAAGCTGTCAAAGTTGTTCTTGGTGGCTCCAGAATTTGATGATATATATTTTCTTGGTTGAAGTATACTCTTTGCCCATTTTCAAGATGAACACTCAAGTGAACAACTGTTGGATACCGTTCATGAATTTGGAAATTCAAAATTCTCCAGACTGCTTCATTACTGCTGATGTAACGACCCATTAGAAATTTTTGCACCTCATCTGGATTCTCTTGGTTTCCTTCAAGACCAAAAACGGCCTGGTCACTTCCTTTATTGACGTACTTGCAGATGTATTTGATGGCCTTGACAGATTGGCAAGATTCGACATTTATGTGAGCTTGAAACATTTTTGTCAAAATTGGAGTGTAGGGAACCACCCATCTGTTGTCCATTTCTATTTCTTGATATGTTGAACCAACCTTCATTTTGATTTTTGCAGTAAAACCACCATCTCCTGGTTTACGGCGTCTGTACACAGGATAGCCATCTTCACCAGTTTTAGTTTCTTGTATCAAATTCCTTGGATATTTTTTTGAGCATTTCCCATCAACCATGCAAGCAGAGTTTCTGTTCAAGTTTCCACAGGGTCCATGCAGCATATTTTTCACAACAATTTCAAACAAAAAATTATCTTGTGTAGAGTTTGGTATTTCTGCTGAGATTACATTGTCAATTTGATTAGGTCGTAATTTTTTCATCAGCCAGATTAGGATGTGTGCATGGGGTAAGCCTCTCTTCTGCCATTCAATTGAGTACATCCAGCATCTCGTTTCACCATAGACATGACTTTTTGTAATGACTCCCATTAATTTTGATAGTTTTCGTTTGAAGACTCTAGCAACCAAATCATGTCGATCCACTGCTGATTGGCCAGGTAAAAGATGAGCCTGAATTTCTTGCCATAGTGGATTGCATGTAAAGGTGATAAACAAATCTGGCCTTCCATAATTTCTGACATAAGTCATAGCATCTTGAGTGTACTCATGCATGTGTCTTGGACTTCCTGTAAATGTTGCTGGCAAGATAACCATTTTCCCCAGATCATTTGGATTGGCATCATTTGCAATGGCATCTCTGAGGTGAATGTAGTCTTCAACTCTCAGCTTCTTTTGATTTAGACGGATGTAGAGCAAGCGTTCACTTTCAATTTTCGCGTACATATCTACGATGAATTGATGGAACAGCTGTCTAAATTTCAAGAGATGGTTATCTTCACCACTGCGAATCATGATTCGATATGCATAAAAGTCCATTGCTGTAACCTTTTTACCCAAAACATTGTTTCCCGTGTCTGGGTTTGTCTGAGGAATGCCAAAGGAGTACCCATCTTCACCTTGCCAAAACATTAGGGGATATTGCAGAGCATCATAAGAGCGATGAGTTTCTGCAACTCTTTGGAGAAGGTTGTTTCGCTTTTGAAGGACAATGTCACGTCTGTCAAATTCATTTCCTACCATGACAATGGCCACTTCATCAAATGTTGGTACATTGAACCGCCTTTGGTGTTCATGTCTTGGTGCTTTGTCAGCTCGTATCACAACTTTGTATTCATCAGTTGGCATTCTTTCTAGAGCTGTCTTGAAAATTTGAAGGTAGGCATTGTTTGCATGTAGGAGTTCTTGCAACTCCAAAACAACATTTTGTTGCAAGTCTGGAAAGTTTGCACATCTTTGTTGGACTTCTCTAGCTTGGTCTCCCATGAAATAGATCTGCAGAAACTGTGGTTCGCCTTCAGCTGGCAGCAGAGATCCAGCCCTTGTGATAAATTTGGCCTTGAACTTTAAATGTTGGCATGAATCCTTGTTCACGAATTTCTTTGCTGGCACCAAAAGATGTCATTTGAAAGCATGAGTTGTATTTTCTGATGTTGGCTAGGAAGCGTTTAGACGTTTGAGATACACCTTGAAGCAAATGATCAAGTGGCTCAGGTGGATGTTGCAGAGTCTCTAGTTTAACTTTGCCATTTGAACAGCACATTCCAGGGTGCTCATCTTTCCATTTAAATGCACTGCAATGCTTGCAGATCAAGTTCATCTCACCAATGTTGACCTTTTCATGTTGATGGTATGGAATATCTGGGTCATATTGATGAGCAGCACCTTTTAGGTCTTGCTGCATTTCATTTCTTCTTCTGTTTAAATTTCCATTTCTCTGGTCTGCAAGTCTTATTTGGGTTTGTTTTTTTGTTTCATTTGCTCTTCTCATTGAAGATCTGACTCTTTTTTCATCAAGTCTTGCCTGTGTTTGTTTATTGGTTTCATTAGCTCTTCTGATTGAAACTCTTTCTCTCTCATCATCAAGTCTTGCCTGTGTTTGTTCACTGGTTTCATTAGCTCTTCTGATTGAAACTCTTTCTCTCTCATCATCAAGTCTTGCCTGTGTTTGTTCACTGGTTTCATTAGCTCTTCTGATTGAAACTCCTTCTCTCTCATCATCAAGTCTTGCCTGTGTTTGTTCACTGGTTTCATTAGCTCTTCTGATTGAAACTCTTTCTCTCTTATCATCAAGTCTTGTCTGTGTTTGTTCACTGGTTTCATTAGCTCTTCTTATGGAACCTCTTTCTCTCTCATCATCAAGTCTTGCCTGTGTTTGTTCACTGGTTTCATTAGCTCTTCTGATTGAAACTCTTTCTCTCTCAACAGCAAGTCTTGCCTGTGTTTGTTCATTCGTTTCATTTTCTCTATGTAAGGCTTGCTTCTTTGCCGTTTTAGAAACACGACCTAATTGAGTTTTTCTTTTTGGGGGCATGATTTCTCTGAAGAAAGATTGGAACATAATAGCTTATATATTGTTTTAGTGTACAACTGCTTTTAAGTATTTCCCTTTGTTAAAACTTTCTTCTTAAATACCATACTGAAGGTTCCCCCCCCCCTTTTAGCATCAATAAACTTATAAGTAACTTAGATAAATAAGTAACTTATAAGTAAATTATTAAATTAGTTTAAATTTTGCTACCCCATGACTATTTGTTTAATTCGGACACATCAATTGTGTTTAGACATTTGTAAAACAGGTGAAGTGTTAATTTAAGTTTTGGATATATAATTTGTTTAGTGATATTTTGTATTGATTATAAGATCCAAAAAAAAATATTCAGAAGAGATTTATTTAATTTAACCTTCACAAGATCAATAAATATATGTATTTAATTCATCCTTCTTAACATCAATGAACAGATGAATTTAATTTATTCTATTAGCACCACTAAATGGCTGAAAGGTATTAGATAAGCTAATATATAAACTTGTTTACTACTTCAAGTTTGGTTAGGTAGGGTTAGTTATAGTAAAATCTTAAAAAACACATTCTAAAGAGATTAATTTCATTTGTTCTTCTTAAGAATGTCAAGTTCTAATGATTTTTATGACTCACAAGGCTTCAACTCAATAAGTAAAAACACCATCAGAAGAATCAATATTTTAATTGAACAAAGAAATCCTTCAAGGCAAAATAATAACAACACTGTGCGTGCTCTCCGCTACAAAATCGTCCCTCTAGCATATCTCTCTATTGACGTCATCCCACACCAAACTACGTCACACCAAGCATGTGTCAAAATAGTGCGCACTGTGCAACAGTCAAACATTGACATTCCCAAAGCGGGAAAACCCCATCTAATATATAAAGATGAAAGTTTGTTTGTTTGTTTCTTTTGTTTGTTTTGTTACTCATAGAATGCCACACCGTTGGACCTAGGTGCTGAAATTTTGCATGGGACCCTCATTTGACCCGGGACAGGTCATAGGCTATGTAGTTTTTTTCTTATATAAAAAACTGACTCATCACTAATTGAATTCTCCAACTTCGCGTGTAGGTAGAAGCATGAAACTTTGGGAAGTTGTTGAGTAGCCTCTCACGACGATCATTTGCGTAAAAAAGTTGCAATTCAGTCATGGGGGCCGGGGGCACAAAGACGTTTTTTTCATTATATGGGCTATATGAAAATTGATATTTAAATATTTTTTTTGCTCGTTACCACCACGGAAGTGTACTTAACAACCACCCAGAGTTTTATGCTTCTAACTACACGGAATTAGTGATCTTTAGGTTCACTTGTGTTAAGTTTAATGACTTTCTTAATAAGTTCGTTAGCTAAAGTTTAAATAGTTAATTTGTTTAGCTTATGTAAACATAAAATTATGTAAACATGAAATGACAACATAGGTCCTAGGCCTTTATATGCATGTCAAGATCATTGATTCTTATTTTTAATAAGTAAGTTTATAGTAATGAGCAAGTTTTATTATGTTGTTGAAAATATTCAAATAGTTATTTGTTAAGTATGTATGTGTATGCAACGATTTACTTTCTTCTTATTTTTTTGTATTTCTCTTGATTAACTTCATTTAGTGCCCTCCCCTTTTCTATACTAATAAAAGCCTAAGCCCCCTCTCACTAATGGTCCAACTTCCCATTTGACTAAAAGTCTGTAAAATTTACGAATCATACTAAAAACAATTAAGCACGACTCAACTCTGAACTAAAAGTAATTAGTAAAAATCGCCCTTTATCTAATTTCCAGAAACAAAAACAGGAATTTTTTTTTACAAAATATAATGTCTTATCTCAAAACGGGAATCAAAAAAGAATTGTATCCCTTGGTGAAACAGCAACATATAAGATTTTGGAATCCATCGCTAAATGGACCGTTTTGTAGAAAGGGACAAAAGTGAACAAATTATAGTCAATTTTTAGTCAATTAAAGTTAATTTAAAGGCGGGCGCTTAAAATGAAGTCTTATAATGCAGTACTGCTCCAAAAATAAATTGTATACTTTTTGATAGTCTTTATTTATTAGTGTTTTAATATGGAAATGATATATAATGCTTTTTTTTATATTTGTCTCTATGTTATACGATTTAAATTTACGGCTTTTATGTAATAGGTATAATTTTAAAAAAGAATTCAAGTATGTTTTGGACCATGTTTCCCGATGGGACATCATAGTTTGTAAATTATATTTCAAACAACAGATTTAGTTTCTGCAAAATAAATAAATTATTTACGAAATAGGAAAAAAAGATGCTATGTTTGACTAAACATCTATTTTTAAAATGGCTTTTGTTATTCCGCAACAGCGTAATGACCATGGCATATTCAATTCGCCGCCCAACTTAATTAATTGCTTATAGGTTCACTTGTATTGAGTTTAATATGCTTATGTTTATAAGTCCGGTAGAAAGGTTTAAATTGTAAATTTATAGAGCGTATGTAATAAAAAAAACACAGCATTGGTCGTAGGCTTTTATATGCATGTAATATTCCTTGATGATTTACGTTAATAATTAAATTTAAGGGATTGAGCAAGTAAAATAAGCAAGAAAAATTAATATAGAACACGCATCAAATTTTAAGAAAAACAAACGTATAGTTCCTCTAAATTACGATTAAGCTTTTTTGACTTGGGCAATTTCTTTTATTTGTTTAAATTAAAATTTGAGTCATTAGAAACAACATAATAAAACTCTTAATTTAAAAATAAATACCATACATCGTGTGACAAATGTAATGAAATAGTGTTAACAGATCTATAATATCAAGAAAGTATTTGTATAAAAGGCCACTGTTTTGTACCGCAAGGCCAAAACAAATATGAATGTTATTATAATAAAATTACACTGCTCACTTTTAGATGCGTACACGAAAAGGTGCGCACCGTAATTTGACAATAAAAGATTTTTGAAAGCGCACAGCTAAAAATAAAGTATTGTAAAAAATAACGCACCAAAATGAACTCGTTTTGAATGCCCGCATGAAGCTGTTCAATATCGAAATGAGAATTTATTTTGTCTTTATTTGGCTCTACATTTTCTGATTATGGGCCCCCTTACCCTAGGGGTGGTCACCTGGGGTTGAAACATAGCCTACGACCTGTCTAGGGTCGAATGAGAGCCCCATGCAAAATTTCAGCATCCTGGGTCCAACGGTGTGGATTTCCATTGGTAACAAACAAACACACAAACAAACAAACACACAAACTTTCATCTTTATATATTAGATATATATATATATATATATATATATATATATATATATATATATATCTCCATAACCCTTTAAAATACTTCATCTCTAAGAAATAATAATTTTTTTTACTTAAGTATAATATTGTAATACCGCAACTCAAGGGTCATCATTTTTTATTTAGGGATTGCTTAGATACACATAAATGTTACTTAATCTATGCAAGCCCTACATAAAATAAAGCACTGTCGAAATATTGAATTCGTCATTTCATAGCATTAGCCCTACGAAGTTTATTGTCTATATATATATTACATATAAATAATTTTTAAATATAAAAGATCATTTCAAAATTTTTTTATATACTTGAACGTTTTTTTAAAATGTAATACAGGGCTTTTGAAAATATTAAATGTGGATTTGAAAATATTAAATATTTTATAAGATGCTTAGGTACATATATCATTTTCCTAAAAATAATAATGATCTATAATTTTATTCTATGTAATGTAATAGGCCAATTCATGAGAAATTGCGTACCTGGCTTGCAAATTATTAACCTTGATCTATCATGACTAAAAGTAAAATGTTTGAAAAGCTTATATCATATACTTGTTAAATACGATGCTTACGCAATAATGCATGGCTAAGCAAAGAGTCATTACTATAATTAACTTGTTAACAGTTATGTAAAATATTTCCTTAATAATTTTTACTCATGGTGAATATTAAATTTTTGCTCTAATTTTAACATTTAAAAGAGTATAATAATTATCTAATTAATTTATATAAGCTAATGATTAGCTTATAATTTAAAGAGTATATGTAAATATGTTTATATTAATAAATGGAAATATTTTGTGCGAATAAGCGTAAAAAATGTAATTTAATAACTAATAATAAAAAAGTCAAACTTTTTATTTATGTAATTTATTATAACCAATAGTATTCATCGTTTTTCAAATATAGCTTTTTTGTAGCGTATCCTCCATTGATAGCTGTTATTTTTCTTACACTTTTTAAAAATTATACGTCTTTAACAAAAGGTTTCTTTATTATTAAAAGATTCATGTCCACAGATGTTGTTACATTGATTTGTGAAAATTACGGAAAGAAATCGAAAATACAGTTAGTGGAAATAATATTTTATAGGCATAGGCGGTTATCTTCTATATATATATATATATAAATCAAAGTATGTCTGTGTGTGTGTGTGTGTGTGTGTGTGTGTGTGTGTCCTTTATAGCTGACTAAACCATTCATCCAATCGTCATGACATTTTTGGAGACTGTTGAGTACCCTCCCGGGATGGTAACTGGCAACTTTTTTTTCTAAATTTAACACTCATGGGGAAACGGGGGCCCATAAGGTCATTTGTTGCTTATATGAGCTGTATAAAAATTAGTTTAAGCGCTAGCTACTGTGTAAATTGTTGGATCTTAAGCAAACTTTGTATACAACAACTTGATAGCCAATATTAAAATACTATAGGGCACTCAACTCCTAATAGTCCTCCCTTTGGGGCTGGGGGCCCAAAAAGTCCCATTTCTTAAACGTTGATGATTTTATTCGCTATTCAGTTATTAACAATCTTAACAGATAATGACACATGTATTCATTATTATACAAATTGAAATGAACAGGTGTATTGAACTTTATATCTTGCACTGAATGGGCCCTGGGGCCCTTAATGTCTTTTTTGCTTATATAAGCTACTGAGTAAATGAATGGATCTTAACCAAAATTTGAATACAAAAAATTGGTAGTAAAAATTAAAATACTATAGGGCACAGAACTTCAAATGTCCATTCCTTCTGGGCCGGGGGCCCCCAATGTATTTTCTTATATGTATAAGATATTTTTCCACACTCAATTTTTCACGACCTTGGGGAATATATTTTTGAGGAAACTGAATTGAAATGAACAGGTTTTTTAAATTAACTTCTTTCAACGAAAGGGCCCAAAGGCCCCTAAATGTCATTATTTTCGTATATTTGCTTTATAAAAATTAGTATTAGCTTAAAATAATGAGAAAATTTATATATCTTGACCCTTTTTAGTATATAAAAACTCAAGGGTCTATATTCTATTACGATAGGGCACTGAACTCCTAATTTTCATTCCCTCGGGGCAGGGGGCCCAAACTGTCATTTTTAGTAAATGTTTAATATTTTATCGTCCATTCAATTTTTCACAATATTGAGAAATATTAATAAATGTATGTATTTTGAAATTTATTCAAATGAACACATGTTTCGCACTTTATTTGTTGTAATAAGTGGGCCCTGGGGCCCTTAATGTCGTTTTTTGCTTATACGAGCTTTATAAAAAAATTAGTTAATGCGGTGGCTACTGAGTAAATGATTGGATCTTAACCAAACTTTGTACACAAAAACTTGGTAGGCCATATTAAAATACTTGGTTTCTGAACTTTTTATGGCAATTTCTTCGGGGCCTGGGGCCCCAAATGTCTTTTTTCATATATGTTTAAGATATTTTTGCCATTCACTTTTTAACGATCTTGAGAAATATATTCCTGATGAAGCTAAATTAAAATGAAAAGGTTTTTGGAAAAAACATCTCGCACCGAATAGGCCCGGGCTCCATTTATGTCGTTTTATTTCACTATATCTATATTTATATAAATCAAAGTATGTCTGTGCGTGTGTGTGTGCATGTCCTTTTCTAGCTGACTAAACCATTCACCCGATCATCATGAACCTTTTCGAGGCTGTTTAGTATGCTCCCGGGATGGTAAATGGCTACTTTTTTCAAAATTTAACACTCATAGGGCGCCGGGGGCCCATAATGTCATGTTTTGCTATATGAGCTATATAAAAATTAGTTTAAGCGTTAGCTACTGTGTTAATTGATGGATCTTAACTAAACTTTGTATATAAAAACTTGACAGCCAATATTAAAATAATATAGGGCAATAAACTCCTAATGACCCTTCTTTCGGGCCTTAGGCCCAAAATGCCCTTTTTTCTTCAACTTTTAAGAATGTATTCCCCATTTATTTATTAATGATCTTGAAAAATAATGATAAATGCATCCATTATTATCCATATTGAAACGAACAGGTGTTTTGAACTTTATGTCTTGCACAGAATGGGCCCTGGGCCCTTTGTCATTTTTTGCTTATATGAGCTATATAAAATTTAGTTTATGCGTTAGGTACTTAGTAAATGAGTGAATCTTAAATAAACTTTGTATTCAAAAACTTGGTATCCCATATTAAAATACTTAAGGGCACTGAAATTCTAACGTCAATTTCTTCGGGGCCGGGGGCCCCAAATGTCTTTTTTCGTATTTGTTTAAGATATTTTCCCATTCACGTTATAATGATCTTGAGAAATATATATCCATGATGAAACTAAATTAAAATGAACAGGTTTTTGAAATAGAAATCTTGCACCGGATGGACCCTGGGGCCCCTTAATGTCCTTTATTTTCCCTGTATTGGCTATATAAAAAATAGTTTAAGGGTTAGATAATGTAAACTAACTGGATTTTGACCAAACTTAGTATATAAATCTTTAGAGCCTATATTAAATGACTATAGGGCACTTAACTCCCAATGTCCATTCCCTCGGAGAAGGGGGTCCCAAATGTGTTTTTTTTACTGAACATTGTTAATTGTATTCCACGTTCAATTTTACACGATATTGAGTCCTAGTGGGTAGTAAACATCATAGAAAGCCTATTATCGTTGTGCAGCGTAGTTCATATGATAAGGAATAATTGGTGGTCATGGGTATTGGCCTTCAACTGAAGTGTGATAGGATTCGAACGATGGAAAATTCGCCCACAAAGCTGTATGGTAATTTTGTGAGACTGAGACTAGAGGAAGACTTTAGCGTGAATAAGCTTATACATTTTTCATTTTACATGTAGATTTTAAGAAGAAAATTATTGTATTTCTAACTTGGTTAACGGAATTGGGATGACAAGCGTACGCCATTTTTATTTTTTTTTAAATCTACGACTTTTATTTATTTTTACAATTCAATCGTTACTCAATATCAAATATGTTTATGTCAAAATAAATGACAATTGATCACGTGGTGTCCAAAAAACATCATCTAATTAAAGAACACTGGCTTCGGAAAGGGCACGATATTTTAGATTGTCAAGGACAATAAAATAACTTACCTGCCACATTACGTTAAGAGACAGAGGAAAAAAAACTGAAAACAATTATTATTCTAGAAAACTAAACTGACAGGTGAATTTTTTTGTCTATAGCACCAATGGTACTTTTAGCTGTTTCATTCATTATTAAAGTAGCATTTCGTACATATAATAAAGCTCTGTAATCATTTTATTGTCATCAAAATAGACCATTTATTAACAAATAGCAATCCATAAATTAAACACCACTAAGATTTAAAAGTCATTTTAAAAATCAATTATAAAAATCTATAGCTATTAAAACTCTCATAAAAGAGCTTAATCCCTTTTTTTAATTATTTTTTTTTAATATTTTTATTTTAAGCATGATATCATTTTCAACAAGAACAAATACACAAAAAGCGTGTTGTTTAAGTAGGTCAAATATTGATTGCCACACAGTGACTAATACCTCAATAGGGAAACAAAAATATAATGTGTCAATACACCGCTTATATCATGGTTAACATATTTTAATTTGAAACACAGTGGGTGATAACTGTCAGCAGTAATATAAATATGCGTCCTTAATCATCATCCGTAATGACATATTTCTATCAAATAATTTCTGAATCGGATACCATTGTAAAATTAGCCCATCTATTTATGTCTGAAATAAGACAGACATTTTTTTAAAAATTGTAACAAAAGATTTTATATTTCTAATGAAGGATGAGCAAAATGAATCTTAATTTTTCTTACATCAGAACACACTTCTTCTTTTGTCTCTTTAGCAGACGATAGATCCACCACAGGGTTTGATCCGGAAACGAAAAATGAACCTGAACATGTCTTGATAATCCACTTTGTTTCAACCGCGCTTGTTCCAACATCTTCAAGCAACTGACTGTTACTTGGGACGGATATGATTAGTTTGTCGGTTTTACTTTTACTTTCCATCTTTCCTGAACCAGCGAAAACGGACTTTTCTTTGTAGTCAAAATAGACATTTAAGCTTATCACTAAGTCTTGACAACTAAAAATCATAGCAAAGTTGATTATCTCTAGAACAAACAGGAAATCTGCTTCTATACGCGAGATACAGATTTGAAATTTAAGTTGTGTTCTTTCTTCGAATAGTCTTTTAATTGTCGAGCCACGTTCCATCCTTAAGAGATGCACTTGTAATACTAATTTTAGCTCTTTTTCAAATCTCGTGTTTTGTGATGTCAAACTCTCAAAACCTTCATCTGCAAAATAATAACGTGAAATATTTACACGCACATAAATTGTCATATTCAGTTTTCATTATACAGGCTTGTTTTATGATATTCAAACACAACGGAAACTGTGCTAAAAATAATTCAACATAAAACTTTGTTAGGTGACATTACATTTAGAATAATAGTTATTAGAGACTTTAACTGTGACTTACGTAATGTGCCTCCAGATTTTATGTGTTCCTCTTTCTCACGTTTCACTACTTCATAAAGCCATTGGTACTTGTCTTTTAATACTTTCCAGAAGACAGAAAACGAGCCTTTAAACTTATGTTTGTGAATAGCATCGAAAAACACTTCTTTTCTCTTGACAACGCTTGGCGTTTCGTCTATCTCTCTTTTCTCCTCGTAGGTGAATACACCTGACTGATAAAAGTTATCAGTGAAGTCTGTAGGATGTATGGATTCCTTGATCTTACTGTAGGATAATCTGAACATTTTCTCGTCGTCATAGCAGTTTCTACTCTCTATTGTATCAGGCATTTCTTAAGCAACGAACTGTAAAGTTATATTTTTATTAGTGTATTGTTTATCATGTTTCTAGAGTTTCTAGTAATTTTTTTTTAATCTCATTTTTTTTTAAACAACTGGGATAAATTGTAGCTTCTAAAATTAATCAATTAACATTTAATTTTTGTAAACATACGTTTGTAAAGGAACTTTTCTATTCTTAAACTCTCAAAATTTCTTATGTTAATGGTTATTTTTTTTCAGTGTTATTATTCACGTCTCGAAGATTTCAAATAAAAATTGCTCTCTTTGGTATATCAAAAATCTTAAAATTTTGCGCCTATATAAATTCTTAATTTCTTATAAGATGAATAAGAACTAATTGTGCATACCACCTCAAACGTCAAAATGAAGCCTTGTTAAGGTATTGGCCTTGCTAAGGTATAAGCATAAAGTGTAATGTTTTATGTTTTTGAATGCAGGGCTTTTCATATTAGCATTACGTAAGCAATATTTATATGAGTATTACGTTTAAATAGTTTTAGATATTGATTTTTCTTTTATTGTGTGTGATTGGGCGAGGGCAAGGCTAGAAATAATAATTGATTTTTTAAAAAACTGTGTTGCCCGATTAGTTCCAATGTCAGACGCCTATTAATATGTTTAAATAAATCATTAAATTAGTAATGGTTGAACATTAAACTGTTTAGGTTGGTAATTATTTTAAAGAATGGAGTTAGTATTGATTTGAATTTTTACATTTGGCGAGGATAACAAATTTATATTTCAGTATTGTTATCAGTCATGAAGTTTAGATTAGAATGAGTCATATTAGCAAATATTTAATTTATTGAAGAATAATAATGAAATATTACGCATTTTCTATAAAGTAATGGGGTTGAGACTGCAATCAGGCTTTTAAATAGGTAAATGTATAACATAAAAACAGGGTATTAGTAGGCCTGACAGGACTTAGCAAAACAGCTAACGTTTCGGCAAAGAGCCTTCCTCAACGGACTCATAGTACACAAATGAAACGAATATAACGAAATAATAAAAACACTTAGCTGCGGTGAAATCCAAGTAGTCCAGTAAATCTCTACTGGACTACTTGGATTTCACCGCAGCTAAGTGTTTTTATTATTTCGTTATATCTATATAAATCTATATATCTATATAAATACCTATATATCTTTGTATCAATCTATCATCTATCTATATTTCCATATGTTTATCTATCTATGTATTAAAATTAGGGCTGCGGAAATTAACGATTAATTTCTCGATTAATCGTTAAAATTATTTATCGATTAAAATTTATTTTATAATATTTTTTTTAAAAAATTATTAATAAATAATTAATTATTAATAATTAATAATAATTTATATATTTTTTACGTACAAACTTCTCCCGCGTAATATTATAATTTATTTTATTACTTTATGTGGACCATCAGACATCAACTAAAAAATGGCTGACAGCAACAGCGCAGTTACATTTAAACGTATAACTGGAAAGTTGAGCAAAAATTTTGTTTTTAAGCTAACTGCAAAGTCGAAGATGGTGAAAAAGTTTACTGAGTTCACTGGGATTCGAACTCGACACCTCTTGTACCGCCTGTACGCTGCCACTAGACCACCAGATCTAGATGGAAAAATTAATTTATCAGATATAACAATTATTCACTATCGGGTCCGAATAGCGATCAGATTAATACATAAGATTTTATTAATTTGTTTAATTTATTATATTTTTAGGCATTCATTCAAAAATGTGTCCACCTTTATTATAAAATATAATAAATTTGGGGGCCCCTAAGTCATCGGGGGCCCTGGCTTTAGCCCGTTCAGCCCCCCCCCCTTTAATCTGGCATAGGGTATGGGTACTAGGTATGAAAGACTAGTGGACTTATAATCAACATACACACATGCGTCAATCATATACATTTAATTATACAGTGTGTTTCCGAAGCATGATAATTTAGAGGTGACCCGTCAAAACGTTCCCGGTCAAAACGGCCCCAGACAAATTGAAACATTTTTAACAAAAACTTAATTTATTTATGCATTTTAAGCTTTTGTCAACTTTTTCACCCTTAAAAAAGTGGTAAAATTGTACAATTATTTCTTGTGATGTTATTATATTGTTTCTTGTCAACAAACAACCGTGATTGGTATCGTTTCGCGTAAAGGCTATTAAATTCACTCTTGAGTCTCTTGTGATGTCATTATTATTGTTTATTGTGAGCTAAGCCTGACACTGAATAGATGAGTAAAAATACGATTATGACATTTGATTGTACATTTCACTATTAGTCCATCTATTAGTCCAGGGCCGTTTTGTCGGGGCTGTTATGTCGGAGCCCAATTGTCGGGGCCGTTTTGTCCGGGGCCGTTTTGTCAGTGAACCAGAGTATTCAAAAAAATGTTATTCGTACGACAAATCTTCAGGAATATGAAATTCCAACTGAACAATCCTGAAAACATACAGGACATTAATTTCGACAACCAATGAGCTGGGCGCCCACGATTTTATTTTTGTTTTTCCCCATACCCCTGTCTTATGTTTCTAGTTACAGATTATCCTTTTTATTCTATACTGAAAATTATTGCGTCTTACGCTTAAGCCTATGCATGCCTTATGTTTAAAATATTGCAATTTTTTAAAGAGTTTTAAAGTGTTTATTCTGTGTTGGTTTTCCTAATTTATTCAGGTGACCCATTCCATGCTCAAATTCCAGTACGAGAATTTGTATGAGTTTTTTCTTGCATACGGAAAGGTGTTTCTATTGCTATCAGTATGAGCCCTATGTCTAACAAACGTGGGGACGGCGCTTACGAGGTTTTACATATGCAGTTCACTCATTCTCTCACTTATAGATCTCTCTTTAATTTGTATTCCAAACACACTCCCCACGTTTTTAGTCATATTAAATTAAAGTACTTGAACTAATAAGTTTTAATTTATTTTCTTCTTTTTGGTACATTTATAAAAACGTGCTTTTTAAAATCTTTTTTTTAACCTCTATTTATCTTTATAAGACTTTGTTTAGTCCCCCCCCCTTTTTTTTTAGCGGTATGAGAATTGTAGAAAAGATAGGTATAAATGGACTTTTAAATTTTTTAAACATAAACAAAGCTACTGGTACAGATAAATTTTCCTGAAAGGTTGTTAAAAGTATAAATAAACAATGAACTGTCTCCTATCCTCGCAGTACTTTTTCAATCCTCTTTAATCAGGATAAAGTGTCACATGATTGTAAATTACCTATAGTCTAAAGTAACTCCCCTCTTTAAAAGAAAAAGGTGATAAATCAGACACTGGTAATTATAGACATGTCTCACTTGCTAGTATTACCTGTAAATTTCTAGACCATATAAGGGGCCGTCCATAACTGACTTCACGCACCTAGGGGGAAAGGGGTTCCCACACTTGTGACGAGTGGAGGGGGGGGTAAGAATTGTGACGCCATGTCAAAACACGCTACTTTAAATCAAAGTTATTCAAAGTTCCACTTAAATATTCGATCTCTTAATATTTATTTTGTGACGTTATACTACTTTTGCATTGATTTACGATATTAGAGTGCAGCATTCCAATAAATAGATACTAAAATGACAATAAAGTGATTTGAAACTTGCTCATTTTCAAATAGAAAATACTGCTTTAGGGGGGAGCGGGGTCCAAAGCTTTTTGACGGCATACTGGAGAAGGGGGGGGGGTCTAAGTTTTTGTGACGAAATGTGACGATTTGGGGGGGGCGGGGCGGGGGCGGGGGAAATTGACCAAAATTGAGTGACGTCATTTATGGACGACCCCTAATATATAGTAAAATAGTTAATCACCTAGACCAGGGGTCAGGAAACTTTTTTCTTAGGGAGCCATAAACACCACATATTTTGAAAAGTGATTCTGTGAGAGCTATACATTACGCATGCATGTTTAAATCTAAAAATTCAAGTACATTTGTGCATTTTGTAATATTTCAACACTAAAAGTACAATAATTATGTCTCTGAATTATTTTTTAATAACATTGTTCCGCTGTTTTTTATATGCAATTAAATGTAGATCAAATGAGTCTGAATAAACTATTTTTTTTTAAAACGAACATTTGTCTGAGAGCCAGATGCAGCCATCAATAGAGCCACATCTGGCTCGCGATCCATGGTTTCCCGACCCCTGCCCTAGACCAACATAATGACATTTACCCACATCAACACAGCTTTAGGACAAACAGATCATTTGAAATACAATTAATAGATCTAATACATGATCATTCAAATGACTTAGACCAGTGCTTCTCAAAGTAGTGGTCCGCGGACCGGTGCTGAACAATGGCCCATCCGCCGCCGGTCCACCGAAGATATCAAGAAAGAAAAGAAAAATATAATTATAATCCTCCATTTGCAACAATTTATACTAACCCTAAAGAACATGTCAATTTTTTGGCCAATAAGCTCATAAAATGAGACAAATAAATTAAAATAAATTACATGTCGCTAATATGTAAGTACATGGGAAATAGTGCACCGGTCTCTGGTGTAATGGAGAAATTCCTGCCGGTCCACCACACTAAAAAGTTTGAGAAGCACTGACTTAGACAATAATAATCGTATAGAAACAATATTACTAGACTTCTCAAAAGATTTGACAAAATTCACCACTTTACTTTACTTATAAAAGATTACTCCTTTGGAATCTCAGGTCTAATACATCATTGGACCTAAGTCTTCATTTTGGTAGAGAGCAAACGATAATAATTACAGTATGTAAATCAGCACCAATAACGGTTAATTCAGGATTCCACAAGGAACTGTCTTAGGTACCTTTTAAAAAATCTAAATGGTTTTGAAAATTTGAGCACTGGAAAGCAATTCCATAAAGCTTAATTTCATGCTTAGGCAAACGCAGCACGTAGTAGTTAAATCGCTATTTCCAGTCAATATATTTTTTCAGCCGCCGTAAACCTAGGCCACAGTCCATGGTTTGGCTAGGTACACCACCGTGGTTTACCCAGTTTAAAACCAATAGATTCGCTAGGTATACCACCACTGTAAACGTTATAAAGTATCCTCCAAAATAAAGTCCCAAATATTTTTATTGTAAAACAAAGTCTGGGGATACTGTCTTTTTAACATAAAATTTAGTCTCTGTGGTTAAATTACCACCACCCCCACCCCTTTTAATTACATTAAATTATGAATTAAGGTTGCATTGATGTTTTGTCTCAGAATATTTAATGCATTTGTGTTTGATTATTGGAAATTCAACAATCGTAAGCTTAGTCAGCGGAGTAAAAAGTTGAGGGCAAACGTGCTTACCCCCGAGAGACACATTCTTACAATGGTGGCTAATAGGCTAACTGCGCAGCGTTAATTAAAAAATAAATTTAAAAAAAACAACCGAAACAAAAAAGATGATCAAATAGACAGTTTTTAAGTAAACGTGTAACTATTTCTACACTATTATTCTCTTATATTTTATTTTTCTTTGATTTTTTTTTATTATATTAAAAGTTTGAAGAAGCGGATTTATTTTGGGAGAGACTTTATTTTACAGGTAGGGAAAAATAAAAATTTGAATCTAAAGGAAAATATTTACATACCCCGGAGAATTTATTTTACAATAAATCCAGTGTGAGTGGGGTCACTGGGGGGACTCTGTTTAAGGGAGGATTTATTTTTTAAAACCGGCATTTAATCTAAGGCATCTTTTTAAAAAATTTGGGGGAAATTATAACAATGATATAAAAATCTTATAAAGATTCCACGAAATTTGTTTGGACATAAAACTTACATGACCAACATACTTTTTAGTTTTTTTGTAAAACAATTTATTATTTAAAATTATTATTATAAAGATCTTCTAACCGGCCCGATGCGTCACTGGGGTTGGTGTAACCCAGTGCGGTTTCTCATGGTGCCCCCCTCCCCGACTAAATCCATGGAACTCCTAAAATTCCACCAGTGCCAAATATCGGGAGTATTCATAATTTTACATCTTGGTGTCACCATTTGGGATGGTGTCACCCGTTGCAGTCCGCACCCCCATAGTGTCACCTCCAAGTCCTCAGTCTGGAAGGGTGGCTGGAATTCGCCAAAACACATCCTTCGGTTACTAGAGACCAAACATTATTCCAAACTCTCACTCTCAAGAAATTTAACTTACTTAACTTAAGCTAAATATTTTACATAAGAATAGAAGAAGTCCAGTTGTGATGAGTATGTAAAATGTAAATATTGAAAAACAGAAAATAGACGTAGAATCTTTAAAAGATTTCAGACACATAAACAAAATCATCCATTGTATATGGCTATTTAATTTTAATGGAACATGGCATGGCTGACAACATTGATACATCAAAGATAGTGCCAAGAGGAAAAGCAAAAAACTTCAATCTTAGATTTTAATAAATGACAGTTTTTCTTTATAACTTAAAAATGTTTAATATCCTTTTTGTTACTTATATATACTTTATAGTATCAAAGATACTTCTCGGAGGGGAGGGGTGAGGTGGAAACATGTATTCCTCCCCGGGCCACACCTACCCACGCATCACCACTGTAAATGTCAAACTCACATTTTTTCTTCTTTAATCTAACACATCTGTACTTTTCTACTATAAATGTTTATGCTGTTAATTTGCTCCATTAGTATTTGATATGGATGTATATCACAATATAACTTAAACACCAGCCAGCGCTATTGAAACCATCATCAAAGGTTTGCGGCAAGGGCAGCAACCCTTTGCTGGTACATCATCAATATCAACATCCACTTATGAGTAGAAAATAGTGTACTTGTTTTATTTCATTCTAATTCAGATTACTCTACAGTATTACCATTACAAGATGTGTACTGACTAGGTTCAATGCAATATTTGGACCTTTCTTTAGTTTAAATCACTTCATTATACTTTACTATAACATTAAAGAGTTGGGACCACCAGATTGAAACGTTAAAGCGATTCTTATTGCTTCATTTTTCATATTCTATATCACCAATAGCGTTCTGTTAAAATGGATTCCCTAATCTTCTACAGGCATTCCCCCCCCCCTTTTTCTATTTAACATGTTATCCAACTTTTAAAAAACTATTGACCTATTCTTCTACTTCTGCCAGCTAATTACAATTGCTATTATCTATCTTGCCATATTTCTTCTGTCTTAACTGCTATTCTGGTCCATTTCCTATTAGTATTGCCTGATTTTGCCGAATAAGATGACCAATTTAAGGATACCAAATGCCTAAAAATAATCAAAGCTCGTAAATTTAATAAATTCTAAGTGGAAAATAAACAAAAAATACCTCAACAAATTAAATATATACAAAATTAAAACATTGACCACCAATTATGGCACAAGACTTCTTGTGCTAGGAACTGGATATAAGCTCATATTAAACTAACTGAAACTAAAAAGAAAAGATTTCTAATCACTTGAATACCACCCCAACTGTTTTTTAATTATTTTTATTTTCAAATTTAAAACAAAATAACAATATTGTGATTTAGTATTGACAGGTCTTATTAACTAGTGAACATTTACAAAATATTTTAAATTAATTTGTCATTATTTACATTTTATACTGTATTTATCAAGTATTTAATTACAATGTAATACATAAAAAATACTTTTTTTTAACACAAATAAAATACAAGTTTAAAAAAAAATTATATTAAATGATAAAAGTTAAAGTTACTAAAAGTGGACAATCATTATAAAAAAAAATTAAAAAACTAATAGGTAATAGTAGAGATCAAAAATACATGTATCCAGTTCCAGTTGAAGATAACATGGACAGGTGCTTTGAGCTCTAAATGAATGTAACATTGACTGATGCTAGGAACTTTTATATGAAGGTAATAGTGTAACATTGACTGATGCTGGCAACCTCTAAATAAAGGTGATAGTGTAACATTGATGCTGGGAAACTCTAAATGAAGATGCCCATTATGCAGGAAACAATTAAATGAAGACAACAGCGACTAATGCTAATTTTTAGGTTAGCTCACCTGTTTGACAATTTAATTTAGATGTAAGTGTAAGTATTTTGAATTTTTCTATTTCTTTTTTCTGTTTTCGTAAGGATGCCTTCTTAGCTTGTAACTTTTTCTTTAGAAGCTCAATAGTTACTGCTTGAATGGGATCTATTGTTTTAAAATTTGTTTTACGCGTTGCTAATTTATTTTTCAAATTTTCAATGCTATCTTCTGGCTGTTGATTTGTTAAGCTTTCTGAGATATTTTCTGACTTGTGTTTTAGTTTACGAACTTTTTTATTCTTCTCTGTTAAATTTGTATTCAATTTCCAAATCTGTATTTTTAATTTGCTAATTTTTAACTCTTTCTTTTTTAAGCATTCTGACATGTATTTTTGTTTTTGATTAACAACCTTTACATCATATTGTCTTCTAACCTCATTAATTTGTACCTTGAGCTTTTCAATTTGTAAGGACAATCCTTCATTAAGTTTGTCTTTTTCTTGACAATGTTTGCATAAAGATTTTAAGCGTGGGCCCAGGATCTCTTGCTCTGTTTCTTCAGCTTCAGTAATAATTTTTATTTTCTTTTGCTTAGGTGCATTCAATTTCAAGTCCTCTGCTAAAAAAGCAACAATTTTATCCCAATTTTTTCCTTTTTGTTTTCTAAGTCTCATGTATTTAATATGCAGCTGAAAAACTTTAAAGTCTAGTGTATCCACATCCCAAGGAACTGGGTTTGAGAGTTGACTTAACTCTAACAGTAAGGTATTTAATAAAATGGTGTTACGTATTTTTTTGTTTGCAAGAAACCTGTTTATGATATAGCCATTGGTGGGTGGATCAGTCAGAGCATCATAATTTTGTATTAATTCTTTGAAATCAGCATCCGTTTTGGAAACTCTTGTACTGGAACTGGAATCCATTGTCATCCGGAATCTGATGATGTGAATAAAATAATTATTTATTAAATTAATAAAGAATTATTAATTAATTATTTAAATTTTATAAAATTAGTATTAATTATTTTAAAAATAAACACAAATATGGCTATTATTATTTTATTTTAATTTAAACAAAACAAAAATATCTTAAGTTGATCTACATCAGTATCTCAAAGTCATGGCCCAGTTGGTAAAATATTCAGCCTGCAATGTCTACTGTTAGTGCAGCCCAAATTCTTTATTTCAATAAACATGTTATTTCATAATTTTAAACTATGATCATTATAATATAATACACATTATAATAACATCCAAATTTTGAGATCCTCTTTAGAAACAAAGCAGCTTTATATATTTCATGGCTTATGTGTACTGTTCTGTCATTTATGTGGTTGTTAGGATATGAATCTTTATTGAATGCACTGATACTTATATGTATGTTATTACTCTTATGTAAAGTGCTTTAAGCCCAGTTTCTTATTGGGGTAAAGCGCTATATAGCTTATCAATTTATTTATTGTTTATATTCTAATTCTCACCACCATCTAAATCAGCGGTTCTCAACCTGTGGGCCCCAAGGGGGTCGCGACGAATTTTCTTGGGATCGCCATTTGTCGACTAAAAATATTCACTATAAATTATAGTTTAACTATAATGCAAATTTGCTCTATTTTATAACAACTTTATTGAAAATGGCTTATTTAAATTTCATGGGGGTCGCGGGTTACTTTTATAAAAAGGGGTTGCCACCCAAAAAAGGGATCTAAATGATATGTGACGTTTTCATGTGGCATGTCGCTGAGTTGAGAACATTACATCCTGTCAGAAAGTGTGTGATACTCATGATAAATACATGTAATGCTATTTCAAGTTCAGTGTCACAGAGTTAATTTGATCAAAGTTTTGTAGAAGTCAAGATATACAAAAACAATATTTTAAATAATCATTGTGAAACATACACCTTCTGGGCTTCAAATGGATTCTGAAATTAGAGTTATTAAATTAGCATCATGGGCATTTTTGCGAGCATCTATTTGTAAAAATATCTTTTCAACCAAGAATATTAATTAGTAAATGTTCAAAGCCGAACTTACTGATGAACGTCTTCAAGCTAAGGGTCTCAGTTGCTTCGTCCCGCAAGGAAATGTACCAACAAGGCATAGAAGGTAGCGATTCCGTAATTATATTCCTGAGAAAATTAAGTTTAAAAATTAATTTTATATAGTTATAGAGTGAGCATATTTCATTTATTTTCCTATTTATTTGAGGCCCCTATCCTATTAACTCGTGAATGATTCCGGATTCAAATTCAACGCTTCCGGATCTGTCGTCAACTTTTTCAAAACGCTCGTAAACACGTTTTATGACTTGCTTGAGAGCTGAAATTTTCACAGTAGGTTTGGCTTGTGGGGAGGATAAAGCTATTAAATTTTCAGATCGATCAAATGTACCGTAATTAAATTAATGCATTTTTAGTTCATCTCTATTTGTAGTGGCCAGCTTTTGTTGATATTTTACGAGTCACGCTAAGTTAAGTTCAGCCATCCGTGAAGAAAGATTTTAACTACCCTCCGTTTTAAAACAAAGGATATTTAAGGCAATCTCAGTCTGTAAATGTTTGTCGCGTTTAAGCATGATAAATACTTTTTAGTTATGTCTCATATGTAAGGGATTTATAGTCAAAAACTTTGTTTTTACTGGGTTGTTTAATTCAATCCCTAATATTAACTTCCTTTGTTTTGACGGGGTTGTTTAATTCAATCCCTTGGTCGGTCGGGCAGAAAAACAAAAGTAAAAAATGACACACTTCCCGTGGTGAAAAAATATTTTTCTGCTAAGTGGATCAGCGCACATATGGAAAGGAGTTAAGAATGTGTAAGTTTATATTTATAGAAAATTTCACATTTTGCCCACAAATTTCGTTTCTAGATGAACTTGGCTAACAGGACATTTAACAGGACTTCATGATACATGAATGAAATTAATTTTTACAAATCTTTTGTTAACGCGTACGCGTAAAAGTAGAAAATAAAATGAACAAAACAACTTTTTAAAAAAGATGAGGCCCAGTTGCAGTGAAGAATGTAGAATCTCGCATGAATAAGCAGAAAATAATTTTTTAGTCACAAACTAAGACTAAGTTATAAGTAGTCACACAGGGGGACTCTGAACTTTTGTGTTAGTTGATCAAATTTTATCTCTCACATTAAATCCCACAATGGATCACATTTATCACAATAAATATCAATAAAGAGTTCTGAGTCACCCAGTGTGACTACTTAGTTTGTGACTAAACAATTATTTTCTGCTTTTTTCAGGCGAGATTCTACATTCCTCACTGCAGCTGGGCCTGATCTTTTTTAAAAAAAGTTTTTTTGTTCATTTTATTATCCCCCAACCACCTTCTTGTTAACTTGTTAGTGGTGAATTCTTGATGTGCCGCAACTAAGGCAACTACGACTACATTCTAACTATCTAACTCCAATGGGACACCCCAATAATTTGAGTTTAAGATTCCGAATCTATAGCTTTTTTATATATAAAAATTAGGGCTGCGGAAATTAAATTTGTTCGCCTTTGTTTGTTTCATGAAATAATAAACATTTGTGAAGAGCACTCACTGGAAAACATGAGACTAAACATAGGTCCAATTACCGATACCAGCAAGAGTATGTGTACGTCTTCCCAAATGTGTCCGTGTTTCATCCATCCCCGCCCAAAAAAAATTGAGAGACAAAACCATTTTAGCAACTGGGTCTATTGAGAAGCAAACAGTAAAAATTTAGTGGTTCCGAGGTTTGGGAATTAATTTAAATTTGATTTTAACATCTGTAGTAGTGGGATTTAAGCGCCAGATTCATTGCTGGATAATATTCAAAACTTACAAGAATAACAGTAATAATAACACCATTAGTATAGTATATAATTAAACCTTGAAACACTAGAGGATAGAAGAACCAAGAGTAATGTAGTATGAAGCAATTAATTATATTTGGAAATACAACACAAAGATTACTTAATACAACCCTCAGATAGAAATAAGGATAAAAACGGTGACCCGGACAAAACGGCCCCGACAAAACGGCCCCGACATAACGGCCCCGGTCAAAACGGCCCCAGACAAATTTTTTTAACATTTTTCAACAAAAACTTTAATTTTTTTTTCATTTAAAACTTTTTTCAACCTTTTCACCCTTAAATAAAGTGGTAAAATTGTAAAATTATATCTTGTGATGTTATTATATTGTTTCTTGTCAACAAACAGCCGCGATTGGTACAATTTCGCGTAAAGGCTATTAAATTCACTATTGTGATGTCATTATTATTGTTTATTATTAGCAAAACCTGACACTCAATAGGTGAGTAAAAAACAAACCCGTAAAAACAAAGTTTTTGACTATAAATCCCTTACATATGAGACATAACTAACAGTATTGATTATTTTCAAACGCGACAAACATTTACAGACTGAATCTGTCTTAACTTAACTTTGCTTCATAACCCTGGGTGGGGGGGGGGCTGGGAGAGGGGAAAAGTCTGGTCACCGATCGCTTGACCGAGCTCAGCGTGACACGTAAAATGTAAACAAAAGCACGCCGGTACTTCGATGGGTCGCGTCAACGCGTGATGAAACCGAAATTATCTCCCTTGGCTTTAAAACTAGGTCAAAACTCTAGCAGACGACGACTTTTGTTTTTCTAAATAGTGATTTTTATAGATAAACTAAAAATGCATTAATTTAATTACGGTACGTTCGATCGATCTGAAATTTGATACGATGCAATGTTGGGTGAGACGGGTCCGTGTGCCAAATTTCAGCTCGATGGCTTCACTGGAAGTGGGTCATTTTCGACTTTTGTTTTTCTAAATAGTGATTTTTATAGATAAACAAAAATGCATTAATTTAATTACGGTACGTTCGATCGATCTGAAATTTGATACGATGCATTGTTAGGTGAGACGGGTCCGTGTGCCAAATTTTAGCTCGATGGCTTTACTGGAAGTGGGTCATTTTCGACTTTTGTTTTTCCGCGGGCGGACGGGCGTCGCGGGCGGGACGAACGAACGACGAACGAGGGACGACGAATGAGATGGCGGTGAAGTTAATATAATCCGCAATTACACAAATGGGCACAGGACTAACGCGAACACAGATAGCTGCGCACACAGACAATGCGCACACAAATAAATGCGGACAGTTACAAATGCGAACGTTGATATAAGCGTACACTGACAAATGCGCAAATGGCAAGAGCTTTTGACAATTTAAAGAATATAACGGGTTTAGTTAGTAGTTAGTAGGCCTATTTAGTATGAATACTGCATTTTTAAATCATATAATAAAATATATGAATATAAAAAAAATAATATTGTTTGTTTCAATTACAGTTTGTATTTGGAAAATAACTTAATAAGATTATGTCTATGTTTATTTTCGAAAGTGATAGAAATTCTCGATTCAAACTTGCAAGGAAGTGTTTCGCGTCATTTCATTAGGTTTTAGAGACAAGCATTTGTAAAATGTTTTTGTTGTTTCTGATTTCATTACATTACATTATTTTCTGTTACAGCCACTCTTTCTATACAAAAGATTCTTGAGTTCTACGTTCTGCTAAAGAAAGTATTGGCAAGTGACGCAGTGTTCACAGGCCATGTCTTTTTTGCTAGAAATACCTGTAAGTGTAAGAATAGAAGTGACAATGAGTGAAATTCCCATTTTCTGAAAGTAATTGACAAAACATGCATTGAATTAGCCCACTTGAAAAATTCTAATTAGTACCAACCATCAATTATTTGTTTTTACTTTAGACTTAAGACATGAATTTTATATATAAACTGCAGATTTATCAGCACAGAGAATTAGTATTTAGTTATTTATAGTAACAGTAACCCTAGTAGACTGTTAACCTATAAAGGGTCTTGATGATACATATTTTGAGATTACTACGGATCTTTTTTATTTGTAAACGCAGTCAGGTTATGGGGCCATCTATATATTACGTACGCACAAAAGTCGTATTTTCGCACACCCTCCCCCCTGTTGCACCTAGTACATTTTCCGAACCCCCAAAATCGCACACCCCCCTCCATCTGAGAAATTAATTTTAAGCCACAGTCAAAAGATATTCCTTTTACACTGTGAAGAAGCCGTCCATAAATGACGTTACGCGGCAAAAAAAAGTGTGTGTGGGGGGGGGGCCTCACGTATGTTTGAGCCGTTAATATATAACAAAACAATACTATGTTTATTTAAATTATTGTAGGACATACAAATAATTTTTTAATCAATGCTAAAACTTACAAAAGGTAGTAGTTTGATTTTTTTTTCATTTTGAAAAAATCAATGCAAATAATAATCCCACCATAACAATAAATAACGTTAAGTTTAAAATCAAAAGCGAAAACTATCAAAAATATTACATATTTATAAGTTAATATAGATGTTTACCACATTATTTTAAGAGTAAACTGCACTTGAGTCTTGACTAAGAGATGATTGTCGTGATACTTAGTTGAAAAAAGGTTCTGCTTTTTATCTAGGTCAACTATAACTATAACCAAATCATTTTAAATATTACTATATATCGATATGGTCGTATGGTGCTAATTTAAAATGAAATCAAAACATATTTTTTAAATTGAAAAATCAAAGAGTTTTCAACTCAGTGGTTGATTCATATTTTATTATTTTTAATTAATTGACATTGTTCACTTGCCTTACAAAAGCTACAGTATTGGAGTGTTTAAAATCAATAAGTTTCCTTGAATTTCATGGTGAATTTTGTTTTCACAATGAATTTTATTTTCTTAATTCTTTTTAAATTTAAATACATTATCTGTGAGTGTGAGTCACTCAGACCTAATCATAAGTTCGTTTTTTTCTCCTCCACACACCGTCTTCTATGCTGATGATTGGTTACTACCAAACTGGGGCGCGGTGGTCGAGCGGCAGCGCACTCGACTGGCGTACAGATGGTCATGGGGTCGAATCCATGTGAAGGCAAGGATTTGTTCCCGGGGCCTAGGGCGTCCCTGAGTCACCCAGCTCCGAATGGGTACCTAACACTAGTTAGGGGATGGGTAATGCGTGGAACCCTCATAGCCGTGGACGCTGCATCACTAAAATCACTTGCCAACAGATCATCCCTCATGGTCTGTGGACGCAATTATCTTCTGCATAGAAGGAGCGTCTGTATATATAAGATAAGATAAGAAGAACTAAATTATATTTAAATCTACTTAAAAAATAATATATGATATTACTTTCAATTTGCGCATTTGTCACTTGTTGTCATTTGCGTGGTTGTCGGTGTCCGCATCTGTCGGTGTGCGCCACTATTTTGAACTATCGCTGTTCGCGATTGTCATGTACGCGATTGTGTCATTGTCTTTGTGCGTGATTGTCTTGTGCGGATTTGTCTTTTTACCGTATAAACAGGGGCGTAGGAAGAATATTTTTCGCCAGGGGACGAACTATATTTAAATTCAAACATTAATTATGTATTCAAAGAAGCACATGTATACTGTATGGACTAAATAGTAGAATACAGTAATCAGAAGTCCCTGTTGTAAATTAGTTTACATTACTTTACATAGTCCACTAAAAAAATTATATTTCTTGAGCTCACTGCCGCAAACTGTCCAAGAATGTCGAAAAAAATACAGTAGGCTATGTTGTTTTTCCCCCAACGTTTCTTCTTCAACACTAAGAAGAGCAAGATCCCTGAGAAGATCCTTTCCCCACTGAAGTGCACACATGCGACTAAATTAGTTTCAGTTGTTGCCATAACCTTTGATATTGTTGATAAAATTTGTAAATTCTGAAATATGAATGTATACGTTGTCTACATTAAAGCCGTCCATAAATGAAGTCACACACCTGCTTTAGCAAGGCTATTTCTGTGGGTTCCATTTCTTTGGACTTAATAAAGGACCATACGTTTTTATTTGTCGTCTTTAGAAATTACATTGACATATATTCAATTTGGAGATTTTCGCTAAGTTGTCGTGTTAATTTCTTTTAGTATTCTTTTATTTTTTTTACATTAGTTACTAAAGGGGCCGTCCATAAAGTACGTCACGCTATTTTTGACCATTTTTAACTCCCCCCTGTCACACATCTCGGACCCCCCCCTCCCTTAAAGTACGTCACACTTTCGAACAAAAATTTTGCCTTTTATTAACAAAATTTAATATAAAACATCGTGACGTCACACATGGCTGGACACCCCCTCCCCCTCTGGAACGTGACGTACTTAATGGACGGCCCCAAATTAGTATCAGTAGATTAACATTTTAAAGATAAACTCTCTTTGTGTTTACAAAATTTCATTACAAGTAATTTAATATTGAACCAGGATTTGTCAATTTTATTTGATTTAATATTTCTATTCTATTAAAAGACAGAAAAGTCCCAACATTTGCTGTCAATCTTGCACTTTGACACAGGCCAGGGCACAATGTAAATATATGATGAGTGGGTCAGCTATTTTGTCTTTTTGTTTCAAGAAACGGCTGGAAAGTCATGCCTATTTCACCCATTTCCAACAAAAAAGAGGGTCTGCATTGTGATTGTTAGTATTACATTGTAATACTAATTACATTAGGATTGAGTTTTAAAATATCCTTATGGTAGGATTTAATAATTAATTAATATATATAAGAATTAAAGATGTCTTGCTATTTATACAAATTGCGGTTTACATGTACTTCTAATTTAAGCAGCAAAATTCAATTCTCAGAGTGTTTGTTTGTAAATAGTTTACTAGATCACGAGCAAACAAAAATGGATCAAGGTGAACTCTGATGTGACCACGACCATTCTGTCCGCCCTGCTGTTGCATTTGTAAATATCCCTTTAGTGTCAATATTATAATGTAATTTTTTCAAAGTGTAGAATGTAGAGTAAAAAAATGTATTTCCATAGTTTAGAGGACTTTAATAAATAGTTACATGTACTAACATTTTTAAAAAAAAATGAGCTTTCATGTTCAAGTTTAATCAAGTCTTTTAATGACAGATGCAGGTGCATAGTTTTGTGCCTGCTTTTTAATTAGAGCTGTGCAGCTGCGCTCTATTTTGTTCTTTATTACAATTGAGTGTGTAAGTCTAACAAATAATATTAAGGTGGCCACAGGCATACACATTTTAAAATTATTTGTTATAAACTATAATCTAAATCAATGAGGCAGAAAACCGACAATTTCATTAATTTTCAAACATTTTAATAATTGTGTAATAGTAAGGTGAAAAGCAGTAAATTCAGTAAAAAAAAGTTTTTAACATTTTTTTATTTGGTAGTGACAAAATTAAAAAAGTAATTTAAATCAACTGAAAACAAAAACAACTGCTTACATATGGTTTAGACTCCAATTTTGACATTCATTTAATCCTAATATATATTAGTGGATTTGATTTTCTAGCAATTCCTATTCACGGATTATGTAAAAAGAGTCTGTAATTTTCAAAATTATATCAAAAGACATGAGACAGGGCAATATTTTGAGTTAGTGTTAAAAAGTTTTTGGTAATGTCTAAATTTATTGTAAAATTTTCTTTACAATTTACAGTTTAAACAGTTTTATCAACTGTATAATTTGAATCTTGAATGAAAATAGTAAAATAGTTCATTAATAATTGCAAGATAGACCAACATTATAACATATCAAATCATTTTATTGTGAATATTTAAAAAATAATTTCAAATAACATAGGTAACATTTGAGATTAACTAAAGATGTCTAAATGGAGATAAAAGTGACTGATGCTGGAACTGTAAGCTGGAGAAAAGTCGCAGTTATTTATTCAACCTCTAAGTGAGATTAACACTATTAACTGTAACTAATTCTGGGAACTCAAGATAGAGATAACAAGAGCAGTTACAAGTCCCTTCTGAAATGATATTACTGGTTGATCCTAAGTCACTCTTTGGTTTCTGATGCTACTGGATTGAGTTGAGTCATCTTTGGATAAAAAAAGGAACAATGATTCAATAAATAATGACCAGATACACAGATATTATACACAATTTTGTAAGATTTTTTTCCTCATAAATTATAAATACACAAATTCAAAAACTAATTAATTTATTTAAAAACTTACATGAGAGAATTCATTTAAGACACAGTTAAAGATAAAATCAGATCTTTATCCCATAAGTAAGTATATATCATTCAGTACTTACTTTAAAAAAATATTTAAGGATCTAAATCTAATACTAATATTAAATATATTGAAAAACATCATTTAACACACACACAAATATGTTATTCAAGTGATTGGATGAACTAAAACTAATTGATATATTATCATTATTTAAAAAAAAACAGAAATGCAATCAAATATTTTATCAACATATAAAGTAATGTTCTTACCAGTTTCAGGAAGCAAGTATGATCACAACAACTACCAAGGCCTGATCATGTCAAGTTTCTACAAACTATTATTTATCATTTAGATGAATGATTAGATAGTGGGAAAAGAAAAACTTAGGTTAAGTGCCACCAATCTAAAACCAGGAACTGCATGTTTTAATTTTGGCTAAAATGAGCTCAAAAATGTAAATTAGAACATTTTCAAGTGTGAGAGCTCACTCCCTCCTTTTAAAGGTTTTATTAAAGAATTTGTAACATATTGTTATCGACATATAATACACCATTCTTAAACTACAATATTCTGCATGCTCATTTAAATAAAAAATTAATACAGTGTATTGTCACATTTAGAATTCAGTGTCAAATGTCAAAATGACCTTTTGTTTAATCAGTACATTAATAATTATTGAACTATTCAGTGATATTCTCAAACAAGCAAAATAATTATTAAATCTTCTGCATGGTAAAACCACTGGTTTAGAATTGTAAATTAGTTACTATATTGTAAGTGACTTGGCTATGAAATGTTTCTAAATGAAATATAAAAAATAACAAATTAACACTGTACAGTAAAAACTAATAAACACTAACTGAAATATTAAATTTTAAAAAATATTTTTTTTTGTTTTTAGAAATAGTTAAAAAGTTTATTTGTCCTTGTTTAGAGAAGATACAAATGCAATTTTTAAAAGTAAAAGCCTCTTGTTTTTAGGTTAAGATAATCTATTTAACAGTTTAATACGGATAAAACTGTTTTTAATTTTTCTATTTCTTTTTTGCATTTTTGTAATAATGCTTTCTTAGAATGTAATTTTTTCTTTAAAAGTTTAATAGTTTCTGCTTGGATAGGAACTACTGTACTTGCATTATCCACAGCTAAAGCTCTTTTCAACTTCCAGTTCTCTAATTTTAAATTGCTATTTTTGAGTTTTTGCTTTGTTACGCATTCTGACATGTGCTTTAGCTTCTGATTAACGACTTGTACATTATATTGTCTTTTAAGCTCATTAATTTTAATCTTTAACTTTTCCATCTCTAAATATAAATTTTTTATGGCTTTTCCCTTTTCATGACAATGTTTGCATAAAGATTCAGACCGTGGTACCAGAATCTCTTGATCTTCATTTCCATTATTAATTTTTATTTTCTTTGGCTTGGATGTTCTTGGTTTTAGATTTTTAGCTAAAAATGTGACAAGTTCATCCCATTTTCTTGTTCTATCATGACTCAATTTCATGTATATCCTATGCAGTCGAAGAATTGTAAATCTGAGTGAATTCCTATCCCAAGGAACTTGGTTTGGATGATTATTTAGCTCTAATAGTAAGGTATTAAATAGTGTGTTGTTATATTTTTTTTTATTTGCAAGAAACCTGTTTATGATAAAGCCATTGGTGGGCGGATCAGTTACAGAATCATAAGTTTTCAACAGTTCATTGAAGTCAGCTACTGTCTTGGAGGCACTTGTACTGGGTTCCATTGTCACTATGAATCTGATGACCCAAATAAAAAAAAGATAAATCATGTTTCATTTTTTAAATACCACATATGGTATTAGTATTATTTTGAATGTAAAATCCCAATCAACAATAGCAATTAACATTCAATACTAAAATACTAAATTCGTAATAGAATTTCTAAGAATTTAATTTTGTTAGTGATCTTTTTTATCCTAAAAATATTTTCAATACTAATACAAATAAATTAGAACCTCAAAACTTGTTGAAAAGGATGTTACAAGTTTTGCTAAACTAAATATACTTGAAAGACACAAAAAAAACAGGAAGGGTAGTAGTTGTATATATATTTAAAAGGCATATACATATAAAAGATCTAAGCTCTATACAGCGTGGAGTTTATTAAAAAAAACATTGCGGTGGAGGTGTTGTTAAGCGGATTTTATATTCAATTTTAAGTATTATTAATATTATTATTCTTTCCCCCTTGAAATGAGAGAAATATCGTGAGCTAATTTAGATTAAAACATAAAACAAATACTTCAACAGTTGGATCAACAAAAAGTGTATGTGTAACAATAAGAATTTCATTTACAACAGTACCTTTGACAGTAACTAAAATTTTTTAACTACAACTACAATAATTTGTCTTCCTTAAATAATTGATTTGAATACATGACTTAAAAAATTATAGTATGGGGCTGTCCATAAATGATGTCACGCGCCGGGGGGGGGTGGGGGGGGTGTAACAGTTTTGTGATGATGTGTGACAAGGGGGATGGGGGGAGTTTAAGAAATGTGACGTCACATCAAAAAGAGCAAATTTAAATAACAATTCCTCTTGATTGCTTACAATTTATTTAATGACGTTTTCAATGGCTTAACACGTATTACGATATTAGAGTGCAGCATTACACTAAATACATAATTAATAATAATAATAATAATTGATAATTTATATAGCGCTGTATCCCAGTAGGGAACCGGGCTCACAGCGCTTTACATGGAGATCATAACATACATATAATAATTAAATAACCATTCATATCATAATAACATCATAAAGGACAGTACATTACACATAAGCTACGCTAATCATTAAAACAAATGTTGTTTCATTAATTTTGTAAATACATTTTGAAAAGATGCGTCTTAAGTGCAGTCTTGAAGGACTTGGTAGTTGGAATACTACGGATGTGTAATGGTAGAGAATTCCATTGTTTGGCTGCACAAAAAGAGAATGCCCTTTCGCCAAAAGTTTTAGCTCGTGTCTTAGGAAAACAGAGAATACGTGTGACTGCAGAAGAGCGTAGCTGACGACTGGGTGAGTAGACTGACAGAAGTTCAGTAAGATAGGAAGGAGATGAGTCAGAAAAGAAGTTGTGACAGAGAACAGCTAGTTGGTAATCAATTCGAGCTTGTATAGGTAGCCAATGAAGTGAGTAAAGTAGTGAAGCCACAAATGACAAAAAAACTGAATTGAAACATGTTAATTTTCCATTAGAAAATACCTGTGTGACGTCATATCGGGGGGGGGTCTAAGTTTTGATGACAAAGTGTGACGAGTAAAAATCAGCCAAAATCACATGACGTCATTTGGCATCTTATTGTGACAACCCGGCAATTATTGCGATAATGGTTTCATCACGCTCAGACTCAGACTATTTACTGTTTAGAGCCGATAAAATGCCTTAGAAATTAAAAGGACTCACAAATTAGCGCTGTAACTGTAATAGCTGAAATACAACATATAATTATGCATTTATTAAATTAAAAACGTAAGTTCTAAAGAGAAAATTAAATTTCGCTGTAAAATTATATACATGTAGAAACTGCTGGATTACCCAACATATTATAAAACTATATAATTTGCAATTGTCACGCAAGTCTGTCAGTCTGTCCTGACGCTACTAATTTTAGAAAGCAGGGAAAACCAAATTACTGCACCAATGCATAAAAAAAAGTGCAAATTAAAAATGAGCTGTAAAAAATATAATATTGCGTCATTGTTTTCGTCCATATTTTAATTTTCAAAAAGGGAACAATGTAAAAAGAGGATTTCATGATGTTTAATTACAAAATAAAAAAACAAACGGGGCGCCATGGGCCATAGGCGCCCTGCAACCCCTATTATAAAATACTTTGTGATGTACATTTCAGAGAGTTTAATATTTCGTATTTATCAAACAAGTTAGTTGGACTTTTGAAAAAGGTTGGTGCCATAGGCGCCCTAAAAATGCATTTTTTATAAAATAAATAGACTTCAGCTGAAAATTGCCGTCATTCTTTACGGGTGTACACTAGTATATTAATATTTAAAATTTAATTATTTATTAATAAATGAAAATACATTAAAATTAAATAAAACCTTAATTTCTAGCAAGAAAATTAAATTTCGCTGTGAAATAATATATGTGTAGAAACTGCAGGATTACCAACGTATGGAATTCTGTTTTTACCTTCAATTTTTAGAGCTTTAACTTTATAAAAATCAAAATTTTGAATAGAAATTAAAATACAGTTGTATTTAAGTTTTAAAATGGTAATCTCATTTTTATCATTTTTTTTAGTTATGGGCCTTGATTTTTAAAATATTTCTATTTATTCACAGTGGAGAGCGGATACCGGAGCTGAGAGTATAACGTTGATTGTAGTTCCGATCTCTAATAAGAACAACTGAGCCAAGTTTGAAGGTAGAAACGGAAACAGAATCATATAAAGTTCGTTCCTCTCTGAGGTTTTGCTGTTTTTGTTGTTGTATGTAATGTTTATAGTTGTTTTTTCAAGTATGTGGACAATATAAATGCCAATTTTTATTGTTTAAATTATAATAACAAAAATACTCCAGGAAAACAAGGGGCCGTCCATAAATGACGTCACGCGATTTTTGCCGATTTTTGACCCCCTCCCCCCCCTCGTCACGCGACGTCACAAAAACTTAGACCCCCCCTCTAAAAATACGTCACAAATCTTTGACCCCCCTCCCTAAAAAAAAATTACAAAAAAAAATAATAACAAAGAAACAAAAAAAAACAACAACTTTATTTACTATTTGAAAATAAGTATATTTCAAATCACTTTTATTGTCATTTAAGTATTTATTATTTATTTAGTGAAGATCTAAATTGTAATATCGTAACCCGCGTGAATCATTTTTAAAAACGTTTAACCGGCCTTCAGAAAACGAACTGTGTTAACATCCTTAGCTTATATTTTATTTTTAATGAATACAAATTAAACATTGACTATTGATCATCACGGTTAACGTCTTTGTTTAGAAAAAAAAATATTTAAAAATAACATTTTTAAAATGTATTTTTTAAAAATCTCTCAATTGACTGACGGGCATCCCGTAAGACAGAGGTCGGCAAACAGAGGTAAATAACCTGATCTGGGGTCAAAAAGGGAATTCTTGGGGGTAATGCAGACTCATTTGGGACATATAACATCCACTACAATCCGCTAGATATATTAAAATACGTCATGTGTACGTGTACGCTTGGAACATATGCCCATTATTAAACAGGTTCCTTCCAGAAAATGCATTTTTTAAAAATTTGACAACTATGTAGATTTCTTACCTACGCACTATATGAAGACACCTAAATCTACCATACTTTCATTTATATTGACACGAGTGACAATATCTTAATCCACATGACTTGTCTTTATCACGTATCATTTCTGGGATATTTAAAATTAATGCCTTAAAAACTGAGCTATGAAGAAAAGTTGTTTTGTTCTCCTCTCGAATTGCAATGTCAAGAATTTGATGCATTCAATAAAGTTAATGAATACTTGACTAATTTTAAATGGGCTCATTTATCATTATATCTAGAACAGTGCTTCTCATACTTTTTAGTATTGTGGACCAGCATGAATTTTTTCCATTGTACCAGGGACCTGTGCACTATTTTCCCTGCACTGACATTCTTTTCTGTCCTATTTTTGAGAACATCTGCGGACCGACAGCGGTTGGCATCGGTCCGCGGACCACCACTTTGAGAAGCACTAATCTAGAAGACTAGAATGGCCAGGGGCGTTTGATCAAAAACCATCGAACAATTATATCAAACTTAAAAGTTTTTAATTCTATCAAATAGATTCCCTCCCCCTCCCCTTTTAAAGAAAAAGGATATTCCGTGTCGTTTTGACTTAAAATATCTACACATAATCCTATTCAAATCATTTTTAGACACTTGTCATGCTTGTAAAACTCACCAGTAGCATTTTCGTGCTAAAGACGCTCCCCTAAATCCCCGAGTCACATGAGCAGGACCTAGAGTCTGGGGGGGGGGTAACGCATACATAAAATTGTATATTTTGTGGTAACGGGCATGAGAGAACCAAACGGAGCTGCGGTTAGATCACAAATGCTTTGATGTCAACATCAAACGACGCAGTGTAACAATTTCATATGTTATCTTGTGGATTCTCAAACTTAAGGATTATAATTAGATTTAATTTTCGTGTCTTGATAGCATACGCCAACCAGCGTCTGATGGCCTACCGACCAGCACATTGAGAAGCACTGATTTTTTTTAAAAAAAAGAAAAAAAAAGTCATTAAATAAATTGTAAGCACCAAATATTTCAGTGGATGTTTTATTTAAAGTTACCCTTTTGATGTGACGTCACATTTCTTCAACCCCCCTCCCTCCCCCTCGTCACGCAACGTCACACAAGTGTGACCCCCCTCCCAACCCTAGGTGCGTGACGTCATTTATGGACGGCCCCTAAACACTTTATCAACATTTAAATCTCTAATTAAAAAAATGCAGGACCGAACACAAACCATAGATAAGCGTAGGACGCAATAATCTTCTGTATAGAAGGAGTGTCTGTAAATAGATAAGATAAGATATACTCTTATAATGTCTGATTAATAGGCTATTTTTACATACAAATAATTATTTAAAGTCGTAACATTTTTCACCCTTACACTGCAATTTCCTTCCGCGTCTCAGAGAGTATATTTATTTATAGATTTTTAAACCCCACCCTCAAACTGTTTAATTAAGATAAACTATTTACATAATCAGAGATATGTCTTCATTTATCTTAAAAACTTCAGCTATAAAGCTCGAGCCAATCTGAAGCGTATGTAGGGACGTGTTTTGTGTGTGTGTGTGTGTTTGTGTGTGTGCGTGCGCGGGCGCGTGCGCGTGCGTGCGTGTGTGCGTGTGTGTGTGTATGAAATGGTACTAATTAATGTGTGACACATACCAAGGTTGTTGTACCTTAAAGATATTGATTATGCATTATGTAGTGGACATAATTCATTTACTTCCCTTTATTAATAATGTGACAAATGAAAATGTAATGCAAATAGTACATGGCAGAAACTTAACGCGTTAATGGAGAGACGGACGGATCATTAACTTTTAAACATCTTCACTACTTAAATCTACTTAAAAATTCTGTGTAAAATATTTTGAAAAGTGTACTGCATCTTTGGTTCTTTAATAGTATACGCGATTGTTATATAGAACTAATGCTTTGACAAACTTCCACGAAGGATAAGAAGGATTGAAGGGAGCGGGGCTTTTTAAGAACAAAATAGGGTACTTGTTTTTTTATCCGACCACCAAATATTTTTTTAACTGTCGGTAGCATGGCGTAAAACATATGCAAAATACGCAGGCCTGGATTAACCTATAGGCAAACAAGGCACGTGCCTTGGGCGCCAGGCGTTTGGGGGGGCACCACAAGTCCTCAAGAAAAATGTGTATATTGTCCATAATCGACATGACGTTAGCAAATCGCAAATGTAATATTAAATCGCACAAGGGCGGATTAAATGGAAGGCTGCTTTGGCTACTGCCAAGGGCCCCCAATGATTTAAGACTAAATTAAGGGACCTTAAACTTATTAAATTTTATAATAAATTGGCTGGACAGGGCCCCAGTTGGAATTGCAGCCAGGGGACCGTGGAATCTTAATCCACCCCTGAAATTGCTTTTAAAGGGACAAATGAAAAATTTGGATCTTTACAAAATTGAATTTTTCTAGAGTTGCTGGAGTTGGTCAGTCGGTTTGATTTATTTTTTAGCCTCACATATTGAGAAATAAGGAAATTCTGGAAAAGGAAATCCTTCCTATGTATCCCAAACTATATGTGAAGAACTGACTAAAATTATGTCCCCAAAAGTCCATCAAGTAATTATAGATGAAGTAAAGGCTTCCGGTTATTTTAGTTTCAGCTTGTCAATACCCGATATTTCACTTATAGATCAGTTGAGCGTTGTTCTTCGATTTGTGTTAGATGGAGAGCCCATTGAGCGCTTTTTTACTTTCTTGGAGCTGCAAAGTCACACCGGTGAAGGTATGGCTAAGCAAGAGTTGCAGTACTTACGTGAAGTTTGCAATATTGATTTTGCGAAATGAAGAGGTCAGTCCCGGATAACGCAGCTAATATGTCTTGGTATTACAAGGGCATGCAGAGCAAAATTCTAGAGGAAAATTAGTTTTCTATTTACATACACTGTGCTACCCATTCACTAAATCTGGTAGGCAGAAGTGCCGTTGACTCTTGTTTAGAGGCAGTAAACTTCTTCCATACAGTGCAACTGATCGATACTTCTTTCTCAGCTTCAACCAACGGATGGAATATTCTGAAAGGATGCTTTGTGGATTGAACGCTGGTAAACACTCTTTCCGATACCACATTGGAAGCACGTGCTGTTGGAACTAAGACTATTCTTAAGTCTCATCCTCAGATTATAGAAGCGTTAGAGTGTTTACAATAAGACTTGTCACAGAAGGGGAACACCAGAAGAGAAGCAGACAAAAAACTTACCAAAAATCTAAGTAGATCAATAATGAAATAAGAAAGGCTTGATTCCTAATCTTTGCTGATGATTGAGACAGACATTTTGCGCAAAATTAACTTTGATGATGTTATTTGCCAAAAGTAAATCTAGAATAAAGAACTTTAAAATGTAAATGTTTGCTTTCTCTGACTTTCTCATCTATTAAAAAAGTTGCAGTACGTTTTAGTTTGTCTATACTATTATTATTACAAAATTAATTATATATTAATTTAAATACAGAAATAATATATCGTAGGTTTTATTTGAGTGATACTAGTACAAAAATATGTGTTAACAGCGGCGTCACTAGGGTGGGTGTCATCCAGCTCGGTAGGTCATGGTGTCACCCCCTAACAAATTACCCCATAGACCTCCTCCGAGTATGTCAATGCCAAATAACGAGGCATACAGAATTTTACCCTTTGGTGTCAATAGGTGCGGTCCGCACCTCCTGCAATCCCTTGTGACGCCCCTGTGTGTTAACAACTGTTTTGTTTGATAGTTGGTTTGCTTAATATTGAACATACCAGCGGTCAGTGGGGATCGGGGAGGAAGGGGGCACCCATTTGGATGTGTGCCTCGGGCACCAAGATGGCTTAATCCGTCCTTGAAAATACGTCATATTAAACATGTAGTTGTAATTTTAAGTCGTATTTAAGTTCTACATTTCTATTCAATTAAACATATTGTTTAATTCGCTCCGACCCAATGTGGCAGGGTCGTAAAACTGAACCAACCACAAATGCAAAATGACCTTTTTTGTGTGCAAAAACATGACATAACCTCTCATTTAATTAAAAATGAATATAGTTAGCTATGGTGCCGTCCATAAAGTACGTCACGCTATTTTTGACCCCCCTCCCACTGTCACAAAGCTCGGGCCCCCCCCCCTAAAGTACATCACACTTTCGAAAAAAAATTGTTTAATTAAAACCTAATTAAAATATTTAATTTAATAGTAAAAATACATTTCACCATTAAACTGTTTTAACATATAAAATTTCCACTTGAAAGAAGGGATGTACCGGAATCAATATTTTGAAATCCGACCGGAGCCAGATTTTTCCGGATTTATGATATGAAATCCGACTGGAGCCGGAGTCAGATTTGTTAAAATGGCCAAATTCCAGATTAGCCGGAGCCATTATGAATATATATATTAATTAGGGCTCTAACGGCCTTCCGGATTTATGAAGTGAAATCCTGCCGGAGCCGAAGCCGGATTTGTTAAAATAGCCGGGTTCGAATACCCCGGACAGGGCCGGCTTTAGGCAAAGGCAAACTAGGCAGCCGCCTAGGATCTCCTATTAGTCTCATCATTAGTGGGGGGCCTCGCACAATAATCTTTGTATATTTATTTTTCTATTACAATTAGGGCCACCAAATTCACATCGCCTAGGGCCTCCAATTCCTTTAGGCCGGCCCTGTCCCGGAGCTGGTATACCACTATTTAAAAGAACTATCAAATTATTAAAATGACTTTAATAGTAGAATAGTTAATTGTCCACAGTTGTCATAGTTATTCAATGAAACAGTAACTTAATCTAGATCGAATTTGGATACAAAAACTTCAAAAATTTAACTTGACAATAATAATTGTATAAATCACATAATTTTTCTGCTTACTTTAAATTTACAATGGGTGAGGTCAAGTTTTAGATAATCTTCTGATTATGCAATCTATTGACACAGGATAAGAAGTAGATTAGCTAAACTTGCCCTCACCTAGTGATTAAATTATAAATCAAACAGAATGGGACTGCGATAAAGCTTTTAAATAAAATACAAAATACACAAACAACTTTAGATACTTCCTACTTTTTCCTATATCATGTGTCCTTGTTTGATTTTTGTTTTTCCTTCATTTTAATTTACATGAATATTTTAAATTATTTTAAATTGTATGATATAATATGTTTTAAGAATTGAAATATATGTAAGTACCTATTTTATGTTATTGTACTGATGAAGGCATTAGCCGAAACGTCTTTTGTTCAAAGCTCAAATTTATTGTTTTAATTGCACAATTTGTTTGTGTAGTTTGCATTTTAATTAAATTATAAAAAGGAAACTAAATAATTTGACTTTAAAAAAAGACTAGATTGACAAATTATCTGACCCTCTCTTGTGCTATATTGAATCTGTTTATTATGATCCTGTGAATTATGTTTAATTGAAAAATATTCACTGGACATCATCTTACTATGATGAAGTGAAGTGTTCATCCATAGTTACGATTGTCATCAATCTTTCACCATCATCGTTTCCTGGAAGGATAATTGCAGACAGATCAACTCGTCCTTATCTAGCCACTCAACAGCCTCTGTATGGGCATTTTCTCTTCTGGCAATAATTGCCATGGGTTCTCTTTGCCTTCTAGAAGCGACGGATGCGTATTATCTGAGTTGATTCTTGAACAGTTCGGGTGTGCACATTGTTCTGAGCCCGAGCTCTGTGTTGTCCTGTATGTTTCTTCAACATTGTTTGTGAGGCAAAATATAAGTGACAAACTTTGAAATTCGATCAAGTAAGCTGGTCTGCAAAGATGGACAATAAAGATCATATAGTTGTACTTTGAAAACTCCTGTTGATCTCGGCATAATGTCAATCAAATTTGAGAGTTTGTGCCAAAACAAGGAACGAAACTTATGAGAATCTGCATCTGCTCTTTCTGGAGCTCTAAGTCCATCAGTTGTTTTGTTAATTGTGATCAGAGGAGGAAAGAATCTCGAAGGTAAAACGTTGAAATATGAGCTTCGTACTTTGTCGCAGCATTTAATGTCCTGATATTTCACAATTAGAGTGAAATATTGGCTGTTGTGAGCTGCGAACATGATTGTCAAAACATTCCTGATCCTTCGATATGAGTCCTGCTGCATCCAATTCAGATTTATGAGCAACACATTCAGGAGATACGCATTTCATGCTATTTTGACATTAAACTAATTCAAATGTTTCACAAAATTTGTGAAAATTATTTTTAAAGCTATTTAAAATCTACTAAAAAATAATTAAAAAATTTAATTAAAAAAAATTAATAAAAAAAATTAATAAATAAATGTGTGACATCACACTTGGCCGGACCCCCCCTCCCCCTTTGACAAACTGTCACCCTTTCTTACACCTAAGAGTCTATCATATGAAGTTTGTGATGAGTCCCGTTGTAACTTTAATTTGGTTCCTTTGCAGATTTCCATGACCACTCGATATATTGGGTGTTAGTACCGGTATAAGGATCAACGAAATGTAGGCAAAACGTGGGGTGGACCCTTATGAGGTTTTACATCCGCAGTTCACTCATTCTCTTACTTAAAGATCTCTCCTTTGCCTTCTAAATTATGAATCTTTAATTTTATACCAAACACCTATCTTTGTGTTGTGTTTCTAAATTAGAATGGGATTTTGAAGCACCCGCCCCACGTTTTTAGTCATATTAAATCAAAGTACTTGAACTTATAAGTTTTAAATATTTTCTTCTTTTTAGTCCACTTATAAAAACGTGGGTTTTAAATATCCTTTTTTACCTCTATTTATTTTATTATTTTAGTCCACTTATAAAAAAAAACCCACTACACAAATTCACATTAAGACTGCTTTCTTATTCAATTTTCTTCACTGACTTGCTTCCCTTTTAAACATCTATTTTTTTACCTCTATTTATTTTACCAAACCCATCATAAGCGCCCGCTCAACGTTTTAATACCACGGGGTCACGGGGTGAACTTCGTTTTTCACGTGAATGTGAAAAGTAGCAGACGGATACAGATGCTATATAGAGATAAACTAAAAAATTCAATAATTTAATTACGGTATGGCCTACATTCGATCGATTTGAAATTTTGATACAATGCATTTTCATCCAAGATCTATCTGTGGTAAAATTTTGAGATTTCTAGGACCATCAGAAGTCGTTTAATTTTATGTTGGCAAATTTGAAAATTGCGGACAGACAGACACGAAAGCAAATTAATAAAAACGTGGTAAAAATCAAATACCAACAATGTATTCAGGGCCGGTCGTAGCAATGGTGGGGCCCTTTGCGGCTTAGTTTGTGAAAAGGGTTGCGCAGGGCCTAGTTTGTGCAGGGATAAGGAATTAATAAGGATAATAAGTAAAAAGTTAAGATAGGCGTGGCCTATGAAAGCGCGGGGCCCACAGCGGCCACATAGGTTGCAGTGGCCTAAGACCGGCCTTGAATGTATTACAAGCATGGGCGTCGCTAGGAATTTTTCCAGGGCGGGGGGCAAAAAAACCCCTACTTTTTATTTTAACTGACAATGCCATACAGGTACAATTTTCAATTAAATTCAAGTTCAGTATAAAATAAGGGTCGAAAAAAGCCTTAGAAATTAATAAGACTTACAAATTAGTGCTGTAATAGCTAAAATAAAAACATTTATTAATGCATTTAATAAATTAAAAACTTAGGTTCTCGCAAGAAAATTGATTTTTGCTGTGAAATAATATACGTGTAGAAACTGCAGGATTACCAAGGATGGATATCAGACTTTTTTTACAGGCTAAATTTTTTTTTCGAAAAGTAGACCAATCGCGGGATTCCGAAATGCCGTTATTAGAAGATTTTGGGGCGTCTGCAGCATCTGACTTATCATTGGCATTGAGGACAACAGTAAACGTTCAACAGCCAGACACAACTGAAGCAACTGAATTTAATTGTCACTGACACTTATTCATTTCCTAAATTGGATATTGGAAGGTATGTCTGGACATACGACCTTTCAAATAAGTTGAAATTGCAGCTGATTCGTGATTGTTGTACCCTTGATAGAAATTATTATTTTAGAGCTGACAGTGAGGAAAACAGAGTTTTTAGTTTTTAGATATATATGGTTATCAGACTATTCACAGTGGCTTGTATACTCGCAAATGTTAATAGGTGCCTTTTGCAAATAATGCGTGTTGTGTCTGCAAAAAAAGTAATTCTATGAGTTCAGTGGGTATTTGTCATCAAACCATGTACAAAATATAAAGATTTCAACGAAGATGCACGTAGCAACCTGCAAAGCACATTATGGCACAAAGGCTCTCATGAAGATGCAAGCAATTTTATTTGCCTAATTGGAAGCCAAAGCAGTTTCTATAGATGAGCAGTTGGACTCATCATTTAGAAGACAAATTCAAGAAAATCGCAATGAACTGGGTCCCATCATTTCTACAATCCCATTTTGCTGCATGCATGTTTTAGCACTTCGTGGAAAAGAATCAAATTCTGGTAATTTTTATGACCTGTTAGAGTTTTGTGTTGAATCTGGAGATGAAGTTCTTGGTAATCGTTTGTCAATTGGTTCTTGTAGTGCTGAGTATGGTTCACCGACAAAACGGCCCCGGACAAAACGGCCCCGACAATTGGGCTCCGACATAACGGCCCCGACAAAACGGCCCTGGACTAATAGATGGACTAATAGTAAAATTTACAATCAAATATATTCGTATTTTTACTCATATATTCAGTGTCAGGTTTAGCTAACAATAAACAATAATAATAACACCACAAAAGTGAATTTAATAGCCTTTACGCGAAATGGTACCAATAACGGTTGTTTATTGACAAGAAAAAAAAATATACTAACATCACAAGAAATAATTTTACAATTTTACCACTTTTTTTTAACGGTGAAAAAGTTGACGAAAGCTTAAAATGCAAAAAAACAATTAATGTTTTTGTTAAAAAATGTTAACAATTTGTCTGGGGCCGATTTGACCGGGGCAGTTATTTCGGGGCCGTTTTGTCTGGGGCCATTTTGACGGGTAACCGCTGAGTGTATCTCGGCAACTACGCAAAACACTATAATCGAAATTTGTGGGTCTCTCTTGCGTGAAGACATTGTTCGTGAAGTAAATAATTCAGTTGCATTTTCTATACTTGCCGACGAGACAAATGACATTTCAGGAGGCATTGAGTAGATGTCACTTGGTGTTAGATTTGTCAAAGAACAAAATGGGAAAATGATGGTCACAGAAGAATTCATGGGACATATTCCAATTGTCAATAGAACAGCTGAAGGTTTAACCAACACCATCATTACTAGTTCATTAGAATTTTGATTAAATATGACAAAGCTTGTTGGTCAAGGATACTACGGATGTTCTACAATGGCAGGTAAAGAAGGAGGAGTCCAAGCAAAAATCGAAAAAAAAATACCCAAAAGCATCATTTGTACATTGCAGTTCACATAAACTAAATCTTGTTGTGAACGATTTAAATAATGTGAATGTTGTACGAAACACAATAGGAACAATTAAGTCAATTATAATGTTTTTCCGAGATAGTAATCAGCAAAGAAAGCTTATTCTAAATGTTCCTTTGCTATGTGAAACTAGATTGTCACATAAATATAAAAGTTTGCGGATTTTTGCTGAAAATGTTACAGATGTTGTTAAACAACTGGAATATTTAGAACAATCAGTAATGTAATCAGTTATACTTGCAGATATAATTCTTTTTTATGTTTGATAAATGTAAACTGTCTTCCATGTAATAAACTTTCAGGAAATTTAGTTCAGTTTTATTGTAACAACTTTATGACATTTTTTTTCTCAAATGTAGGGGGGGGGGCAAATGCCCCCGTGCCCCCCCTTCCCTACGCCCATGATTACAAGCGTTCATTTATTATTAGCCACATCAAATGTACACAAGATTAATAAAATTTAAAATGTATTCTTCTAGTTTATAAAGTGTAATTTAAAAAAAAATAATAATAATTCACCTGAGTTGAACATGTCCTGCGTGTCACACTGAGAATGTATTTAAAAAAACAACAACAAAAAACCACACAAAACCAAAAACAAACAAACACACAAACAAACAAATTAACAAAACAGGTCAGGCCCTTAACAACATTAAATTGCACTCCATTAAATTAAAAAATATAAAATGAAAAAGAAACAGCATTTGATGCATATAGCAAGTGATTTGTGATGAAAAAAATAGCAAGGGTTTGTTACGTTGAGGATTTATTTATCTTATGGGCTTTAGTAGTACACGTGATTGTTTTGGAACGATTGCTCGATAAACTGCTCCAAAGCAAAAGATGAACTGAACAGAAATAATCAGGGCTTTCAAAGAAGGAAATTGCCTATGTATTGGAGTCCGGTGCACTGACAAAAGAATGAGGTTAATGACATCTTGTGCTTCGTCAATTCCTGAAAAAAAAATGTCGTAGGAAGTCATCTAATATTCCCCAAACAAATTTAAATGATATGCTCAAATTCTCAGCATCCTTTTTGCGATTTGTTTATAATTTTAGGATTCATGTGAAAAGAAAATGACCCATTGCACGTTGGAGTTACAAAACTATAGTTTATCTTTGTTATTTTTTATCAGCAGTTAAAGAAAGGCCTGCGTAATTAAATTAGAAAAACCAAATTGATGATATCATAAAAATTCACCATGCTTTCTATTTTCTCGACTAACCATACTTTTTTTATGTTCCGCTATCCCACTTTCGTGATTAGTTTATTGTCATTTCTAAAATTTTAAGGGAGAGATTAGACTCCAAAACAAAATACTATTTGTTTTGTGCTTAGACCCTAAAAAACATGGATTATTTGCTTGTATTAACGGACTTATTAAATAGTAAAAGAGTTTGTCTAATGACTTCTGATTAGAAATTTACGTTCTAGTAAAAGCCGAATTTCGCTTGATTTAATCTGAATACTTAACATGAATACATCACGAAAACCTGAATAGAGCAAATTTAAAAATGCAGCAACCATTTGCTTATTTATATTTTACTAGCAGACCCCTCGTGCGTTACAACGATCTCAGTAAAAAGGAATACATATCACACAATCACGTAAAAACAAAGTTTTTGACTATAAATCCCTTATATATGAGATATAACTAAAAGCATTGATTATGTTCAAACGCGACAAACATTTACAGACTGAAACCGAAATTGTCTTACATGGCTTTAAAACTGCGGGAAGGGGGAGGGGGTGTGGACATGGACGTGTGGCGTCAATGCATTTAGTCAACTCCTGATGTAAACCACCTGGTTAAAACACGAGATGTGTTCACCGATGGCTGGCGTGAAGTCAAGTGACCCGTAAAATGTAAACAAAGAGACCGCTACATATAGTTTATATAGATAAACTAAAAATGCATTAATTTAGTTAATGAACGTTCGATCGATTTGAAATTTTGATACGATGCATTATTAGGTGACACGGGTCCGCGTGCCAAATTTCAGCTCGATGGTTTCACGGAAAGTGGGTCATTTTTTACTTTTGTTTTTCCACCCGCCCAAGACAGAGAGACAGAGAAGGTGGTGAAGTTAATATAAGGGATTTAATAAAACAAACCCGTAAAAACAAAGTTTTTGACAATAAATCCCTTATATATGAGACATAACTAAAAGTATTGATTATGTTCAAACGCGACAAATATTTACAGACTGAATCTGTCTTAACTTCCCTTTGCTTTATAACCCCTGGAGGGGGAGGGGCGGGGGGGGGGAGGGGAAAGGCCTGGTCACCGATCGCTGGACCGAGCTCAGTGTGACACGTAAAATGTAAACAAAAGCCCGCCGGTACACCTGGTTAAAACACGAGATGTGTTCATCCCTGGCTGGCGTGAAGTCAAGTGACCCGTAAAATGTAAACAATAGCGACTTCTACATATAGTTTTATATAGATAAACTAAAAATGCATTAATTTAATTACGGTACTTTCGATCGATCTGAAATTTTGATATGCTGCTTTGTTAGGTGACAAGGGTCCGTGTGCCAAATTTCAGCTCGATGGCTTGACGGCAAGTGGGTCATTTTTTACTTTTGTTTTTCCACCCACCCATGACTGAAAGAGAGAGAGAGAGAGAGAGAGAGAGAGAGAGAGAGAGAGAGAGAGAGAGAGAGAGAGAGAGAGAGAGAGAGAGAGAGAGAGATGGCGGTGAAGTTAATATAAGGGATTTAAAAAGGAATTAAATTAAGGGTAACGGGGCCCATCAGTTTAACATAGAAAGTTAAAATTCTGTTCATTTCAATCAATTTCATAACAAATATATAAATATATTTATCTATATTTCTCAATATCGTGTAAAATTGAATGGGGAATACAATATTAAAAGTTTAGTAAAAAACACATTTAGGGCCCCCAGTCCCGAGGAAATGGAAATTAGGAGTTCAATGCCCTATAGTAATTTAATATAGGCTATTAAGTTTTAATATACCGAGTTTGGTCAAAATCCTGTTATTTTCTCATTATCTAACAATAAAACTAATTTTTATATAGCTAATATAATGAAAAAATACATTAAGAGGCCCCAGGGCCCATTCGGTTCAAAATGTACATTTTGAAAACCTGTTCATTTAAATTCAGTTTCATTATGGATATATTTCTCAAGATCTTAAAAAAAACTGAGTGGAAAATAATATCTTAGAGTATACAAAAAAAAACAAACAAAACTTTTGGGGCCCCTGGCCCATTCGATGTAAATTTCAACATGCTGTTCATTTTAATTCAGTTTCATCATGGATATATTTCTCAAGATCGTTAAAAATAGAATGGAAAAATAATATCTGAAACATATTCGAAAAAAGACATTTGGGAAAAAATTTGGAAAAAATCTTAAACGTTTATGAAAAAAACATTTTGGGCCTCAGCCCCGAAGAAATGGACATTTGGAAATGAGTGGCCTATAGTATAATATTGGCTACCATGTTGTTATATACAAAGTTTGGTCCCCGGCGCCCCATGAGTGTTACATTTTGCAAACAAAAGTTGCCCATTACCAGGGTTGTTAACAATACTAAAAAAAAATATTGGCAATACCAATACCAATACTGCCTGTAAAATCTATTGGCAATACCAATACCAATACAATTTTAAAACCAGTATTGCAATACCAATAGCAATATTTATTTATTATTGCCTTACCAATACCAATATTTGGGTCATTCGACGAATAAAACGCAAATACGTAATTCATCGCTCTATATCACTTACATCGATAAACGATAACAACATTTTTGGCTAATTTAGACAATGTATTTTTAACCAAATTTTGTTCAATAGTTAACACTTGCTTCATCAGTTTTCCTCAAAGCGTTCAAAAGTCTTTGACAACATATTAAATAAGTCGGCATACCTTAACGTCCTTAAGCAAAAAGATTTTTAATATGTATACTGTACACATATTGTGAATGAATGAATGGATGGATGGATGAATGAATGGATGAATGAAGCAAATGAATGTCATAGAAAAGCAAATGATTCATAAACGGTTAAACATACTATAGTAACAACAGTCAGACCGAGTCAGTGGATTGCAGTGGATATTAACATCGGCAGATAAAGCAGTTTATCGTTATTAATAATTAAATTTTAGTTTAAAATTTAAATTCATGAGTTATATCTAAAATCTGTCTACATTGGCATTGGATGAAACAAAACATTAAATTGACTCACTTTCAAGCAAGAAATTCTGTAAAAGGAAATCGTAAAGAAAATATTGACCAAAGAAAAAAATGGCATCAAGATCTTGAAAGTATTAGATCTACCTATCAGTCCATAATATGCGCAATCATTGAAAAGTTATGAACGAAATAGAACGACGCATTCACGCTACTAAAAATAATTCTAATTTACAACAAATTTAATATTATATAAATATTTTTTAAAATATTTTTTCTTTGTTTGGCCTTATTTTTGTTTGTAGGCCCTAGGCACGGTGCCTAAAGTGCCTAAGCCTTAAGCCTTGGTAAGTCACTGGTCAATGCTCATTGCCAAAGATATCATATATGATTTGATTTCTATTATCATTCATTTCATTGATCAGTCTCATTCAAAAATTGTTTGGCAATGTCACTCGCAAGATGGCGACAGAAAAGAAAAATTTATTATATTCAGCTTTATTCACAACCAATGTTGTAGAGCATTTATTGAATATTGCTTTTAGTATTGGTTAAAACTCAATACCAATATCAAAAATAATTATTGGCAATACCAATACCAATATCAAATTTCAAGAAGTATTGCAATATCGTCCCAATACTTAAAAAAGTATTGGCAATACTACCAATACCAATACAATATTGCAATATTAACAACCCTGAATGGGCATCCCAGGAGCGTACTCAAAAGTCTCCAAAAGTTTCATGGCGATCGTATGAATGGTTTAGTCAGCTATAAAGGACATACATACATTATTACAAACATACATACTTTGATTTTTATATATATGGAAGATTACTTTCCCATGGAAATAAATCAGAGTCAAAGAAGAAAATATTGCTTTTTGAAAAGTTTAACAAACAAAACAGGGAATGTGTAATTGACGAAACAGTTGTATAATAACTTATTAACATTTTATAAAGTTATAAACTTTCAAACATAAGTTTTTATTAATTGAAAAGGATTGTCAATATTTTAAAAAAAGTAAGGGTAAAAATACCACTGAGAAGATATATAGAGAAGAGTATAACTATTACATTTAACTGTACTCGTTAAGTCCTTAACAAAACTTATATCATAAACATTGAAATTATATTATGTGTTTCAATGTAAAAGATAATTCATCACATATGTGTTAGTTCTGCTCGTTTTATCATCTACTTCAAGGCAAGATAAAACCTATCTAAGTTTCTGTCAATTGCTATTACCAAATAAATATATTTTCTTTACAAATTATTGGTACAATTAATAGTTAGATTATATTGTATACTTACTTATGATCTTATGAATGTAATATAATTTAAAAATAGTAAATAAGAAGCATAAAGATTCCTTTTAATTTTGTCAATTTTATGCATAGATGGAGTGTTACTTGCTAGCTCGTAAAAAATTTCCCAGCCCTTACGGAAGAACTATTTAAGACGTTTTTTGCTTTGATATTTAAAAAGTACATTTAAAAATTGGTTACTATTTTAACACCTTCCCTTTTCTCTATCTTTGGCAATGAAAATTCTTAATCACAATCTGATTTTTTTCTTCAAAAAGTTAACAATAATAAAAAGAAACAAAAATTTATACAATCGATTTTGTATCAGAATTTCAATAGTGTTAAATGATCTAATTTAGTATATTATTAGAACTATGAAAAGAAAGGATGATTTATTACACGTGGGGCGCTCATCACAACTCTCTATCGTGTACAAGGCTGCGAAACATAAAAACAAATTTGTATGAATATTAATAAACAGTAAAAGTTTCACAACTTTGATCATATAAATGCTACTATCACATTAATTAGAAATATTTACCTTTATGTAAGAGAATAGTAGCAATGAGAAATGATTTGTGATGGGCGCCCCACGCTTTTATGTGCAGTAGATAGGTTCATCGATTTCACCTGTTTTCATAGAATTTTTTTTCCTTCTTTTTAGTGCACTTTCTATATGTAAATAAAAGCGTGTCCTTTTTCAAAAAAAAGATTTTTTTTACATTATTTTATTTTTATGTCATTTCATCTTTTATTTTGCTGACAGAAAATTTTAAATTTTTATTAGAGATTTGAATGCTGATAGTTTTCTGAATATGCTTTGACAAAAATCTTCCAAAACTACAAGATAAAATTTAATAAATTATACAATTATACAATTATACTCTTTAAAGGGAAATACATATATTTCATAGAAAACATTTTAGGAAAGTAATTAAAGAAAGTTTAAGAAAGACAGCCATAAACTTATGAAAAGTGTCATGCATATTTTGAAAAAAAAAGATATTAATTTTTTTTCAGATTGCTGGTAGTTGCCTATAGATGAAAGATTGAATTAAAACAAAATAAAGACTCATTCATACAAATAACTTGCTTGAAGTTCACTGAAATAGCCTAACTTCTTTTCTTTTTTTGGTATGTTTTTTCAGTATTTGTTTTTCTGTTATTTTGTCCATAGTGATTTCATTTTTCTTTTACTATCTCCTTATTTTCATTATTTATTAAAAAAATTTTTTAAAAAATGTTCAGTCATACATTGCATTAAAATGGGTTATACTTCTTTTCCCGAATGACTTCTCTCTGTTGTTGTCTGATTGCGTTTTCATTCTCCCTCCGACGATCTTCCGCCTCCCTCCTTCGATCTTCGGCTTCTCTCCTCCTGTCTTCTGCTTCCCGTTGGCGATTTTCTTCCTCTCTCTTTCGATTCTCCTCTTCAATTTTCTTTTGAAATACGTATTCCATTTGTACCGGGTATACGATTTTTAGCCCTGTATCTAGAGGAAATATTATTGTAGATACATTTAAAAAAACATTTTTTTGTCTTCTGTTCTAGTGCCAAGTTAACTGCATTTTAATTATAAATGATTTGTCTTTAGCACGCACCTAACTGTATTACTGCTCTATGGTTATATCTATAGTGATATTGACACTTATATGAATTTAGTGATATCCCTGCATTCATGTCTTTTCTTTTAAAAATTTGCATTGAACATTGCGTAGGCGGATATTATATATAATGCACTTATTTTTGCACAACTTTATAGTTATGATTTAAACAAGTGTGATCTATGTTATGATCATTTATTTTATATTTAATTGTACACTTTTCTAACACGTTTTGTTTGGAAAGCATATTCTATAAATTCTCCATTTTTTATGTTGCCGAGTGGTTGGCAGCTATACATGGCGTTTAAAATAAACACAAAGGTTATGATGATCCACGAAATGAGTGCAGACCACAAAAGTTGAGGACTATAGCTGCTTAAAGTTTATATGGTAGGAAACACAGTTAATAAGTAAACAATCTAGCTAAACTAACAGGTTTACAGGCAGTATGCATCCCTCAGTATATCATTATTGCTATGCCCTACTGACGTCTATCTCTCGATCTCTCAGTCTGACTCTCAGGGCCTGCTCTATTAGTGACTGAGGGAGTCTGTTACCCAAGGACTACTAAGAGATGGAAATCCTTGGTTGCAAATACATTATTTATTTCTAATAAAATGTTTCATGGTTAAATAAACACATTGAAATTCGACATTCTTAACTAAAAAAGCGATACTTTGTTTCAACTAAGGCGATATATAGAAATTATGTATATTATAATAAATAAAAAAATAATCTTTCGTAAACTATTTTAATTGTAAATCTATATGTTTAACTATGATTGATTGACTTACCAGACGAAGCGTATAAGATATTGGCAGTCTAAAAGTACTAAAACAACCTTGAGAAAACTATCTTGTTTTATAGTAGCCTATTGGTTGCATGAAAACAAGTTTATTTTTTTATCGCTATTGAAAGAAAGGCAAAAATTTTACAGAAAGAACTATTTTTTAACATGATCATATTTTCTGAGACGAATGACTAATGTGTAAATACTAAAAAAAGTTTATTTGGTTCCCATATTGCAAAATACAGAGAATTGATTAAGTATAGTTTTTTAAAATAAATATATATGACTCTATGGCGGATTAAAGGAGGGGGGTGGTGGCTGAACGGGCTAAAGCCAACGGCTCCCAATGTTTTAAGGGCCCCAAACGTGTTATATTGTACAATAAAGGTGTGCCAATAATGCACGAATCCCTGAAAATATAATACATACATGAAATAGATTATGAAGTAAATTCAGTGAATACTGAAGTTATGACTAATGAGCCGGCTTCCCGTCAGCTGTTTTGGATTTGAATTATGTTGCCATTGAGGATCTTCATCTTTGGCCAGAAATAAACATTCGAGAACATCCAAAATTACTAGATTCAGCGTGGTTCATTGTCAACATAATGATGAAGGATTTAAATAAAATAAAAATACGTACTTATAAAAGAAATGAAATTATATTTGTTGTACTGATGACGGTATTAGCCGAAACGTTTACTGTCGTGTTAGTTTAAAAATAAAGCTCAAATTTATTGTTTTCATTACACTATTTGTGTATTTTGTATTTTATTTAAAAGCTTTATCGCAGTTCCTTTCTTTATTAAGGCTTTAAAGAATCATGGATACAGATGGAGAAAGAGGAACAATGCTGTTATTGAATACTTAACATTGTTTACAAGTGATCATGCGCCAACAGGAGAGCGGTTTAACAGAAATTGGTTACGCTATGCAATAAATAGAGGTAAAAAAGATTTTTAAAAACCACGTTTTTATAAGTGGACTAAAATAATTTAAAACTTATAAGTTCAAGTTCTTTGATGTAATATGACTAAAAACGTTGGGCGGACGTTTGGTATAAAAATTAAAGATTAATAATTTAGAAGGCAAAAGAGAGATCTATAAAAGAGAGAATGATTGAACTGCATATGTAAAACCTCATAAGCGCCCGACGCACGTCTTTAGTTATATTAAATGAAAGTACTTAAACTTATACGTTTCGAATTGTTTTCTTCTTTTTAGCCCTCTTATAAAAACGTGGATTTTAAAAACCCTTTTTTACCTCTATTTATTTTATTCGTTTTAGTCTAAGTATATGCTATGGTGAGTTTTGTCGCTTCCTTTTGATTATTGAAGTATTGATTATGTTCAATATAATACACATTTATTGATTATTGAAGTATTGATTATGTTCAATATAATACGCAGCGTGACAAACATTTACAGACTGAACGCAATAGAACTCACCTTGCTGGAAACACGGGGATGTGGTCATCGATGGCTGGGGTGAACTCTGGTGGCACGTGGATGTCAACAGTAAAAATGCATTAATTTAATTACGGTACATTCGATCTATCTGAAATTTAGTTACAATGCATTGTCATCCAAGATCTATCTGTGGTAAATTTTTGATATGATGCATTGTTAGCTGACACGAGCCTATGTGTCAAATTTCAGACGAACGACAGACAGAGAGAGAGACAGAGAGACAGAGACGGCGGTGAAGTTAATATAAGGGATTTAATAAAACAACCCCGTAAAAACAAAGTTTTTGACTGCATTTTTAGTTTATCTCTATATAGCATCTGTGTCCGTTTGCTACTGTTGTCCTGTTTTGCAGGAAATATTAATACTTTCAATGTCATTCTGTAGAGAGACAGCATGATTATTTTTATTTATTAATTTTTTTTGCAAAGAAAAATTAAGTTCTTTTTCTTATTTAATCATTGGAAAATCATGTAGTCATATTTTATGTTCCATACATTTTCGAGGTAAAACCAAAAGCTTTGCCACTGAACTCTTCAAATTTGATAGCAGAATTTTTGGTTTCAAGCTAAGAAAACACAGGTCGTATGTCAATGTAGTTCTAAGATGAACTCAATTATAATAACTAAAACATACACTGTTAGATTTGAAACCGAGTTCAGACAATGAGTTCTTCATCAGATAATAACTTTAACAAATATTTCATTTTTTACATTGTCAAAAGTTATTATTTTATTTTCTAAGTTAAGATCAGACGTTATTTTTTTACATATAACAATGAATATTAAAATAAAAATCTACATTTTTGAAAAAAAAATAATTGAGGCAATTAATTGTTATTTTCAGTTTTTAATTTATAATTTTTATTAACATGTCTTAAACTATTTTCTTAAAATAACAGCCATGATCGATTTAGTTTTTTTAAACGGATGTCATGCATCCAGTCAGTTTTTATACTTCAATCATTGAAAGCTTTTTTTTTAAAATTTTAGAGTCACGGCATTGAAAGGACAAAACAGAACATATCGAAAGCTGACAACAACATTTGGGTCTCTGTTTATAGCTTTTATTGCCCGTTCTAGAATTACTCTAAATATTCACTTTACCCGAAAATCACTCAGCGTTTGATTTCTGAACATTGGCGTCAGCACTTAAAAAGAACATAAATCATTGAACTAATTGTTTCGTTTTAAAAGGTAAACATATTTACAAATCTCTGGTGTAAGAACAAAGTACGTATTTTATTCTGTCATACAACCGTTTAAAATAGAGTCATCTTTATTTAAGTGAAAGATGTTTGAATGGAATAACACTTTGTCATAAGAGCTGTTAATAAAATATTTATTTAGAAAGCTATACAAATTGGTTTATAGAATCTATAAGTAAAAGCAATCACTGTGTAAGAATAGGTAATGCTATTGAAAAACATTAGAAAAGAACAACAACTTCATGTTCATGAACTGCTTTGATTTCATTAATTTGCTTACAGATTAACCTTAAAAAGGCCGCATTTATTTTACTTGTGGGGCGTTAATCTTTTAAAAATAATCTCTTCCAGTCAAGTACAGAAGAAGAATAACAAACATCATTGTGTTATATAAAGTGAATTACAAGAGGAAAATAGTACCATGCCATATTTATGATATTTAGAGGCGTCACTAGGGTTGTTTTCACCCGGTACAGTCTGCACTTCCACACCCCGCAGTCACGCCTCTGTGTGTGACATCTTTTCACAGTGTTTTTTTTTATAATGGCTGGAGCTGAAGAAAAAATTAATGTTAAATAAAATACTCAACCATATTTGATTGGTAGAAAAGAGGATATTAAATGATAAACTTTTAAAAGGATACGCCAGTTGACTATGCTCATGAGGTGGGCCTTTCAAATAGCCACATGGAAAGGCGGTATGATCAGGCGGCCAGTAATAAATGATCCTGTCCTGATTGCTAAAAGGTTAGGCAAAATGTAACGGCAAAATATGGACAACGTCTGGTGGTGAGGCATTTGTTGAAAAAAAAGTTGTGATCTTAGGGATGAAGGCAGACGCGTCATTAGGGATGTTGTCGACCAGTGCGGTGGCTCATGGATTCAATCCATCACGACTTACCCTGTAGACCTCGTACGAGTTTGCCAGTGCTAAATAACGGTAACACAAAATAACTCTCTGGCTCTAGCTCTGTTATAGCTTTCGCCAAGTACATTGTTCACATTGATTCGTAACTCTCTAGCTGTCGCAAGGGACATTGTTCACATTGATTCGTAACTCTCTAGCTGTCGCAAGGGACATTGTTCACATTGATTCGTAACTCTCTAGCTGTCACCAGGTACATTGTTTACATTGATTCGTAACTCTCTAGCTGTCATCAGGGACATTGTTCACATCTAGTCCTAATCCTAGATATAACAAGGGATATTGCCCACATTAAGTCCTAACACTAACCCTAGCTATAACAAGTAACATGTTTCACATTGAATCCTAACTCTAGCTGTAATCAGTGGCATTGTTCAAATTGAGTCTTAACTCTCTAACTTCAACCAGGACATTGTTCACATTGAGTCTTATCCCTTACTCTAGCTGTAGCCAGGACATTTTCAATTTGATTTCTATTTCTTGCTGAAACTCAATACATTGTTCACATTGATTTCAAACTCTACCTGTAACCAGGGACATTGGTTACATTGAGTCATGTTCCTTGCTCTAGCTTTAACCTGGAAATTATCAATTTGAGTTCTATTTCTAGCTGAAACCAAATATAGTGTTCATATTGTGTCCTAATCCCAACAATAACCAGTCGCAATGTCTTTTATTGAGTTTTATCTCTAGCTGTAACTAAGGGAATTTTTCTTATTGAGTCCTAAATAGCTGTATCCAATAGCATTGTTCAAATTAAGTTCTAACTTTAGCTATAACCAGGGACATTGTTCAAATTTACCAATAATACTAAAGATAAGCCTTAAAGCTCTAAATGGATTCGTTGCTACCTCTTCCTTTTACCAACTCTTGTAATTGTGGATAATGCCTGTAACAACCCACCCTCACCCCCCCCTTTAACCTGTAAGGTCATACAAACCATGTTAAGGTATTGGATTAGGATTTGGAAATTATATTTATGTTAACACTATTCTAAAGCTTAACTCGAAATAAAAATTAAAGAAACACTACAAGGATGTGAAAAAATTAAAAGAAAAGATGAAGACTACGCAAACATTTCAATTACAAATCTATGGCGGCTGAATAGATCTGGGTCTATTTAAAACTGGTTTTACCAATGGTAATTATCTGGTGTGACCAGGAGTTGCTAAGCTTGTTTCACCAATTATAATTATATGATGTGACAAGATGTTGCTATACTTGTTTCACCAAATGGTAATTATATGATGTGACCAGGTGTTGTAAAGTTTATTTCACCAATGTTAATTATATAGTGTGTTTAGGTGTTGCTGACATACGACTTATCTTACTCACGGACCTGATCGATGTAAATACACCATGTATTTCCTTGAATAACTCTGTCTTTACCTAAGGGGAGAGGGAGATTAAACATGATCGTAATGTGACGTAGACCTGAAAGGATTGATTTATTTTCATACATATGACGAGAGAATGTGTTTCAATGTCTTCAAGATGTTTAGAACACAATCAACATAGACTTAACTTGGCCCAGACCGTGCTTTCCCTTAATATGTGCTGCTATTGGTGCACATAGTACAATCGGTCTTGCTTCAATCTTGACAATAAATAAAAGACTTTACTTAGGGTCTCAATATCAGTTGTGCTAAATAGAACCCTAGCCTCCTATATTTTTGCTTTGGCAAGACTTAACATAGCCTCGTAATGTGCATGAGATATTCATCTATACTATATTATTTAATTTATACTCAAGATGGGCAAACTACGGCAGCGGGCCACATGCAGCCCGCTACGGAGTTTTTTGAGCCCGCGAAAGCCTGATATCGAAAAAATCAATAAATGTATGTTAAAGATGGATGTTTGTACTTAAATCAGGAATAATTTTTGGTTAGGTTCGGCCCCTTGATGTTTCACTTTTTACTAATGCGACCCTCGCCCTAAAGCGTTTGCTCACCCCTGGTTTATACTAATGAGATGTCCGTCTACAGATATATGTTCATAGTTACACCACAACGCGTCTCTCAGTTTATAGTTCAATCTTTCTTGATGACGCCTTGCTCCGTGCATAAATTATCCCTTCAATTATCTCTTAGTCTGAGAGTTTGACCTCTGGGAGCTACAAGTTCCCCTAATAAATACTTCAAATAATGAGCCATTAATTAGTCTTTAGCTAATAATACAAGGCTGGGTAATTAAATCTGATTGGCTTACATCACCCACGTCAACACATCCTTCATTTTCTATCTAGCCTAAATTGAATACAACACAAACGAAATTTGACACACTCCCTACATCTCAGTATTAAAATTGTCTGCCTCCCTTTCTATTTGCTCCCATTTATTTCAGTCTCTTTATTTCTATGTGCAATCTATTTATATTTCTCAAAATCTTTGTCTCTTCATTTTTATCTCTTTGTGTCTTATAATCTCCATCCTCTATCCTGCACCACAAAGTGTCAATTTCTCTCTATCCTCCCCCCACCTGCACCACAAGTTTTCAATTTCTCTCTATCCTCCCCCCACCTGCACCACAAGTTGTCAATTTCTCTCTATCCTCCCCCCACCTGCACCACAAGTTGTCCATTTCTCTCCATCCTCCCCCCACCTGCACCACAAGTTGTCCATTTCTCTCCATCCTCCCCCCATCTGCTCCACAAGTTGTCCATTTCTCTCCATCCTCCCCCCATCTGCACCACAAGTTGTCCATTTCTCTCCAGCCTCCCCCCATCTGCACCACAAGTTGTCCATTTCTCTCCATCCTCCGCCCCATCTGCACCACAAGTTGTCCATTTCTCTCTATCCTCCCCACATGCACCACAAGTTGTCAATTTCTCTCTATCCTCCCCACCTGCACCACAAGTTGTCAATTTCTCAACATCCCTCCCCCCTGCACCACGAGTTGTCTATTTACAGAACTTTAATACGGGCTGTAATGAGTGCCTTGTTCTGTCACGCCACTCATGTCCAACACCCTCTCCCTCTCACACCTATCTGGTGGCAACGTGAAGACCGCTGACTTCCTATTCGTCCGTCAAGCTGTTGGCCAATTATTTCAATGAGCTGAATCACAAAAGATTGCTTAATCTATTATTAATTGAGTTTTTACGTGTCACTAGCGCATGGGGTTATTGCCAGTGAGGGTAGTTGTATTCATTTTGTACTATATATAACACAATCCTTTATAAGGGTAGTAGTATTCTATTTGTGCTATAAGTAACACTATTATTTATGAGTGTATCTGTATTCTATATGTACTATATGTAACACAATCATTATGAGGGTAGTAGTACATGGCATTGTAAATGAAATTGCAAAATGCAAGGGTTGTCGCGATATGGGCTCTTGGATTTGTATCTTTTGTTCTGACAACGTTGATTATTTAAATATTCTTTTCATTTACAAGTCAGATAGCTACACGTTTAACGACCAAGTAGTTGTGTCCCCCATTTTCCTCTCTTTATTGTGTTCCAGAAAATAAAATGAGGACCATTTGGTATGATCAAATAATGCCCATGTATTTTCAAAAGGAAAACATGTTTTACAAAATAAACAATTAAACAAACAATTCATTAGAACGTAAATGACGAAGTGATGGTGAATTGATAACGAAACAAAACCAACTAATCACTCCGAAGCTTTAGAGGTAAACTATGTTCTTTAAAGATTAATCGTTCCATAAATCCATGTATTATGTCATAGCTGTGAGCTGGGCCGGGGATTTATTATAACGTGAATGACATTTATTAGAACGTGAATGAGATTTATTATAACGTGAATGACATTTATTGTAACGTGAATGACATTTATTAGAACGTGAATGAGATTTATTATAACGTTAATGACATTTATTATAACGTGAATGACATTTATTATAACGTGAATGACATTTATTATAAATTATAACATAAATAATATTTATTATAACGTGAATGACATTTATTATTTCACAGACCTGTTTCTGCCTAATGCTGTTAAACAAAATATTTATAGTCCCTAACGCTTATTAACCTGATATTTAATAGAAATGGACAATCGCAAATCACAGTCTTGGTGGAAATGTTCCTAGAAGCAATGAAAATGTGATCACAAAGTTCCAAATATTTTAAAATATGTCGTTATTTTATTGCTTTTTTAATAACAATATCACAAGATGAAAAATTGTATACAGTAAATAAAATGACCAAATTGTTTTTTATGTTTTCATTTATTTATCATTGTATTACTCAAATATTTTGTAGTACAGCTTGATTTCCAAACAAACTCGTTTTTAAATTAAATATATGTTTGTCAAGGCAATATTGTCTTTTATCTTTTCTCCATTTCGAAAAGTTAATTCTGGAAGATATTTAACATAAAAAAATATAATTGATATATTTCCTCAAAATATGAAAGTATTTTTTTTTAAATAGTCACCTTTTAATAGTATACAGACTATAAATGATTCAATTGGCACGACTTAAAAAAGTTAAAATAGATATTTTAAGCATATTTCAGAAACCCTTACAATAAACAATACAATTTCCATAATGCGGTAATAGTAATAGTATAAAAAATAATAATCTGAATTTCTTCAAAAGCAAGCAGATATGAACACAGCAGATATTTTTGCAAAACAAATGCTCTCATTAATTACATAATTAGGTTATTATTAAATGTTGAACTACAAATCACAACATAACCTACATGGGGAAGAAAGTCAGTAGCCCTGAAAATAAGGATGTTCATAGGTCTCCCAGGAAACTCTCCCATGAAATATGTCCCACCTCCAAGGGAAACTGAAAGCTAGGGGACCACCACCCCCTCACCGGAAGGTCGCCTCTGAAACGGCCGCCTGGGAATCCATGAGCACAGTCGAATATGCCTCCCACCAAAAGAGACCTCATAAGGAGGGGTGGATTTTCCTACTCCGACTCGCTTATACCTCGGCCCCAACCCCCGCTCAGCATACGAGTCTCATTAACCGGGGGAACATGATTATGCCAACCAAAGGGCATTACCCCCATAAGAAGGTTTCCTCAGAGCTGACATTCCCTCAGTTCTTCGCGGTACCTTTGCTAATCCGTACTGGCACTCCTGTCTTTATAAACTCCTGGTAACAATCACTAGACGCTCGTGAAAGAGACGAAGCCTGTCGCTTCGGAGAACCCGACTCTCAACTGGTCCTATAACAACATAACAAAAGTATCGATTTTATTCACACATACAAATATATAATTGCCATGCTTCGTGTGACTATTTTAATGAAATATTTTTATCGCACCTATACAATAAAGAAATTACCCATAAATAAAACAAACACGTAAAAACAAAGTTTTTGACTATAAATTCCTTATATATGAGACATAACTAAAAGTATTGGTTATGTTCAAACGCGACAAACATTTACAGACTGACTCTGTCTTAACTTCCCTTTGCTTTATAATCCATGGGGGGCGGGTGGGAGAGGGGAAAGGTCTGGTCACCGATCGCTGGACCGAGAGTAGCGAGTCTCACAAAAGCACGCCTGTACACCAGGTTAAAACACGAGATGTGTTCACCGATGGCTGGCGTGAAGTCAAGTGACCCGTAAAATGTAAACAATAGCGACTTCTACATATAGTTTATATACATAAACTAAAAATGCATTAACTTAATTACGGTACGTTCGATCGATCTGAAATTTTGATATGATGCATTATTAGGTGACACGGATCCGTGTGCCGAATTTCAGCTCGATGCCTTTACGGTAAGTGGGTCATTTTTGACTTTTGTTTTTCCGCCCGCCCAAGAGACGGCGGTGAAGTTGATATACGGGATTTAAAAAGACAACTGCATTGTAGCCGCAAAGTTAAACTAAATGAAGATGTTATTGAATTCAGGATTTCAAGAAAGGTAACACCAAAAAAAAAGCAACAACGATAAAATATAAAGTGAATTAACTTTTAAAAATGAGCAAGCTGTGACAATCATAATACATTTCCAATAATATTTTGCTTATACTTGTCATTGAATTTCTAAGACACCGCTAACTTTTTGAGGGTATAATTTGGATTCCCATATTATATACTATGTTGTGCTGCGGCGCAGTGGCGCCTGCAGCGCCCACTTTTTTAGGGCGCCTATGGCGCCCACCTTTTTTAAAAGCCCCACTAACCTGTCCTTGTATGATAAATACGTAATTTTAAACTTCCTGAAATGTACACAAAGTATTTTATAATAGGTTTTTTTTGTCAAAACCCAAGTAACGTATCCTTGTATGATAAATACGAAATATTCCTGAAATGTACACAAAGTATGTATGTAATATTTTTAACAGTGCTAATCACCACACGATTTTTTAACTACTTTTAGAAAGCAGCGCACCAAATTACTGCACCAAAAAATATCTCTTTGAGTCAGTCAGCACTGTTTACAACACAAATGCTTACGTCATAGGTTCGTGCGTTGTTTTGTTAATGTTAATCTGGAAACCAAAATGAATATGATTTTTAAGTCAATATTTTCAATTTAAAATAAAACAACCCCGTAAAAACAAAGTTTTTGACTATAAATCCCTTATATTTGCTTTTAACCCGGGGGTGGGGGGTGGGAGAGGGGAATGTCTTGTCACCGCGTCGGGCGTCGCGGACGGGCATGACGAACGACAGAGAGAGACTGTTCCAAACATCCAAAATTATATCCCTTGTCGCTAAATATAGGTGCTAGGTCAACAATTCTAAATAATGATTTATATAGATAAACTAAAAATGCATTAATTTAATTATGGTACGTTCGATCGATCTGAAATTTTGATACGATGTATTATCAGATAACATGGGTCCGTGTGCCAAATTTAAGTTCGATGGCTTCACGGCAAGTGGTTCATTTTTGACTTCTGTTTTTCCGCGGTTGACGAACGAACGAACGATGAGACGGCGGTGAAGTTAATATAAGGGATTCAAAAAACAACCCGGTAAAAACAACGTTTTTGACTATAAATCCCTTATATATGAGATATATCTAAAAGTATTGATTATGTTTCAACGTGACAAAAGTCTATAAACGTCTACACACGTTCTAATTAGATCAACAGAACAACTTTCATTTACATTGTTATCTCCCCTGCCGCTAAATATAGTTGCTAGGTCAACACGCTTCGCGGACGGGCACGACGAACGACAGAGACAGACGGTTCCAAACATTTACATCTCCCTGCCGCTAAATATAGGTGCTAGGTCAACACGACTTAGCAGACGACGACTTTTGTTTTTCTAAATAGTGATTTATATAGAAAAACTAAAAATGCATTAATTTAATTACGATACGTTCGATCGATCTGAAATTTTGATACGATGCATTGTTAGGTGACACGGTCACGTGTGCCAAATTTCAGCTCGATGGCTTTACTGCAAGTGGGTCATTTTCAACTTTTGGTTTTCCGCGGTCGAGGGACGAACGAACGAAGGCCGAATGAGACGGCGGTGAAGTTAATATAAGGGATTTTAAAAAAAGCATATTGATGTCCCTTAGCATTAAGCGTGAGGCAGTCAGCGATAATTGAGCGTAAATATATATATGACGAGAGCAATGCCCGTGCGATGCTACGGGTAGGCACAATGAAAATAACTTTATTTGGATTTGAGTTTCACATTCCCCTTAATAATGAGTGTAAACGTATCAGGAAATTAGTGTAGTGATAAATCAAACCACTTCTTTATAAAAATCACGATATGTGTGTCCAGAAAATAGAAAGTATGATGAATTTAAATATTACCCATCAATTTTGGTATTTCTGCTTTAATAACGCACGCTTTTCTCTATATACTTTACCAGAATAACAAAGGTCCTTAAAAGTTACAAAAATCTAATGGGCAAGGCTCAATTTCTTTTTCCATGAAACAAAAAATGAAAACAATATCTTTGATTCTTTTGGTTCTAGGAAAAAGCTCTTAAAATCACCCACCCCATTTTATAAGCTAAGTACGATATTAGTTCAAGACATTTAGGATATTTTTTAGCATAGTAACAAAGCAATAAATTGGCAGATACTTTTTTCACTTAAATAACGGATTATTTTTCTTTCTATTTATATTCAAGCCTTTTTTCATTTGAGCTTTTTTAGCTTATAAAATGACATATAAATTAGGGCTTAATATATAACATATATTATGTAGGCAATTGATTTTAAAACAGAATAGTTTTTTAAAATGTCAGTCTGTATAGAAAACTTTATCCTTGTTGTATAATATTGCTCAAATAAAATCAATTTGTTATGTCACAATATCAGTTGCTGTTAGTGTATTTTTTGCCAGAACAGGGGTAGGTACATTTAAAACATAATTTTATTTGGTTTTGGGTCTCAAATTTCCCTTTAAAAAAATGAAATGCATCATGAAATTAGGGTAGTGATAAATCAAACCACTTCTTATAAAATTCACGATATGTGTGTCGAGAAAATAGAAAGTATGATGAATTTAAATATTAACCATCAATTTTGGTATGTCTGCTTTAATAACGCATGCTTTTCTCTATATAATATACTCCTACAGAATATGAAAGGTACTTAACAGTAGTTATAAAAATCTAATCGGCAAGGCTCAATTTCTTTTCACATGAATAAAAAAAAATAAAAATATATTTCCATATGATTCCTTTGGTTCTAGGAAAATGCTCTGAAAAACACCAATTCCATTGTATAGTTTAAGCATGAAATTAGTTTAAGACGAATTGCGTATTATTGGAGCCAGATAATATTTATTTGAATATATATGCTTAGTGGAGGGTGGAAATATGGTTTATGGGTTTAAAATACATATTTTCTTTTCACACGAATATTAACATAAAAACAATGTTTGTTTTTTTTAAATTCCTAGAGATTGATTTTCTAATAAATTATGTCATTTTGAAAGGACTTCCCACTCTTTTCTTCTAGTATTAACAAAGCAATAAATTGGCAGATACTTGTTCCACAAAAATAAAGGATTACTTTTCGTTGTATTTGTATTTAAGCCTTTTTTCCTTGTAGCTTTTTTTAGCTTATAAAATGACATATTTGGTAATGGTCTTAATATATAACATATATTTGTAGGCATTTAATATTAAATCAGAATAATTTAAAAAGAATTTTTTTCAAGAAAGTGTATACAGCTTGAAAGAAAACTGCCATTTAGTAAACCACATGATCTGCCTTTGAAATCAGTCTTTATACAAAACTTTATCCTCGTTGCATAATATTGCTCAAATAAAATCAAGCTGTTATGTCTAAATATCAGTTGCTGTTAGTGTATTTTTTCGCTTGAGCACGCACTTTCTGAAGCTAGAACCTATATATGAGTCGTAATACCCGCGATATGTCTTTACACTAAATATATGTATACCTTAAAGAACCGTACAGTTTATACCCGAAGTGTGTGCCACGCAACTCATTGTTCTAGAAATGTAACTATTTTTTTAATGAATGTTTTAGTTTTGTTAGTTCTTAAATACCTTTGTTAATAATGATTTTTTATGGGAAAATCATATTATTTATGTGAATTTTGATGCTAAGTAAGGTGTGCATGGGTTTTATTTGTTTTAAAGAAACATTTTGAATCGCAAGGTCTGGGCTTAAAATTTACCCTGCTGATTTAGATTAATCTATGCAAAAAGTATAAAAACAGTTGCTAAGCTATAGTGTTTATGTCATCCAGGGTTGGGCGATATTATTGACTCTTACCCCACCAATAAGTGGTACATTTCAAAAGGTCATAAAGTTTGTACTCAATATAAAAATAGATGTTCCACTTATTACCCACACTCATTGGTCCGTGCATATAACTCCTATATATAATCCATTTTCGTCTATAACAGTACATAATTTTTTTTTCATTCCTTCTATTTCCTTGGGAGCAGTTTATGGAGCAATCGTTCCAGAAAAAAAAATCGTGTAAACTATTTAAGCACCGAAGGAAAATAAATCTCCCACCTAAGAATCATTGGCATTGCTTTCATCACTAATCACTTGATTCATGCATTTTTTAATTTATAAATATAACTTACCTAGCATGTTTAACTTAATTTATGCAAAAAGAATATTAACAGTGGCTAAGCTATAGTGTTTGGTATCTGGTTTCACTCATGTGCTTTCTTTCTCTAATGCATTGAATACATTGTTAGTATTTGATTATTTATAACTAACTTTTAAAATGTCAAATACATTGAGTATTTAAATTAAACATATAAAAGGATATAAAGAAAAGTGGTAAAATGATACTGTGTATTTGATAATAAAGAAAATAATAGTATATAAATATTGTTAAAATATTACGCTAAAAAAACAATGACTATGGTTTGAAAACAAAATGTTAGGTAGATTAACGTTGAACATAAATGTAGACATCTATAGAAGGATTACAGCAAACAATTTTTCGAACGGCTGGATAAAATACATCTCGGAAATACATAAAGGAAACAGTGTAAAGATGTAATTTGCAAACAAATATTAATTCTTAAAATTTAAAAAAAATATATACATAGTCTTGTTAGAGGCGCAACATTACCAGACATAAAAATAAACCGTTTCATCACATTTAGTTAACAACAAAAACATACACACACACTAATTCACACACGTGCACACACAAAGATAAACACACACAGAGATGGATAGTACCATTAAAAAAATCACATTGAAATAACAACGGCTCTTTTTACTTTGTTTCATTCCTTCTATTTCCTTGGGGCAGTTTATGGAGCAATCGTTCCAGAAAAAAAAATCGTGTAAACTATTTAAGCACCGAAGGAAAATAAATCTCCTACCTAAGAATCATTGGCATTGCTTTCATCACTAATCACTTGCTTCATGCATTTTTTAATTTATAAATATAACTTACCTATCATGTTTAACTTAATTTATGCAAAAAGAATATTAACAGTGGCTAAGCTATAGTGTTTGTAAGCAGGTTTCACTCATGTGCTTTCTTTCTCTAATGCATTGAAGACATTGTTAGTATTTGATTATTTATAACTTATAACTAACTTTTAAAATGTCAAATACATTAAGTATTTAAATTAAACATATAAAAGATATAAAGAAAAGTAGTAAAATGATACTGTGTGTTTGATAATAAAGAAAATAATCTATATATATAAAAATCAAAGTATGTCTGTGTGTGTGTGCATGTCCTTTATAGCTGACTAAACCATTCATCCGATCGTAATGAAATTTTAGGAGACTGTTAAATACCTACCTGGGATGGTAACTGGCAACTTTGTTTTCTAAATTTAACACTCATGGCGCACCGGGGGCCCATAATGTCATTTTTTGCTTATATGAGCTATATAAAAATAGTTTAAGCGCTAGCTACTGTGTAAATTGTTGGATCTTAACCAAACTTTGTATATGACAACTTGATAGCCAATATTAAAATACTAAAGGGCACTGAACTGCAAATAGTCATTCCTTTTGGGGCGGGGGCCCACAAATTCACATTTCTTAAACGTTTAAGATTTTATTCACCGTTCAGTCATTAACAATCTTGACAAATTATGACACATGTATCCATTATTATACAAATTGAAATGAACAGGGGTTTTGAACTTTATATCTTGCACTGAATGGGCCCCGGGGCCCTTAATGTCTTTTTTGCTTATATAAGATATATAAAAATTAGTTTATGCGTTAGCTACTGAGTAAATGAATGGATCTAAAACAAAAATTGAATACAAAAACTTGGTAGCCCATATTGAAATACTATAGGGCACATATCTTCAAATGTCCATTCTTTCGGGGCAGGGGGCCCCCAATGTCTTTTCTTCGTGTATGTTTAATGTATTTTCCCCATTCAATTTTTCACGATCTCGAGGAATATATCTATGAGGAAACTTAATTAAATGAAATGGTTTTTGAAATTTACATCTATCACCAAATGGGCCCAGGGGCCCTAAATGTCTTTTTTCTTATATCTTCTATCTATATATATATATAAAAATCAAAGTATGTCTGTGTGTGTGTGTGTGCATGTCCTTTATAGCTGACTAAACCATTCATCCGATCGTCATGAAATTTTTGGAGACTGTTAAGTACCTACCTGGGATGGTAACTGGCAACTTTGTTTTCTAAATTTAACACTCATGGGGCGCCGGGGGCCCATAATGTCATTTTTTGCTTATATGAGCTATATAAAAATTAGTTTAAGCGCTAGCTACTGTGTAAATTGTTGGATCTTAACCAAACTTTGTATATGACAACTTGATAGCCAATATTAAAATACTATACGGGACTGAACTGCAAATAGTCATTCCTTTGGGGCTGGGGGCCCAAAAATTCACATTTCTTAAACGTTTAAGATTGTATTCACCATTCAGTCATTAACAATCTTGACAAATAATGACACATGTATCCATTATTATACAAATTGAAATGAACAGGGGTTTTGAACTTTATATCTTGCACTGAATGGGCCCCGGGGCCCTTAATGTCTTTTTTTGTTATATATGATATATAAAAATTAGTTTATGCGTTAGCTACTGAGTAAATGAATGGATCTAAACCAAAATTGAATACAAAAACTTGGTAGCCCATATTGAAAATACTATAAGGGCACATAACTTCAAATGTCCATTCTTCGGGGCCGGGGGCCCCCAATGTCTTTTCTTCGTGTATGTTTAATGTATTTTCCCCCATTCAATTTTTCACGATCTTGAGGAATATATCTATGAGGAAACTTAATTAAATGAAAAGGTTTTTGAAATTTACATCTATCACCAAATGGGCCCATGGGGCCCTAAATGTCTTTTTTCTTATATCTTCTATCTATATATATATAAATCAAAGTATGTCTGTGTGTGTGTGTGTGTGTGTGCATGTCCTTTATAGCTATTAATCCGATGGTCGTGAAATTTTTGGAGACTGTTGAGTACCCACCTGGGATGGTAACTGGCAATTTTTTTCTAAATTTAACACTCTTGGGGCACCGGGGGCCCATAATGTCATTTGTTGTTTACATGAGCTATATAAAAATTAGTTTAAGCGCTAGCTACTGTGTAAATTGTTGGATCTTATCCAAACTTTGTATATGACAATTTGATAGCCAATATTAAAATACTATAGGGCACTAAACTGCAAATAGTCATTCCTTTGGGGCTGGGGGCCCAAAAATTCACATTTCTTAAACGTTTAAGATTTTATTCACCATTCAGTCATTAACAATCTTGACAAATAATTACACATGTTTCAATTATTATACAAATTGAAATGAACAGGGGTTTTGAACTTTATATCTTGCACAGAATGGGCCCCGGGGCCCTTAATGTATTTTTGGTTATATATATATATATATATATATATATATATATATATATATAAAAATCAAAGTATGTCTGTGTGTGTGTGTGTGCGCATGTCTTTTATAGCTGACTAAACCATTCACCCGATCGTCAAGAAACTTTTCGAGACTGTTGAGTATGCTCCCGGGATGATAACTGGCTACTTTTTTTCAAAATTTAACACTCATAAGGCACCGGGGGCCCATAATGTCATATTTTGCTTATACGAGCTATATAAAAATTAGTTTAAGAGTTATCTACTGATTAAAAATGGATAGATCTTAACCAAACTTTGTATACAAAAACTTGGTAGCCCATACTATAATACTATAGGGCAATTGACTCCTAATGACCACTCCTTCGGGGCTGGGGGCTTAAAATTAACTTTTTACTTAAACTTTTAAGATTTTATTCCTCAATTTAATTATTAAAAAACTTGACAAGTAATGGTAAATGTATCCAATATTATCCATATTGAAATGAACAGGTGGCTGAACTTCATACCTTGCCTTAAATGGGCCCCGGGGACCCTTAATTTAGTTTTTTGCTTATATGAGCTATATAAATATAAGTTTTTGCGTTAGCTACTTAGTAAATGAATAGATCTTCACCAAACTTTGTATACAAAAGCTTGGTAGCCCATATTAAAATGCTATAGGGCACTGAACTTCTGATGTCAATATCTTCGAGCCGGGGGCCCCAAAATGTCTTTTTTTCGAATATATTTAAGATATTTTTCCTATTCAATTTTTAAAGATCTTGAGAAATATATCCAAAATAAAACTGAATTAAAACTGAACAAAGATTTTTGAGTTGAACTATTTCACCGATTGGGCAGGGGGGTCTCCTAATGTCATTTTACCCCTATATTAGCTATATAAAAAGTAGTTTAAGCGTTAGATAATAAGAACATAACTGGATTTTGACCAAACTTAGAATATAAAATCTTAAGAGCCTATATTACTATAGTGCACAGAACTCCAAATGTCCATTCCCTCGGAGCTGGGGGCCCCAAATGTCTTTTTATTGAACTTTAATCATTGTATTCCCTATTCAATTTTACACGATATTAAGGAATATAGCTTGAGTACAATGGCAATAAAAAAGTATATTATCACTCTTTTTGGGGCCGGGGCCCTTAATATCATTCCTTCTTTTGTACGCTATTTAATTATTTATTTATTTATCCGTTTGCTATGAAACTTAGAATTTTTTCCACTCTTCCACGAAGGTTTCTGCATAATTGTTTTTAAACATAACACTCATTGGTTTCTTTAAATTTGTTCATTTTTACTGAGATCGTTGCAACGCACGACGGGTCTGCTAGTAGTATATAAATATTTTTAAAATATTACGCTAAAAAAACAATGACTATGGTTTGAAAACAAAAATGTTAGGTAGATTAACGTTGAACATAAATGTAGATATCTGGAGAAAGACAAACGCAAATAAATTTTTCGAACGGCTGGATAAAATACATCTCGAAATACATAAAGGAAACAGTGTAAAGATGTAATTTGCAAACACATATTAATTCTGTAATTTTTTTACAAAAATGTATACGTAGTCTTGTTAGAGGCGCAGCATTACCAGACATAAAAATAAACAGTTTCATCACATTTAGTTCACAACAAAAACACACACACACACACTCACTAATTCAACCACGTGCACACACAAAGATAAACACACACAGAGATGGATAGTACCATTAAAAAATCACATTGAAATAACCGCGGCTCTTTTTACTCTGTTTCCATTTTACAAATTAATATGAGCTCGAACTATGACGTAAAAGTCACAATATTTTATGGCGAGAAACGCCGTCTTGTTAATCTCGACACCAAAACTTTTATTATTTTACTTCTTAATTTTCAATAATTTATTTTATTTTCGGGAGTTACCCCGCATAGCGAGCACCCACACTCCCACACACGCGGCTTCAGACGCGCTTAGGCGCAATATATATAGGGACGAGCACAATACCCGTGCTATGCTACGGGGTAATCGAAATACAATTGTCACAGTATTTTGTCTTGTAGGTCTCATTTTTCTTTTAGAAATTTAGAGATAAACGAAACACATCACGAAAGTGGTATATCTAGACAACAACCTTCTTTATCATTAAATATCAATATTGGGCTATCGACAAAAAAAAATCAAGCTTCCTTAAACATAAACCTAGACATGTGCACATGCGAGCGCACACACACATGCTTAAATACAAAGCGTGACTTCAAAATACAAACACACAAAATCTCATCAAGTAACCATGACTTTTTCATTATTATGCGCTTCTCACAAATTAATATATGTTCAAATTTTCTTGAAGGGTCCACGCCAAAGCTAACCCCTTAATATTACATTTTCTCACATGCAGTTATTAGTAATATGAGTGACTCTGTTAAAACTATTAATAGTACATTGCCTTTATCTATAGCTTTAGAAAAAATTTACATTTTTAAAAATAATCAAATGACGTCACACCTTGAAAGCAAGAAGCTCTGTTAATCTCAAACCCTAAAATACCATAATTTATTTTGAGGTGATAAATTCAATAGAAATATAGAAGTTTAGGAGTATTTCGTTTTGGCGTCTCATCTTTCTCTCACAGATTTAGATAATAGAGCCTTGCCAAAACTGTGCTTCTTAAGAGTGGAAAGCGAGAAAGCAACCATCGTCTTAACAAACACACACACACACAAATCTTATTTTTTAAAATGCAAATACATAAAATATGGTTGAGTAGTCGAAAACATTGTAAGCATTACAAAATGTTGGCATATATTTTTATGAACTGAATTTCTCAGCTTTCAAATAATATCTTACTCTGTAAATGATGTGCCAATGTAAGAAAAGTAACTTCACGTTTTGAAATCATATTTATATATGTAACAGGCACGTTTTCTTTTCAGAGGAATCTGTCTTTTCAATAACCATATCATGCCTCAAAGATACATCACAAATGGTGTCTTTAACTTAAATTAATGTTAAAAAACTTCGTTTGACCCTTTTCTCCTAGTAATGTCGAAGCACACTTGGGAAGATACTTGCGTTGCTTTAACAGTTTGTTAAAACGTTATATTTCATAAGGAATTTTAATAATTTTGCAATTTAGTGATATATTTCCAACGTAAGAGTTTTTCCTCAATTTAGAATCACATTATTTAAGGAATTAACCTGAAAAATATCAATGTATGCTTTAAATGTCGCAGCAACATAGTGGAATACGAACTTATCAGTACGAATATTTATCAAAAATCTTTTTAACAAAAGACTAACACGTGTCAGTTGATGACATTGCTAGTATGTTGATATTGTTGATTCATTGTATTGTAGATTCTTGGCTTTTAAAACACAAGTCTTGCTCTTATTTATTATTTACTCTATCACAATTACAAATTTCATATCACTAAAATAGCAAAAGCGTATACAAAGATACTGTAAAAACTCTTATTGGTCATTATTTTAAATTCCAATCATTTGTGGGGCTTTCCAAAATAAAAAATCTCCATTATTTTTTGTTTGCTGCATTAAAAATCTATCATATTCATCAAGAAAACTGCTTTTGATTCCTTTTTATGAAGATAAAGATACACACCCTACACCACAAATCTCTGGGGCGTGAAAGGGTTTATTTTAACGCACAGGGCGAATATTTCTCAGAAGCTTGATAATGATTAATTTTTTTAATGGTTTAAAATCTCCCTGAAGACTACAATTTTGGTGAAAACTCTTTTGTCTTTCTTCAAATTGCCATGTTCGTCCGTTGGAAGTATTTTTATCCTGACAGAGTTAAAACACTTTGTTCTAGAAAATGCAACATAGAGTTGCCCGTGACAGAAAACGGGAGACGGCAAATAAATGCCCAGTGAGTCGAAAGTTTGTCCCTGACTTTTGTTGATTGTCATTGCAAAAGCCAGTCTCAATGGAAATTGTTTGCGTCTCAAAGTAAAGGGAAGATCAGGGTCACTTGGTGCAAGAATAACTCTTGGAATAAATACCCTCGTGCCTTTAACAGAACCAGTGAGAATTTCACAGTCAATAACCTTTGACATCATGTTTTTGACAACTAATCTTGTTCCGTTGCAGAGACCACGCGTAGAGTCAAGGTTTCGTAGAAGCATGACTACTGTGTTAACTTTTAAGTTAAGCGTATGTGGTGGCATACCTCCAGGAGTTAAACTGTTCAAGAATTCTATTGGATAGTTAGCAATTTCCTCAGCATTTGCACTATCTTGCTGAATTGAATCTACGCTTGTGTAGCATTTTAATTCAGACTGAATTCGTCCAAGGACAATCTCATTTAGCTCAAGAGATTCGCGGTTTTTGGGAGTCAAGATTACACGGTTTATAGTACTATTATCCCCAGGTTTGATGACTCTAGGAAAGATGGCGTCGACAATGCATCCGTTTTCAATACATTCAGGAGGAACTTCAAAGATGCCTTCTGGAAATCCGGACTCTTGAAGTTTTCCATTTCTAAGGTCTAACAGCCAATCGGAGAATTGTCGGTGTTCCTGCAGAACGTTGCTGTCATTAGCCCGCATGTTTTGGTCCAACTTGAGCACGTGGACATTTGACCAACATATACTATTCTTCATGCATGAAGACAGTATTTCAGTTCTACTTCCGTGTGGAACAACCGGGAGAATTTGGCGAAAGTCTCCACCAAAAAGAAACACGGCACCCCCAAATGGTTTGTTTGACGGGACGTTAGGGTCTTCAGACATTAGTTCCCTGAAAAGTGTGTCTACAGCATTTACACCATCACGTGGGTCCATGGATGCTTCATCCCATATGATGACTCTGGCGTTCTTAAGTTCATTTGCTACATCACTTCCATGTCGCACAGTACATGTTGATGTTTCATTAAGTGGGACCGGGAGCTTGAAGAGGCTGTGAGAGGTTTTCCCTCCTTCGAGTAACGTAGCAGCTATGCCTGTAAATGCACATGACAAAACTTTATCACTTTTGCTGCGAACATAATGCACAATAGTATTGTAGAGGAAGGTTTTGCCAGTTCCTGCAGGTCCATCGATAAAGAAAAGACGCTTTTCGGATTTATTATTTTCAATGGCTTCCCTAATTTCTTCAAAAGCAATTCTTTGTCCAGGATTCAGCATTTGAAACGTTTTATCGAATTGAGCCTTTTCAAAAACTGGGTCGTAAAATTTGTCTGCATTGATATAGCTATCTTTATTTATCTGTGGAATCTGAAAACCGAAATTTGACAATGACTTCCCATGTGTCCTCAAAACAGATCCAATATCACTGAACGTCATGCATAGGGCTGTTTCTCTATTATAGAAACTTCTGTGATAGTCTTCCATAAGATTATCTTGATGTCTGTGAAACAATGCTGGTGGATAGGTAGGTTCACACATGATACAAATAAAAGAAAATAATTGGCGAAGCTGTATGGGCATGCTATGGGTCGCAGCTTCATGTAGGCATGTATCCCATTCTGAGTCATCATCAGTTAGCCCCTTTGCAATGCACGCTTCTCTGAATGTAGGAAAAGGTACAGGGTGACCTTCTACAGATCTTAAATCTTCAAAGGAATTAGCTCCTCGAACATGTAAAAGGAGAATGCGAAGAAACCACTTCTCCCTGTCTGTAGGGCTGACTGTAAACATTCGACCTATGGTAGTGTGATGCCCTCTTTGACGCGGTTTCCATTTGGACAATTTATTATCCCTTGTATAATGCTCTGGAATTTCAATGTATAAATATGACAGTGCATTAGCATCATGTTTGTTAAGCTGAAACCAAGCCAGCAGTTTTGACTTGGTAGCTTTCTTGTGTACAGCTGCAGCTTCACTGCCTTGGATAAAGTAAACAGTGTGATTATCTCCAGATGGACATGTAATCTTTCAACGTGATCACTTTGTTGGTGCATTCTATATTCTCGAAGGCGCCAACATAATTCAGGTGCACTCGCATATCGAGTTTCCAAGTAGTTTTTTTTACCTCGTCCCATTCCAGCGTGAGTCCTGGTTCTGTAGGAACTTTGGAAAACTGAATTGTTGCACAATCATGGCCTTTGTACACATATTTGAAAAGGTATTTTACACTTTGTATTGAGCTACAAATTTCAACATTAATGTGGGCATTATATTTCAGAGACAGATATGGGTTATATGGGACAACCCATCTGTTGTCAAGTTTGTTTCCACGAAGTTCCACACAGTTTCCGTCATCTCGGCATTGATACTTGGGGTAGCCATGAACATTGCTATTGGTCTCAGCACAGAAATACTTTGGGAATTACTTCGTACATTTTCCGTTATCCATGCTTGGAGCGTTTAAATTAAATGGTCCGCATGGACCATGTATCATGCAGGACTTGACTATTTCGTGCAGTCTAGGGTGAGCATATTGATGAGGGAGCTCTGCACAAACAATTTTGTTGATTCTGGCGGTGTCCCAAACTTTGTCTTCTGCAGCCATGAAAAGTAGAATGTGCGCATGAGGAAGTCCTCGTTTTTGGAACTCTCTCACGTGCAGCATACCCCTAACTCGGCCAAATCTGTGGTGTTTTGTTAAGTCGGTAAGTAGCAATTTCAGTTTCCTATGAAATACTCTGGCTAATAAATCGGGACGGTGACATGGCTGTTGACCTGGAAGAATGTTTTCTTTAATTTCCTTCCATTTGGGATTGCAAGTGACTGTAACAAATAAGTCAGGCTTGCCGTACTTACGAACCATAGCCATTGCATCTTGAAAATTTTGAGCCATATTTCTGGGACTTCCTTGGAAACTTGAAGGCAGTATCACTTTCTTTCCAGGTAAGATGTTAATATCACTCAATTCCTTTCTGTTTACGAATTGGTAAAGGACATCATAGTCTTCAGGTCGTTATTCACTTTGATTTTTTAGAACCCACTGTAAACGGTTGGCCTCAGTCTTACAGTAGGCATCAACCACAAATTGGTGAGTGAGCTTTCCGGGATTCAGAAACTGATTGAAATGCCCATCACGAATGGCAAAGTGAAATGAATACCACTGTAGCTGTGACACATGTCCTTGACCTCTTGTTTTTTGTATGTCCACACTCCATCCAGAGTCCCCGTATGGAAAGAGCAGGGGGTAGCACAATGGGTCACACAATCTACTAAGAATGGATATATTTTTGAGACCTCCACTTCTTAAATGAATTGTTATATCCCTATTTTCTGGAGGTGCGCCATCTGCACTGTGGATCACTGCAGCTATTTCCTCTGTTGCTGTGGAATGGTTTGTTCTGCCAGGATTTAGGCTATTAACACCTTTTCTCAGGAATGTCATGCAATATTCGCGTGGTGGTCGATTTTCTTGATTTGCCTTCTGCATTTCTTCCTGTTCAAAATTTCAACATGTTTTTGTAGTGCCTAGAGAAAGGATTTATATCTTCAAGAATGATTTGAAGATTTTCCATAACAGTATGAATGCAACCATAGTTTGCCGGGTTGTTCATTCTTTCATGCAAAGCTTGAGCAGAGTCAAGCATGTAAAGCTGGGCGTACTTCGGGGATTCACCTTGTTTGGAGTGTAAAGCAGATGTCGAATGGTATATCTGACCATGAATCCTATAACAGAAAGGACCTGAATGTTTAGCGACTGTGTGGTAAATCTGTGCACCCATAGAAGCAAAGGCCATGGCACTGTTATACGATCGAATATTATCCATAAAAGTTTTACAATGTAAATCCGATCCATTCATATAATTAGCTATTGAGGGGTGCACACGTATTGTTGGCAAAAAGACACTCCCTTTATAGCAACAATTTGTAGTTAATTCGTCGTTAAAGTGTTTAGCATTGCAAAAAGAACACATTTTTTCCATTGTGCCAAGATAGCTTTCTTGTACTTCATCTTCGTTGAAGTTATCAGGAAGTAGAGCTGTGTTTCTAAGGCGCGAATTTCTACTAATACGTCACTCTTTATCTTTATTTGCACGTCTAGTAATTTTAGCATTAGCATCGTGTTGACTGTGACTCTGCTTTTGTTTCATATAGATCCCTTTACGTTTGTGAGCTTCAGCATTAGAAGCACGCTGTTGTGTACGCACATCCTCAGTCATGACTGCTCTACGGCGACGTTGAGTTTCAGCTTTAGTCGCATTTTGTTGTGTACGCACATCCTCAGTCATGACTGCTCTACGGCGACGTTGAGTTTCAGCTTTAGTCGCATTTTGTTGTGTACGCACATCCTCAGTCATGACTGCTCTACGGCGACGTTGAGTTTCAGCTTTAGTCGCATTTTGTTGTGTACGCACATCCTCAGTCATGACTGCTCTACGGCGACGTTGAGTTTCAGCTTTAGTCGCATTTTGTTGTGTACGCACATCCTCAGTCATGACTGCTCTACGGCGACGTTGAGTTTCAGCTTTAGTCGCATTTTGTTGTGTACGGAGATCCTCAGTCATGACTGCTCTACGGCGACGTTGATTTTCAGCATGCCGCAATCTCAGCCTCAGTGTATGGTTTGCGACGTTTAGGAGGCATGGTATGTCTGAAAAATGTGGTTGTAAAATACATAAACAATCCATAAAATAAATTCTATACATTTCTAGAAAACTGTGCTTTTTTACTGAAATAAAAATATTTCTTTTTAATCTAAAGTGATTAGTTATAGAAATTTCAAAGATTTTAGGAAAAAGATTTATTAAAATTTACGATACATTCAAACTATGTATAAGCTTCAATTTAAAGACTTTGTACTTGATTTCATTTTAAAATATACACAACATAAGTTATTATTACTACTGAAAAGTTATGTGTAATATAAACATTTATGAATGAATTCGCACAAAAATCACATTAAAATAATAAAACTTATTATCTCTTTGTTAAATTAATTATCTTTTATTCTTTTATTTAAGTCTCAGGATTACAATATTATGCGGCATGTAGCTTTTTTTTATATTTTATTTAAAATTATAGCTTCATCCAAAAATTGTTATTTCAAGTTTTCTACCTAACTATTACACATGTATGTATCAGTTTAACATTACCAAATTATATATTTTTTCATATTATGCAATAGTAATATTTTATTAATTTTAATTTTTGTTTATTAATATTTTACCAACATTTTACTTGATTTATTATCGGTTGTTTATAAACCGCCGGAAGCGCGTTCCGGACATTTACTTGCGGCATTGAACAGGTGCGCACCAATTATGACAGCACAGAGCGTTACAAATAAATTATGTGACTGTAATGTGATCCATATCAAACATATCTGTGATTTGAAGTCGTTTGAGCTTCATTGAACATTAAGACTTGTCCGCTTATTCGCCCATTGGCCATACATCATTACCAAAACATTATCATAAAACATGTAAAAATTAAAATGCAACTTTTTAAAAATGTAAATAAGAAAGTACTATAAGAAAGTACTATAAGAAAGTACTATAAGAAAGTACTATAAGAAAGTACTATAAGAAAGTACTATAAGAAAGTACTATAAGAAAGTACTATAAGAAAGTACTATAAGAAAGTACTATAAGAAAGTACTATAAGAAAGTACTATAAGAAAGTACTATAAGAAAGTACTATAAGAAAGTACTATAAGAAAGTACTATAAGAAAGTTACTATAAGAAAGTACTATAAGAAAGTACTATAAGAAAGTACTATAAGAAAGTACTATAAGAAAGTACTATAAGAAAGTACTATAAGAAAGTACTATAAGAAAGTACTATAAGAAAGTACTATAAGAAAGTACTATAAGAAAGTACTATAAGAAAGTACTATAAGAAAGTACTATAAGAAAGTACTATAAGAAAGTACTATAAGAAAGTACTATAAGAAAGTACTATAAGAAAGTACTATAAGAAAGTACTATAAGAAAGTACTATAAGAAAGTACTATAAGAAAGTACTATAAGAAAGTACTATAAGAAAGTACTATAAGAAAGTACTATAAGAAAGTACTATAAGAAAGTACTATAAGAAAGTACTATAAGAAAGTACTATTTAACCAAAGTTTGTTACAGGATAAAAGAAAACATTAAAGTATCAAGAGTTAATTGTATTTACAATTTAATATACACGTTTTAGGAATTCACATAAACGTTTTCATTACTGTTAAGTCAGCACCTTTTCCAGATCTACTATGACTTGTCATTTTATGCATCCATTGGTCCATACATTATTACCAACACATTATCAAAAACATGTAAACAATAAAATGAACCTATTTGCAAATGTGAATAACAAAGAACTATTTATTTTCATGAAACGTAATAAGCAAAGTTTGTCACATGATAAAAGAAAACATTAAAGTATTAACAGTTAAGCGTATTTAGAATTTAATATACACATTTTAGGAATTCAAATAAACGTTTTCATTATTCTACAGTCAGCTCCTTTTTCAGATCGATTTTAAATGCAAAGTTTTTCAAATTCAGTCTAAGATGCATTTAACAAAAACTATTGTGGTTGTCAGATTTGTAAGTATTTTTTTAAAGCTATAAAAGAAAAACAAACGCTAAACTGAAACATAACTTGACAAATGGATTTGTTGCTAAAAACGCATCACACAAACCAATTGTTAATCTCATACACCGAATAAGGGATGTTATACATTGATATCGAAAATTAAATTTATAATTAATATTTCAACGTGGACACTTTGTTGGTGCATTCTATATTATCGAAGGCGCCAACATGCTTTAGGTTCCAATTAGTTTTTTTGTACTAACTCAATATAAAAATAACTGATCTACTTATTACCTACACTCTTAGGTCCATGCATATAACTTCTATATATAATCCATTTTCATCTTTAACAGTACCGACCATTTTTTTTCAATCCATCTTTTTAAAATATTTTTTTATTAAATGTTTTTTTATTTTTATTTTTTTTTGGTGGGGGGTGGGGGTGGGGGCGTGGGGGGCAGTTTATGGAGCGATCGTTCCAGAAAAAAAAATCACGTAAACTATTTAGAAGTAAAATAAATCTCCCACCTAAGAAACATTAGCATTCTTTCATCACTAATCACTTGCTTCACGCATTTTTCTATTTATAAATTCAATGTACCTTGCATGTTGCTTAATTAATACAAAAAGAATATTAACAGTGGCTGAGCTATAGTGTTTGGTCGGTATCTGGTTTCACTCATGTGCCTTTTATCTCTAATACATATAATAAATTATTAGTATTTGATTATTTATAACTAATTTTTAAAATGTACAAATACATAAAGCATTTAAATTTAAGCATATATGAGGATATAACGAAAAGTGGTAAAATGATACTGTGTATTTGATAATAAACAAAATAATAGTATATCTATATAAATATTGCTAAAATATTATACTAAAGAAAACAGTGACTATGGTTTGTAAACAAAACGTTAGGTAGATTAACGTTGAACATAAATGTAGACTGTTGGAGAAAGATTAAAGCAAATAAATTTTTCGAACGGCTGGATGACATACATCTCGAAAATACATAAAGAAAACAGTGTAAAGATGTAATTTGCAAATATATATTAATTATTTAACATTTAAAAAAAAAGATATACGTAATCTTGTTAGAGGCGCAACATTACCAGACATAAAAATAAACCGTTTCATCACATTTAGTTCACAACAAACACACACACACACACTCACTTATTCAACACGTGCACACACAAAGATAAACACACACAGAGATGGATAGTACCATTAAAAAAATCACATTGAAATAACCGCGGCTCTTTTTACTTTGTTTCCATTTTACAAATTAATATGAGCTCGAACTATGACGTAAAAGTCACAATATTTTATGGCGAGAAACGCCGTCTTGTTAATCTCGACACCAAAACTGTTTATTATTTTACGTTTTCAATAATTTATTTTATTTTCGGGAGTTACCCCGCATAGCGAGCACCCACACACACGGCTTCGGACGCGCTTAGGCGCAATATATATAGGGACGAGAGCAATGCCCGTGCGATGCTACGGGTAGGCACAATGAAAATAACTTTATTTGGATTTGAGTTTCACATTCCCCTTAATAATGAGTGTAAACGTATCAGGAAATTAGGGTAGTCATAAATCAAACCCCTTCTTTATAAAAATCACGATATGTGTGTCTAGAAAATAGAAAGTATGATGAATTTAAATATTACCCATCAATTTTAGTATTTCTGCTTTAATAACGCACGCTTTTCTCTATATACTTTACCAGAATAACAAAGGTCCTTAACAGTTACAAAAATCTAATGGGCAAGGCTCAATTTCTTTTTCCATGAATCAAAAAATGAAAACAATATCTTTGATTCCTTTGGTTCTAGGAAAAAGCTCTTAAAATCACCCACTCCATTTTATAAGCTAAGTATGAAATTAGTTCAAGACGAATAGGATATTTTTTTAGCATAGTAACAAAGCAATAAATTGGCAGATACTTGTTTCACTTAAATAACGGATTATTTGTTTCTTTGTACTATATTCAAGCCTTTTTTCATTGTAGCTTTTTTAGCTTATAAAATGACATATAAGTTAGGGCTTAATGTATAACATATATTATGTAGGCATTTGATTTTAAAACAGAATAGTTTTTAAAAAATCAGTCTGTATACAAAACTTTATCCTCGTATAAAATTGCTCAAATAAAATCAAGTTGTTATGTCACAATATCAGTTGCTGTTAGTGTATTTTTTGCAAGAACAGGGGTAGGCACAATTAAAAAATAACTTTATTTGGTTTTGGGTCTCAAATTTCCCTTAAAAATGAATGTAGTTGCATCATGAAATTAGGGTAGTTGTAAATCAAACCACTTATAAAATTCACGATATGTGTGTCGAGAAAATAGAAAGTATGATGAATTTAAATATTAACCATCAATTTTGGTATGTCTGCTTTATAACGCATGCTTTTCTCTATATAATATACTCCTACAGAATATGAAAGGTACTTAACAGTTATAAGAATCTAATCGGCAAGGCTCAATTTCTTTCACATGAATAAAAAAAAAGTTAAAAATATATTTCCATATGATTCCTTTAGATCTAGGAAAATGCTCTGAAAAACACCAATTCCATTGTATAGTTCAAGCATGAAATTAGTTTAAGACGAATTAGTTATTATTTGAGCCAGATAATATTTATTTGAATATGTTTGCTTAGTGGAGGGTGGAAATATGGTTTATGGGTATATAATTGTAATTACGGACACTTCGACCCCGGACGATTCGACCCCGCACGGTTCGACCACGGACGGTTCGAACCAGGACGATTCGACCCCGGGCGATTCGACCCCGGACAGTTCGACCACAGGACGTTTCTACCCCAGGGTGTTTCGACCCCGGACGTTTCGACCCTATCGTTACTACATTGTGAAATGTTTTTATTTATTCTTTGGTTTTAAAAAAAAATATTTTTAAAAATTAATTTTTGGTATGTTATCCATTAAAAATTAAAAACTCCTATCCCAAACTAAAAACAAAACAAAAGGACCTAATTTACTATTGGGTGTCAAAAAGTATATATTTAAGTCGTTCAAAGGTTTTCATCGGGATAACATAAACAAATGAAAGTTGCTTTTTTTCATTTAACATTTTTTTTTAAAGTGTCGACATGCTGAACGACACACCTCGCAGGCGCTTAAACCATTAGAATGATTACAAACCCGCGCCCTTTGCATTCACTTCTGTTTTTTGTGTTGCTTAACTCGTGTATACCTCCCTAGCAGAAATACTGATTTTAATAAGACGTACAAAGTTGTAAGTATTTAAAGTCCATAAATTTGCATAGTTTATACCGCCGCCTAGCAGACAATAACGTTCAAGCTGCTGGACCCGTATGACCGGACTGAACTTTACGTCATTGTTGTTGACATTTCGTCCGATGGTTTCATAATCCCGTGTTACAAAGGCTACAATCAGTGACCACCACAGCAAGCCGAGTGCTGGCGAGGGTAAATGGAGTAAGTGGGGGCAGAGAGAATGTAGGCACCTTCAGAAAGGACTATCTGACCACATTGCCTTTGTTTTGTCCGATTACATCGTACGGGGTGGGGGTGGAGTTGAATTGGTTTGAAAGGTCTTTCTACCTGAGAGGAATGGCGCATTGATCACAATCATGAATTCTTGATGAATATTGACTGGTTGTCAATAACAATTTCAAACTGTATTTAATTTTTAATGGATAATAATTTTAAGCTAAATTATTTTTAGTCAATGGATAACATTTGAACATGTTTATACCAAAACTTACTATTAAAAATAATAAATTTTAAAAAGTATATTTAAAATAATATATTAAAAAATTATACGGTGTAGATACGAAGGTGTCGAAACGTCCGGAGTCGAAACACCCTGGGGTCGAAACGTCCGTGGTCGAACTGGCAGGGTCGAACCGTCCGGGGTCGAATTGTCTGGGGTCGAAGTGTCCGACCACCTAAAATACATATATTCTTTTCACACGAATATTAACATAAAAAACAATGTTTTGTTTTGTTTTTTGAAATTCCTAGAGATTGATTTTCTAATAAATTATGTCATTTTGAAAGGACTTCCCTCTCTTTTCTTCTAGTATTCACAAAGCAATAAATTGGCTGATACTTGTTCCACTAAAATAAAGTAAAGGGGGTGAGACTGCATAATCCCGTGGAGAATAGACTAATCCACGAGTATGGGACTCTTACACCACACGGGATCAATGTTGTGTTCGCACTGACAAGCTGATTGATTGGCCACACCCACCCTATCCTTTCCTATATAAGCTCTTACTTTTCTCTTCTTTCTTTATCCCTACTGGACTGCTTGGATTTCACCGCAGCTAAGTGTTTTTTCTATTATTATTCCGTGTTTTTCTTTTCATGTGTGTACTATTTGTCCGTTGAGGAAGGCTCTTTGCCGAAACGTTCGCTGTTGTGTTACGTCTTGTCAGGCCTACTAATACCCTGTTTTTTTATATCATAAATTTACTCCACTAAAATAAAGGATTACTTTTCGTTGTATTTGTATTTAAGCCTTTTTTCATTGTAGCATTTTTAGCTTATAAAATGACATATTTGGTACTGGTCTTAATATATAACATATATTTGTAGGCATTTAATATTAAATCAGAATAATTTAAAAAGATTTTTTTTTCAAGAAAGTCTATACAGCTTAAAAAAAACTGCCATTTAGTAAACCACATGATCTGCCTTTGAAATCAGTCTTTAAACAAAACTTTATCCTCGTTGCATAATATTGCTCAAATAAAATCAAGCTGTTATGTCTAAATAAAAAGTGTATTTTTTCGCTTGAGCACGCACTTTCTGAAGCTAGAACCTATATATGAGTCGTAATACCCGCGATATGTCTTTACACTAAATATATGTATACCTTAAAGAACCGTACAGTTCTGGGCTTAAAATTTACCCTGCTGATTTAGTTTAATCTATGCAAAAAGTATAAAAACAGTTGCTAAGCTATAGTGTTTATGTCATCCAGGGTTGGGCGATATTATTGACTCTTACCCCTCCTATAAATGGTACACTTCAAAAGGTCATAAAGTTGTACTCAATATAAAATAGCTGTTCCACTTATTACCCACACTCATGGTCCGTGCATATAACTCCTATATATAATTCATTTTCGGCTATAACAGTACCGAATCATTCCTTCTATTTCCTTGGGGCATTTTATGGAGCAATCGTTCCAGAAAATAATAATCTGTAAACTATTTAAGCACCGAAAGGACGCGGTGGTCGGGTTGCAGTGCAATGGACTGTCGTACCGATAGTCACGGGTTCGAATCCGTGTGAATGCAAGGGTTTGTTCCCGGGGCCTAGGCGTCCCCGAGTCACCCAGCTCCGAATGGGTACCTAACACTACATGTAGTTAGGCGGCTGAGTAATGCGTGGAACCCACAAAGCCGTGGCCTGTGAACGCTGCATCACTTGCCAACAGATCATCTGTCATGGTCTGTGGACGCAACTATCTTCTGCATAGAAG